>OX459029.1:140674445-140999445 GCA_949775025.1 Tricholauxania praeusta
CTTTCCTGGTATACTTCATTCCAACTTTCACAACGAAGCCTATCGTTAAGAATATCCTAATATATCCTTGTCAGGGCCTTTAACTATGTGTGACTGTTATTGGTTTTATTTGTGAGACGCACACCAGTCATATCTCACGTCAGGTAAATGGCTATGGATATGGTCTAAACAAGAGCCAGTAGCAGGTCTTGTGGACTTATTTATAAACGAAAAGAAACCATGCTCAGAAATAATTGCATAGTAGTAGTCAGTGATATCATTTTCTACGAGAGCATTCAAAAGAAAATCACCTACTAACATAACATTTACATCAATTTCCTCGAGTAAGAAATTTGTGGGTTTCTCAAGACAAGCCAATCGCGTGCCGAAAGAATGCAAATAATAGTTAAACCAATGTTGTCAATATTACTGCACATTTTTATGACATCAACAAAATTACAAGTAGATATTAGGCTGGCATATTCAGTTCTAGCAAAAACCCTTACTCCACCAGCAGAATAATTGCCACTAGTAATAGCATAAAAGTTGTACTCCGGAATTTTCAAGTTATCAATTTCTGAAGTAAACATATGAGTCAACATTTTTCCTTATACATAGTTTAAATGTTATAATAAAAACTTATTCCTTAGCAAACGTACTCGAAGAGAAGCTTTGATCATTTATATTTTTAATAAGTATTATCAATGGTGGGGTTGTTAAAAAGATCATTAATTTCAAAATTACTTTCAAACGCCATTGTATTAAAATATTTGCTACTTTAGCTCAGTGATGACATTTGCCGTACATTTGTACTTTTTTCAGTATATTTGCGTCGTGAAAAATCGTCATCAGTTGAAGTCTCATCATAAAACCCAAATGCCATCACTGCTATAGCTTATGAAGGTCATAGAAATATGTCATAAAAATTGTTCATCATCTTTTCAATGATAATACAGGCACAGAAAAAATAATGTTGGTCAAACCCATACACTAATAGAAAAGTGAATTTGCAAATTTGAACATTTCATTTTTGACTTTTTGACTATAACATTTTTTCCGTTTATTTTTAACACAAACAATATTGAAAATAACATTTTTTAACTTTATTTCAATCATAAAAACTTTCAAACTGCATTTTGAAGCTATAAAGTATTTGAAATTACTTTTTTTTAGCATTATATATTTTCTCCCGAGTGTAGATCAGACTATATGGACCCGAAAGATTTTTAATAACTTAATAAGTGTAGTAAATTTTTGCATATAAAGGCAGGATCTTGAGATATATTTACTCAAAAGTGCAAGAAATGATGTTTTGGGGTATTGACTTTCGCAACATATTCGACCATTTTTCCATGCAGGGGTACGACGCTGGTCTCGAAATAATTTTTGAAACAATTTTTGATCCAAAATCTGAAGAACTCTTCAAATATTTTAAATAATACTATCCAAAAAAGACAAAACATCGACAGATAACTTTCGAAGGTGAACTCCATGTGCTGTAAGTTCCAGTGTGATAGTATCTATATTTGAAGGTGATACTGAGACTCAATGATACTTGAATAAGTACATAAATTTCAACAAGTGAGAATATGTACATAAAATCGAGGCAGTACGTATCGAAAGTAATCTGGTGAAATTTCCTTTAACACAGGCGCATAAAAACGGAATACGTGGTAGTTGATTTGCCACAATCTGGATGAACTTGAGCGGCAAAAAAACATCGAAAAAATAAAAAATACGGTGCTCGAAAAACGTTGAATGAGCGTTAGAAAGTTGGGAAAAAAATTAAGCGTTTCAGTTAAGTCCACTTTAAACATTCTGACTGATATATTAGGCATGAAACGCAACGCCGCTCGACTTGTCTTCAAAGAGCTCAATTTTGTACACAAAAAACCTCAAAAGCAGATCACCAGATCACCGAAGCTTCTACGGACCCTGCCTTAAGGAAATACATAAGACTGATGACGAAACATGTGCTTACGAGTACGACATGCAACAAAGTCTTGAGAATGGAACCTCAAAAACGAGCTGAAACTCAAAAAACCGCTTTAAAGTCACTCGAATGTTCAAAATCTGGAAAAGTATACGTTATCTGATCAGCACCAATCATCTCTCGCTAGCTGTCGGTCTATTAGCAATGCACCCGTTTACGATAGTCCCACTGCTAAAGCATTAAAAATTAGTTCCAGTTTAATGGCGCAAATATTCCTTCTTCATTTCGAACCCATATGGAAAGAAGAGAGATTTCCTCACGAATGGCTTGAGGACTTACTTATTAAAATTCCTACAAAAGATAACCTTACCATATTTAAAATTTACAGAGGAATTACGTTTCTGAGCTAGACCTCTGAAATACCTACTAAAGCTATCTTCAATTCGAGGTAAACTCAAGAGATCACTGCGTCGATAACACGACGGATTCCATGAAAACCGTTTATGTACGAGTCACCCTGTGTATCTTAATGTTAATTTTCAGTTTTTGTATGACGTTATTTGAGCAGCCGATTTATTTATGTCTCTCTCCGATTTATTTTTAAATCAAACGGCGAAAGTGATAGTGGACACGTGCTGTGAAAATTCCCAATTTAAGTTTGTCGGCAGCAGAAAACGCGGCCGTCATAGATCATTGCGAAAACGATCGCTAGAGCAAGAAATACGTAAATTCCAAAAATGTTGGATAAAACTGAAGGCACGTGCTCATTGGAAGAGTTTTGTGACGGCCATATGCTCTTTGATGAGATAAAGAACACAAAACGTCTACGAGCTCGATGATCATTGTTACATCAGAGCTCGATGACAATTGTTACATCAGTCGCTGATCTACAATAGTACATTTGGCACATTTTCAGTACTCTCGGTGTGGATTTTAAGTACATTTTCGGTACATTTTCAGTATATTTGACAATTTTAGGTAACTTTTTCATTGTCATATCGAAAGAAGTACATTGGGCATCTAAAAAGTACATTTCAACTCTCCACTAAGCACATTTCCAAAAAACCCAAATGCCTTCACTGTGAAGGATATCTCGAAACAAAAGTGTCAATGGGTTTTTTTAAAAAACTGTTAATATTAATATGTGAATGAGGTTAGTTTCCTGATAACAATTTCCTGCGATACGCACTATACCATACGCTGTTTATCCGCAATTCAAAAAAAGTACTTTAATTTCTTATTGTTAATTGCGCATTTTGCCAAACACTATCTTTTGGGTTTTTCTGTTTTGCCAAATGTGACGATGTATCGTTTAAAAAAAGAAAACGTAATTCCTCGTACAGAACTTGCATTCAATAATTTGACAAAATAATGGCAAAACCAGATCGTATCTACCGATTGCGTACAATAACTTATGAATGAAATGTTTTGCGTTTATAAAGAATTTTTTTAATTGCACAGTATGCGATGAATGTCAAAGCGTGAATTACACATATAACAATAGATAAATCATTATTTATTATTTATTTATTAATGTATGGAATTTTCCCCAACTGTGTGACAAATGACCACATACGGTGTTCTCCCACACGTACTAGCATTAGTGCTTGGAAAAAGATCATTGTCAATACATTAACCCTAGAGTAAAGTAATTAACCAAAAATGGTCTGAAGAACTCACTGATTTTCGTATTCGGCTGGTAAAGTAGTGGAGTTTTTGTGCGTGATTCCCTTGAATGTGGTGTATGTACGTATTTATCTAGTAAGTTCAGATATTATAAAATTTCCTTCTTGTTTCTTTACTTTTTTATTGTGATTAGAGACTTCACTCGCAATCTCCACAATTCTTTGCCGAAGACTTCGCATCTTTTTTACAAAATCAGTCAGTGGGAAACGTTGTGTTATTGAGTGATTTCAATTTCTAACTTTTAAGCTCAAGTCTTGCACTAAATAATTATGGAAGACTACTTTCAGTATATGAATTATACTACTTTGTCTATGAAACGACAAGACCTGCTGCAGGAACATGTCTGGATCACGTACTTGGTCGCTTCTCAAATATTTCGCGGAATCTTTGTTCTGGTATTGTTTTTGACTTTGCAATTATAGATCATTATATGACGATGGATTTATTGGATGGATATATATTTATTTATGAATATATTTATTGAAAATAACTTTGATCAGTTAAACACAAAACTCCGCTTTAATGGTTGGTGCAATGTATATGCTGTAGAAAATTATTATGCTGTATTAAATTATTCAAAAGGAATGTCTTAAGTTAGGTTAGGTTAAAAGGGTCTCTTGCATGTAGCAAGTTTCACTTGGAGGCAGTTTGTCCATTGTGATACCCTACATATCTATATATAGTCCTCTCCTTTCTCCTTAAAAATCTCATTGACTGGGAGTGAATCACCCAGAAGCCGTGGTGAAGTTGAGGATGCTGGTAAGCTTCAACTCGGCTAGTTCTTCAAGACCAGCAAAGAATGCAGAGTTAAAATATTTGGTTCGTTTCCTCATAAGCCCAGGGCAATCGCAGAGTAGATGCCTAACCGTCACATCCTCTTTTTCGTCTCCACAACTCCTGCAGAAATCTTTGAAAGGGGCACCATATTTTGCGGTCATAGGGCCAATAATAATTCTGAACCTAAAGAGAGTTTGTGTCCTTCCTAGATTCAGTTTAGGCTACGTGTTTCGAGACCTTCCACCTTCTGTTCGTTTGTTTCTTGGTTATGTTCCCTATCCGACCCTATTTTGGCACATTCGTCAGTTTTCTCATTTCAAGGAATGTCTTCAACTTCAAATAAATAACATTTTTCTGTTATAGTTAGGGTTCCGGAAGGAGGTTTTCACTGCTCTATTTGAATTTGTTTCCATTCTATGCGGAGGCATAGCTACAAAACAATATTGCGTTGAGCTTTTTGTCGACATTACCAAAGTCTTTGATATGGTCGATCACAATTGTCTTTTGAATAAACCCTGTAATTTGGATATTCGCGAACTTTATTAACGACGCTCGACGAGCGCTATATTTTGATTCTGGAGGTCATCGAGATACTTACAACATTATACTGCACGTGACGATCGGACAACAAGTGGCAGAGCTACCGCAAAGAAGACAAAAATGGAATATCTATTTTAACAAAAAAATAGATTAAATTGCTTTGAAAATGCTCTGTGGTAAGCTTTCAAACTATTTGGTGATCGGTAAATATTTTTGTTCGTGATGCGACCTATTGAGCAGCTCAGTTTTTACACAAAGACAATTTATTTCATTGAACAGTTTGTTTTAAATTTAAAGTTAAAATAACACAGTCCAACAAATTGAAACTTTTTTTTCCTTTTTTTGACTTCAGTGCTGATACCCTGAAACCGAATCTGGACTCAGAATTGATCTATCACGTAAAGTTTTTGACATATTTTAACCTTAAAGTGCAAAAAACACTGTTTTTTTGACATATTTGAGGTTATGTAAGTAGCTCCATGTTTTTTTTCTAGTTTTCAAAAACTAAGTGTGGGATCTTAAAGTACAGTTTTTTTTCCAAATACCGTTGAGTTTTCTGAAATAACTTCTTTTTTTTTCGCCGAGTTATCACATTTTCAAATCTTTTATATACAAATGTCCCTAATGAGTTTTCAGGTATAGGAAAAATTTCAAAATGCAATAGCTCGGCAAAAAAAAAGATTTCTCAGAAAACTCAACGGTATTTGAAAGAAAAAGAATTGTTCTTTTAGATCCCACACAAACAGTTCTATATAACCTCTCAACAGTGTTTTTGCACTTTTAGGTTAGAATATCTCAAAAACCTTACGTGATAGAATTTTTTGACTATTTTTTCAGTAATCAGCACACAAAAATCTAATAGAAACACTATTCGCACTTTAAAAAAGGATTTTGTTGTAGGACTGTGTAATTAAAGAAAATGTGGGCATTCAAATGAACACAATGTAAATGAAGTTTTGGCTTTTTCTTTTGTGATGCTGAATTTTCTTTTAAATACAATAAAATATTATAAGAATTAAATATATAGTCCAAGTACTTAATTGCCTTTAATTTTAAAAAATTTACGTCATCTACACTTCGATCTGGGAGACCGAACCGTATTAGTAACGGAAGGTTAAATAAACTGAAGAATTTTTGAGTGCATTGTGGAGAAAAAAACGCAGACTATAAATGAAGAGGTTATTTTGAAATATAATGCCAACTTTTGGGCAGTTTCAGTATCTTAAAGTCATGTTTTAAAGTAGGTTCAATGATGAAAAAATTTAATTATGGAACTAAAAAAAAAATTCCAATGCCCCATTATACAAAAAACAATTTTGCGCTACATTAAAGTTAATGCTATTGAGAATGTTTGATTAAAATTTGATTAAAAAAGATTCATTAGTTTTTTTATATATTCTCCTCCTGATAACAGAATGCTGTTTTCATAAATCAATTTTACAAATCAGGCATGCAATTTTCTAGAATTACTAGAGCGTGAAATTATTTTATAATCACTTAGACTGCTGTCAGTCCCGCTGGTAGTTCACCACCATCAGTATTACATTAGTGTGGATCAATTTATCATTGATTTGTTCCCGATTGAAATTCATTAGAAATGATACATAAGCAACGTTGCTACCGACGGATTTTCTCCACTAACTGCCTAAGCTTGTTAACTTCTGGAACTGGAAGATTGGCTTTATTAACGCTGTGTAGCACTCGTTTTGTTTGAATGTTGAATATTCTTAGGTTTATTCGTCGAATAACATCTAAAATTCCAGACATCCTTCATATGAACATGCAGCACATTAACCACGTTATCAGAATGTCTATGTGGTGCTCTCTTCCATATTGAACTGTTCACTTTCTGCATTATTTTTCCAAATGGAAATTCATCACTAGATACCAACAGTTCCCAGAGATTTGGTGTCTAAGGTTCGATAGCATTCAGTGCCATCACTGGTTTCAGATTTCGGATGAATATCAAAGCTTAGCACAGGATCTCTATGGTACATTGGAATATTATGAATTCTATATTATACTAGCATTACCCTGTGCGCATCGCATCACCTCAACCGTGGTGAAGATTCGATGTGCGGTCTGCGTGAAAGTTCTATTTAAAAAATACTTTTGTATGAAGACCACCCTCAGTACGCACCCAAAATAAAATTTTAAGAACCTAAGCAGTGCCTCTTAATAAAAAAACCACGTGATGTAAATTTCATGATAATCGATTAAGCGGTCTTCGAGAAAATGATATTTAAAAATATTTTTGTATGTGGGCAACCCTAAATAAAAATTTTGTAGCCTAAGCTATGCCTCTTAACATAAGACCTACGTGGTGTAAATTCGGAGTGAATCGACTAACCTGTCTTCGTGAAAATGATATTTAAAAATATGTTTGTATGAGGGTCACCCTAAGTATGCACCCTGAATAATTTTTTTTTGACCTTATATGTGCCTCTTATTACAGAAGCCATGTGGTGTAAATTCCATTAGAATCGATTTGGCGGTCTTCGAGTAAATGATATTTAAAAATATTTTTGTGTAAGAGCCACCCTAAATAAAAGTTTTGTATCCTTAGCCTCTTAACATAAGAGGTACGTGGTGTAAATTCGGTGTGAATCGTTTAACCTGTTATCGTGAAAATGATATTTAAAAAAATTGTGTATGAGGGCCACCCTAAGTTTGCACCCTAAATAAAATGTTTACTATCTAATCTGTGTCTCTTCACATAAAAGCCATATGGTGTAAATTCCATGAGAATCGATTTGGCGGTCTTCGAGAAAATGATATTTAACAAATATTTTTGTGTGAGGGCCACCCTAAATAAAATGCTTGCAGCCTAAGCTATGCTTCTTAACATAAGAGATACGTAGTGTAAATTCGACGTAAATCGATTAACTTGTCTCGTGAAAATGATATTTAAAAATATTTTTGTGTAAGTGTCACCCTAAGTATGCACCCTAAATAAATTTTTTTTAAGCTTATCTGTGCTTCTTAGCCTTCTGTGCTTCTTTACCTAGTTTAAGATTTTAAAACTTATTGTTAGTCTCTTAAGAGAAGATACAATAAAAGAAAATGAAGTTTAAAAAAAAAAAAAAAAAAAAAAAATCTGTGTTTCTTAATATAAAAGTCATGTGGTGTAAGTTCCAAGAGAATCGATTAAGCAGTCTTTGAGAAAATAATATTTAAAAAATATTTTTGTGTTAGAGCCACCCTAAATAAAAGTTTTGTATCCTCTCAACATAGGAGCTGCGTGGTGTAAATTCGGTGCGTATCGACTAACCTGTCTTTGTGAAAATGATATTTGAAAATATTTTTGTATGAGGGCCACCCTAATTTTGCACTTTAAATAAAATTGTTACAATCTAGTCTCTGCCTCTTAATATAAAATCCATTTGGTGTAAGTTCCAAGAGAATCGATTAAGCTGTTTTTGAGAAAATGCTATTTTTAAAATATTTGTGTATGAGGGCCACCCTAAATAAAAGTTTTGTGGCGTAAGCTATGCTTCTTAACATAAGGGATACGTAGTGTAAATTCGGTGTGAATCGATTTATTTGTCTTCGTGAAAATGATATTTAAAAATATATTTGTATGAGAGCCACCCTAAGTGCGCACCCTAAATAAAATTTTTACCATCCAATCTGTGCCCCTTAACATAAAAGCCATACGGTGCAAATTTCATGAGAATCGATTTGCCTGTCCTTGAGAAATCGCTATTTTTAAAATATTTGTGTATGAGGGCCACCCTAAATATGCACCCTAAATAAAAGTTTTATAGCCTATGACACCCGCCTGATCGATACTAACATACTGTAAAAATTTCATCAAAATCGGCTGGATAGTTTCCGCCTCCATAAGAGACAGACAGACAGACAGACAGACAGACAGACAGACAGACAGACAGACAGACAGACAGACAGACAGACAGACAGACAGACAGACAGACAGACAGACAGACAGACAGACGACAGACAAAAAATGATTTTTATATAATAGATTACTGCATTGAACTATATTATAATGGATATATGTAACTTTGTTTCAAATAATTACATTTTTTTCTTTCAGTTTTTCATTTGCTGTCAAGTATGCAAGAGTAATGCTTTTACATACTTTTGGTGTTAAAGTATCATATGGATACATATGGGTTAAATATCGAAAGATCGCTACATACTAGAGAGATTATGCGATCAAAGTGAGAATCAAAAATAAAAAATTTATTATAATATGATAACTTCCATTTGTATTGCCTGACACTTTTGACGTTAAAAGGTTAAGTATCTTGAAACCCCGAGCCAATCTGAGGAAACGGTTTGCATATTTTCCAGTTTATTTTAATATGAATCTTACATTAATTACAATATATTTACATAACCATTTCCTGCTAAACAATTTAGATATTTATGATACACGGCATATAATTTATAAGTCGTGTCGTTAAAGCTCTACTTGTTGAAGTTTACTGAATTGAAATTTTTATTGGGATACACTCTATAAGAAGCTTTAGCAGTGGCTATTTTTAGTTATGTCACCAGTTATGCACCTTTACCACATAATGCGCACATTTTAAAGATTTTAATCAGTAACTACTATAACTTTTCCAAACAAATTATATAAAAAATTGTACATAAATGGAAAATTTTTGTAAAAGTTGTTGTAGTAAAAAATAATTTTCTAATGAGATGCATATGTACAGTCCGGGAGGTAGCGTTGCTTTTTTCATAGTCATTTCCTCCCGCTTAATTATTTTAGAAATTGATAGTTTAAGTATGGCTGATAATCAAGACAAACGTGTCGCCAGAATTGTGGTGGGCCGATGATAAAAATTTCGCTTTAGAACTTGGAAAGTTAGCCACAAGTAGAAATATAAAGGGTGATTTTTTAAGCGTTTGTTTTTTGAAAACTACATAAAGAACAGAAAATTTGCAAAAAAGAATAAAAAATTTATTTGAAGCTATACTTCAATTTCTGCCATTTAATTTTTAAAATTTATTTTATGTTAATGTTTAAATCACATGTCAAGTTCAATTCTTCCATTTTGGGCAAAACAAATTCGGTAATCATCGCACAGTACCTTGCTCCATTGACTGTAGTGATGCGATTTTAATTATAATTGAAAAGTACGGCCCCATGATGCCCCCGGCCCATAAACCGCACCAAACAGTGCATTTTCCAGGGTGCATTGGCAATACGGTGTTAAATTTACCTAAAGAGCCATCCATAAATTACGTCACACGTTAAGGGGGTGGGACGGGGTCAACGAAATGTGACATTGTGTCACAAGGAGCGTCATCACATTTGAAGCAAGCACCGTATGAAAGCTATTGCCCCAGTGTCGAGGCATACTTATTTAAGCGATCGTGTCATCTCTGGTCTATATTTTACGTCATACAAGGCCACTAACCAACACTAGCAATCACATAAGACCAACCCAGCAGACAAATGAGCAAGGCCTTACTCGGAGAAGGCCTGCTAGCACTGCTGCGATTATATAAGGACTTCTCAAAACTAGATTTTCATGCAAATAAAAATACAATCACAGAAGGCATAATATGCCTTGCCACAACAGACGTGCTATCAGGCCTGATATTAGAAGGCAAAGAAGAAGGACTCAATTTACTTCAGCGCTTTTCTGTTATTTTTTTATTTCCTGTATTGCAATGTTTCATGATTCGGCATAACTTTTTTGTCATATGCATTGTACATATACGACATGAAAAGTGTACACATGGTTAGAAATTAAGAGAGGTGTGCAGGCTAGTCTTCTGTTGTTTCATGTTATGTTAAGGAGGTAGAGTTTTGTGTATTCTTTGTCAAATTGTTAAGTCATTAAAAAAATATCAACGCAAGAGAGATGGCGCGGATAAAAAAAAAACAATTAATATTTAGAGTCTTTAAATTTATTAAAATCAAATTTTTGTCAAGTACTTCTGAGAGTCCTTCTACGGTAAGCGGTCTTAGAAAGCCTGCTTAGGAAGGCCTGTTTTCTGCGGCCATTTCATATAAAAAAGAAAGTATGTTTGAAAGGAGGGTGGAAGGCCTTATACTTGCCAAGGAAGGCCTTCTTGAAGCACTGTTAGCTCCTGCCCTTGCCTACTGGGAATGGTGGGCACTAACATGCATGCACATTTTGTTTCCATGTAGTGGTACAACAACCATATGAAGTTCTACTCCGCTGAAGAAGAATTGACTCGTTGTTGTGCGCTCACATTTGTATACGTATACACAAATGCTCTACCGTTACTCTCAATTACGCTCTCGTTAGAACTTGCAGAAGAACTTGTGCCCACCTATGCATAAGAGGCAACAAGAAGTTTTTTCCCATCGCAATGATAAGTCCTCAAAAAATTGTTACCAGACGTGCCAAAGAAATTCTTTGTTTAGATGATAACGATGATGCTATATGGTTGGATGAAAAAGAAAGTTGATGGAACGAATGTTTCTGACATTAACAACCCAAACGAAAACGAAGTGACTGCTATCCCAGTTATAAATAATTTAAAGGAGTGGGTTCAAAGTCCATGGACTTAAGATGATTAAGTTTGTATCTTTCGGAAATGCTGTTTTAGTTTAATAATTTCTAGACGTAAAATATGTGACGTCACACTAGGTAGGGGAGTCTCAAAAGTGTGACCAGCTGTGGGGGTGGGGTGGCGTGGGTTGGTTGTTCAAAAAATCATTAAATTCGTGTGACGTAGTTTATAGACGGCCCCTAATTCTTTACTTTATAGAGGGAGTATCTTAATTTTATTCCTTCATTTGTAACTTACATGCAATATGTACATTAGGGTGTCCCTTATGTAAGAACATTTTTTTTTTTCGAATTTTGAAATGAATGCCCTCCATATTTTTTTATAAATGCAAAACCGTACTCAAATATGAAATCTTACATTGCACATACATATGTAAAAGGTGACGGGATATTTTGGAGAAGTATGTACATTAGACCGGATCGATTTGTATGAAGCAAAATAAAGTCAGCCAGACAATGACTCAAAAGCTAGAAGGACCCTTAAAAACGAAATCTGCATAATTTTTTTTTTCGTTCCGAGAAAAACCAATGGAGCTCTTTTGATTCTCCTGAAGGTTGTTTTTGGCTAAAAAAACGTATTTTTTGGTAGTAACTTTTATTTCTTCACAGAATGGAAACCTGGATTTCCTTGAAAAATAAAGATTGCGTTCTAGCAAAAATTTTGACTTTAAAAAATGTTTACATTTTTTTTCTGTTATAGATAATATAAGACCCAAAACTCGATTTTTCCACATAAAAAATAAGGACGATGAAAAACATAATGCGGCACTGAATACTTGGACTGCTTACAATAACTGTCTGTTGTTGCTGTTTTAAGTAAATTTGTTGAAATATTTGAAGAAAATGCGATTAAACTGTTGCCCAAAATTACATTTCGACTCTTAATTCAGTACATTCTCAAAAAATCAAGTGCCAACATTGTTCCTCGTATGTTTGTCAATATATGGCGAAACGAAGTAAGAACTTAGAAGCAAAAGTTGGCACCGCTTGGTATAGAAAAAACGCTGCTGACAAACGTCTACTTCAAAATGCACAACTAATAATCTTATATTAAGATGGTAATTGATTGACTTTGAAATAATTATTAATACAAGTTCTGTTAAAGAAAATTAAATTCAGATTTTGTAGTTTTTTTTATAATTTGAAAGCATAGTGAAATTGTGTGATAAGAATTTAGAAAGTTACCGGATTCTCCGTAAAAGATAGACCTTTTCTCAATTCCCTGCATGTACGGGAATTACCCGCAAATCGGGGAACTCCCCTGCTTCGCATATGCTTATTTTTTTGCTTTCGGTGCCAGTGATGGGACTTTTTCGGAGTTGTGATATATCAGCCACATTTTTATATTTAATTTGGAACTTAACCATTTCTACTACCGTAGGTTCCAAATCTTCTAATGTAATTTTTTCTACAATCAAGATATATGGGCATTTCCGCCAAAAGGTCAACCATGACAAAAAAATTAAAAAATATTATAAATGCGTTATTATCTGATATAATCTAAGGAAAATATTCAAATCTTGTTAATTTAAACAATTTATACCTGAATTCATTTACCACGGTGAGCAAACCACCTGCAAACTTGCAAAAATGCAGTTTCTCTTTCTTTTTAATATTGAATAGTATTTTGCCTTAAATATTTAAGTGTGTAAAAGAGGTGATACATGATGATAGTCTTTCCGAAAAATCTCTCTTCCAACGTCAATTAGCTAAAAACAATGCAAAAACATCAAACCTATCTCTATTAACTGTAAAATTTTAATTTGCCTAAGTTCATGCTCTAAAGTCACAAATAACATAGAAAAACATCATATGTACTCAGTTCGAAATTGATAACAGCAGCAAGTGTGTCAAAATTTTTGCACGAACAAAGTTTCATGTACAAAATTAAAAAAAAAAAAGCGAGTGCAAAAAATATTTAATTTTAAATTTTTGGAGCTGTTTGAAGTTGGTCATGTTCGCAAACATAAGTGTAATAAATAGGCAGTTGGAAACGGTTAAACCAGTTATTAACTGCCATAATACAGCAAAATCGCATAATTTTTTTATTTTTTTTTGTTGGTAAGGTTGTAAAGAGAAGGAGGGAAATGCTTACTTTTTTTTTTCAATAGTAGGCGATGCCACGCCCCTAACGGAAAAAAACGTTTCCACGGCTAAATTAATGTTGATGAAATTTTGCTAAAGATAGATTGAATCCTAAAAAAGATTATTAAAAACTCTGATTCTTTAAAGGGGGCGTGGCATCGCACCAAATGGGAAAAAACAGTATCACGGCTGTGCCACTACACCGATTTTGATGAAATTTGGTATGAAGATAGATTGAAACTTGAATAAAAAAATTTTTTCTTAGTGGGCGATGCCACGCCTCTTACAGGAAAAACGTTTCAACAGCAAAAAGACAAGTTTAATAATCTGTAAAGAAAAATATCTAATCCTTCCTCATTTCATTGTTAAAATTGATCTCACTAATTAATTTGATAAATATAAACATAAAATTTGTTTTTGTAATTACTCTATATATCTTAAAAATTATTATTTATATATGTAAATATTAAATTCGTTTTGAAAAATGGCCCATGTGAACAAAAATGGAAAAATATGTCCCGTTCGAATGGATTATTATGCCTTGTAAGAAAAAAAGTAAATAAGATTTTTCAATCAAACGAAATCTATTAAAAAGTTATATTATTCCTAATTTGTTTTTAGTCGACTGAATGTTATTAATTAATTTGAAATTTTTAATCGAACTTTACAGTCAATTGCAGTAACCAATATTCTTGTGAAATTTCACAAATCGGTTAATGCTTTATAAACAAACATGACAAAGACAACAAATGGAACAATTTAACCTGGTAATTGGTGACATATGTTTCGGCTATTACCACATATATACACATATTCATATGTATATACATAGCCTCATCAGACCAGTCTTTGTCATGTTTGTTTATAAAGCATTAACCGATTTGTGAAATTTCACAAGAATATTGGTTACTGCAATTGACTGTAAAGTTCGATTAAAAATTTCAAATTAATTAATAACATTCAGTCGACTAAAAACAAATTAAAAATTTCTAAAACCGGAAGAATACGTCCAACAATTATTCGAAGAATAAAAGTGGCGGAAGCCCGAAATTCGAAATAATAAAGCTACATCATATAGCAAGTCCTTAAACCGAAGGTTTAACAAAGCTATGCAGCAAACGAGAAATGACAATAAAATGACAACAGATGGCGCAATCGCATAATATAAATTGCACTTTGTACATGTTGTTCAGCACAACCTCCGTGGCTCAAGTGTTAGAGCGGCCGTCCACATATAATTCATGGAATGGTCGGGGGTTCGAATCACATTACAAATTAACCAAAACTGGTCTGATGAGGCTATGTATATACATATGAATATGTGTATATATGTGGTAATAGCCGAAACATATGTCACCAATTACCAGGTTAAATTGTTCCATTTGTTGTCTTTGTCATGTTTGTTTATAAAGCATTAACCGATTTGTGAAATTTCACAAGAATATTGGTTACTGCAATTGACTGTAAAGTTCGATTAAAAATTTCAAATTAGTTATATTATTCCATAACATTCTAAGATTAGTCGCATTAAAAAATGTTGCCAGGTTTCGCTGACTACTGCTTTTCTATAGGTGGCCATGAAAAACACTTCCGTTTTTTGTCCCGTTCGAATAGTTCTTTCATTGCCTCTATCTTGGAATCAGTATTACGTCTGGCATCGACTTTACCACTCAATATAGTGCTACCAAAGGGCTATTCTTTAAAGTAACAGAAAAAAATAAAAGTGTTTTACTTTGATTTTTATTCCACTTTAAAATTGCACTTCTGTCCCGTTCAACATGAGAGAAATGCTCATATGTATTAATGGAAACTTAATTATTTAAGTAACGCACATAAGAATAATATCAAAAGATAATATTTAACAATTTTGGTTTTAAAAATATGCAAAAAAATTAATTAAAATTCAGTCGGGCTATATGATAAAACACAAAAAATCAAATTTTAAAAAGACAAGAAATGGAACTATCGTGCAATCGGAACTAAAGTTTTCAAGTAACGATGTCTCGAAAACCAAGGGAGATATTGAAAACTCTTATTTAACATTTTCAATTTATTTTAACATGTTCTCACGAAAACCATCGTCAAAACCATATCAAACTTCATATTTTTAGAGACCTATCGATGTCGCGAAAACCAAGTGAGATATCGACTTTTTTCATTCAACATTTTTGATTCACGAAAATAGTAATTGTACAGTCTTATTACTATTAATGCCTGAATTTCAAAGGTTAGTTTTTGTTTTTACCTTGATTTGTTCAGTAAAGTGATGCATTGAAAGTAATGTTCATATTTCAATTAATTTCAAACATGGACAAGAACCGGTTTTGAACCGGAAAACCACTTTTTTTTACAAATTAAGTGAACCATTAACCGAACCGAAACTTTGCACATACGTTTGATCTGAACCGAAAATCGAAATATTTTTTATAAAGTTTGAGCATTCATTCTGACCAATTATCAATAGAAATATTTTTCCCACTTTTTTATTTTTTCTCTTGTTAAATATGAGAGAGAGTTCATAAATAAATCATTAATAGATAAAATCAAATCGTCTGATAATACAAAGCGATTTTCAAATAATGTTGATGTTTTGAACTTTTGGAATAACTACCCTAACAAATAATTATCTGAATTAGCTCAAACTATTTTTGGTAATCCAGCAACCCAGGTTTAGGTGGAGAGGGCATTTTCCACCATAAAATTTAGTCGAAGACCTTCGGGGAAATATTGACAAGGATTTGTTAGAAGATATTCTTCTCATCAATCTCAACTTATTATTGTAAATCAAAGTTTTTATCATATAAGAATTTTTTACTACGTACTTATAGCCTATGACATAAATTATATCTAAGTACATATATATTTCTATATCATTTTGGACTATTGCTGAATAAAAATAACACAAATGTGCATCATTTTTTTAATTCCCGAACCGTTAAACCGAACCGAAACCCCGGTTCAAAGAAAAAAAAAAACCATTTTGACGAGCCAATCCAAAAGTGCAAGACCGGTTCGAACAGCTGAACCGAACCGACCAAATTTTTCACCCGGTTCACGTCCCTGATTTCAAATCTACCACATTCTCTTCCAATCTACCACAATATTTCGTTGAAATCTCTCCATGTCGACAAATTTTAAGTCCCATCACTGTCACATCACGAAATTTTATTGCTCTCTGTTTGTTTTTATTAACATCATTCTCTTAACCGGTCGTTATGTTTATTTCAGAATTTACAAAATCAAGTCTTGATGCCATAAATGCAAAACAACGATCTCTAATCGCGAAAAAAAAAATACTAAAACAAATTAGTTACTTTTGAAAAAAGAAAACAAAAAAACTTCAGTGAAATTTAATGCCTTTTTACTATATATTTGAACTTTTTGTTTTCCGCGTAATATTTATGTAGGTCATAGTGATTATTTTCTTATCAGAACCTTTGTAAAATAGCAAAAAATCTATGTAGTTCGTAGTAAAAAATTTTCTTCAAAATGCGCAGTTTTCTCAAACTGCACTGAACTTGTGTTATCAATTACAAACGATTCACTTCAATGAATATTTTAACTCACCTGTGTTAATGAAATTGTCTAAAATTAAATAAAATGTTATGTATTTTAAGCACATTTTTTCACTAATATCACAAAACAAATTTTAATAAGAAAACAAAACAAAATTTATTTGCACATTTCAAAATTTAAACGCAGAAAAAGTTTATCCTCCAGCAATGAAGTGCGCTTAATGACTAAATTCACAGAGAGGCAATGTCACTAAGTTGAGCTTGAATAAGAAACTATGCAAATGTTGGTGCGAATGGTTAGTGCGCTCTGAGAGCAAAGAGAAAAAAACTATCTTGCATAGCATGACGTTGCCATATGTAGTTTTTGTAAATAAAACTGTGTTCATATGGCTTACTATGGCTGGGGTTTACTCTTTTCAAACGAAGACGTCACTTTCATCACGTTTAAAAATATGGGAAATATATTGTAAGACTACGTTGTTTTGAATAATCAGCTTTTCTTGCAAAGATTTATTGATTCTCTTTTATACCATCTTTTAAATACCTAGCGGCAAATCGATGAAGTACTCTGATTTTTCATGTATGAAAAGCTATACCCTTTGTGTTGTATGTTTCACAAATGAAATTATAACTGTGATATTTTGTTTATTTGCTTGCTGTCTGCCTACTTTGTATATGGAGGTGTAAGGGGTCTTGCCTGTTTGCTGCATGGAGATATAGGCAACTCGCTAAACTATGCAGGCACTTAGTAAACGATGTTTTAAGGCAGTGTTCGGCACTCCATATGCTCGTGAACAAACGAAGAGAATAAGCGAGAGTAAGCAAACTACAAAATGAGCTGCTGGTTATTTCGTTAATGCACTGCAAAAATGTTTGAAATCAAATGGCAAAATAAATATTTTTTTGCCGAAAACTTTTTTGCCAATGCGAAATGCTTATTATGCAAGCGAGTTTTAGTGATGGTTAATAAATTTTATACAAAAGGCCATTTTGTAACTAAAATTCAATCCCTAAAATAAGAAATTATATGGAGCGTAAACAGCAAAATAAGCAACCATTTTTCGCAGTGATTGATGCTTTTGTCATTTCCCTCTCCTTTGAGAATAAGAAAATATTTGATATTTGCGTTCTGCCGATCACAGTTTAAGGGCGATCTGCCTTTTGTTTGTTACACATTGTATATAGAGATGTAGGCAAGCTGGCTACAAAGCGGCCATCCTTTTGTAAAAAGAATTTACAAATGTGGCTGGAGTTGTGAACATTACTGCCTACAATGAGTAGTATTTGCCGCTGGGTAATATTGATTCAGAAGATCACATTTGTGTTATTAGGGGACGTCCATAAACTACGTGAGTCAAAATAGGGAAAAGGGGGTCCGGAAAATCTAACCAAGTCTCACCAAGAGCGAGGGGGGCGTCAATAAAAATCTCACATCAACTTTTTGATGCAGAGACTATTCATTATTATAGCTGATTACATATAAAAATTACAAGGTAAGCCTCACGGAAGGGAGGGTGGGGGGTCCCGTCAGAACTTACCAAATCTCACCAAGGGGAGAGGGGTCGTCTGAATTTTCAAAAAAAACACTCACTCCTTAAGTCCACTGTTTTTCTTACGTCAGAAATTCTATTTTTTTTTTTTTGGAATATCTGTTTAGGACTTCTCACAAGCACTGTGGCGTTCCTTGAAGATTTTTTTAGGTCCGGGTCGAAGAACAATCTGCCGCCTCCTCTTCTACTATTTTTTGCAACTACTTATGTTCTTATAGTGTAGAACCGTGACGGCATTTAGGTTTTTTGGGAATGTAGTTATGATAAGACCACAAAAAAAAGGTCTTCAGATTTTCTTTGCGCATTTTTCTATTGAAAATGTATGTAGATAAGAGATAGAGAATCACAATTGATCTTGAAAAATGCTTTCGACGTCGAAAACAAGCCCCCCTAGAAACCTTACAACTAATGCCTAAAACGTTTATCACAATCTCACTTAGTTCTCCAGATATTTGCCAGGGGAAATGAAAATGGATCATCCTGATACAAAAAAGTACAAATGTTCAAATGGCACACATTTCCTAGCAAGTGTGAACACGAAAAATTAAAATGTTTTTAGCACTTCCTCAAAGTCCTTATAGTTTCGACAGATATCAATAGCTTGAAGTAGTAACCATTTTGCATTTCTACCTATAGGACAGTTGACATTCATCACAGCAACAACTGGAGAAACTCTGAGTCTTGTATGTTAAATAAGCGCTACAGTGCACTTGATATTCCATTCCGGCCAGATTTGCCTTATGGCATTGCAATTGGACCCATAAAATCATCTTGGAAATATCAATATTCCTATCCTTAGGTACACACATTCAGTGGATACAAAAATACTGAGTCATCTCTGTAAGAGATATGCAACACTTCGTGGCCAATAACGAGTTAAAGAAGATCAATCACAGATAGCTTATGGCAAACTCGCTACTTGAGTAAATTGAAATGGCTCCATTAGGCAAAACAATTCCATTTAAACAGTATGGTACGTAGCAGCTTCTATTGGCCTATGCTCTATCTCAAAAATGCTACAATAGGTATAATAGCTTCCAATCAGTTCCAGTAGTATCCAATCATCACTGGATCAAATATCACTGAATATACAGTTCAACTAAGAAGAAACAAAACATAACATTTTTAGAAAAGTCGAATGTTTTGCTTCTCCGTTGGATCAGCAAAAAGTTTCCCTAAATCTAATGGTCAAAGCGTCTGTTGTGAGATGTTGATGTTTCAAGCAAATTTGTCAGTAAGCTCTGCAGCAACATATTTTCTAACGGATACTAGGCTCTCTGGGTTAATTATTTACCCTCAGGTCTCAAATTTTTCAAATATTTAGGATACACTGATCCCCACTAGAAATTGATATCCATGCGTATCGACTTGTCTCAAAGACTTGTCAGAATTCGTTTTCAGCCAGATCTAAGTCACTACAGAAGGGCTTCTAAATAAGCTCAGAATCAACGGTTTTTATGCGAACTACATCGGAGAAAGCTAATAATATTATAATCGGACTACAATTGCTTAATCAATATATTGCACGCGGAATAATCCTAGTCGGCAACAACATACATACATAAAATCAGAGTCACACTAATGTATTCAATCACTGATAATATTTCAAAGATTTTCCTTTCTGAAGTAAAACTATAACTAACTTCTGAAACTTTTTGAATATTTTCTGGCAACTCACACGCTCTCTAGAACTGGATTCGGAAGTCGATGGGTAAAATTCTACGTCTCATTTCTAAATATTTCTCTGTTGTCAAATTTGGAAGAGCTTTTCTCCTAATCCCTTTCTTTAGTAATCGATTAATTCGTATTGTATTTTACAGAATTTTTTCACTCTACGCTTCATAGTTTGGCTTGGCATGATTATAGGCATATACGAACTTTACTGGTCTCAAAAAAAATACTCTTATATACATAAATTATGTGAGAAATGCATGCCATATAACGGTGACTTGGTTGTTTATCGGCTGATCTGCCATGCTGTTGGTCATGCAGGCTGTACGTACAGCAGTGAACAGTGCGCTTATTGCTATACTTTTTCTATAGATTATTTCACAGCCAAATAAATATGTATCTATGTACATACATATCTATAAATAGACGGATAAACATTTATAGCAAACAATTGTTCTCCCTCATAAAAGACATAGTCATTTCATGCATTCTTTATTACCAAAATGCTCAAGTATATTAGATATAAATTATAAAATTAAAAAATTTTAGAGCGTACACTCGCGTTTTATTTGAAATCTTAAGGCTTTTAATCATATTTTAACATAATATTCATATTATGAATATTTATAATGTCATTAACATGAGTGTGGATTGGTTGGAAAAAAATTTACTTAAAAAATAATCTCAGCTAAAATTCTGCTTCACTTAAAGCTTTAATTGGTTCAATAATTGATTCAAACCATTGAACATTAGTCATAATTACTAATCCATCTTGGGAACAAAAACCTCTTGATGCGCCATGGCTAACAATGCCAACCAGACGGTAATAATCTTTGCCAGTTGCGTCCTTATGAGAAACCACATAACCACCGCCACTATCTCCTTGACATGCTGTGCTGCCAAATTCATCAAACAAGCAGAATTTATCATCCGTAAGTTTATAGTTGGGATATAAATCTTTCAATTTTCGAGCACATTCTTGAAAGGAGAGTGTTTGCATGCTCACAGACTGTAGTACGTCAGACGGTTTCTGCTTCTCAGTTATACCCCAACCAGCAAAATTTCCAACTAAATTATTTGGTACTTCCTTTTCTGAACGCTCTAAAAACTCAATACAAACGGGACGAATGGATTCTCCAAACTTAAGATGTGAAATCAATTTGATGACAGCAATGTCTTCTTTGAAATTATCATCTTTACCAAGATAGGGTCTAGAAAAAAGAAAGATCGAAGTAATAAGCTTAAATTTCATTAACGTGCGGATAGAAATAGTATAAGGTATTTAATGAAAACAATAAAAAAAAAGCTGCAAGTCTCAATTCCTGATTATCCAATTATGTCCGACATATATCGGACACTTATCAGAAATAGGAAAAACTGAATTGTTAGAAAGAAAACACATGTTGCGATTACTTTTTGCCAGAGAACGGATAGAAAGGATCTATTTCTGAACTTAAAACTTTGGCATCGATACCTTACACTTTGTTTATATACAATATTTCATTTCTTACTTTGGTACATGAATTTCGCTAACGTTGCGCTTTTGCACAGGAAAAATTTCTTGATCGGAGTTATAGTCTAGAAAGTATTTTCCAGCAACAACACTAAAAAGTGTTGCTGGATAAGTTTTTCTATTGGCTTCGTCCCAAAAGCAGTGAGCAGCTGGAAATAGGGAAGACATTTCAAGAAATTCTAATATCTATGTTTAATATTTTGCTTACCGGAAATAACCAAATTTGGTGTTATAATTGTGCCGCCGCACGAGTAAACGTACGCAACCGAATTGTGCAGATTATAGATTCCTATATGCCAGGGTACCTCTGTGATATTAATCTTGTTGCCACCTAATGAAAATTGTTGCGTTTTTGGTGCAACAAGTCCGCACTCCATATTACAACTATATGGAGCATAATCCCAAGAGCCGTCAGCTCTACAATTCAGGAACTTACGCTTTATAATACCTTGATGCACTGGTGGCGGTATGAATCCAATGGCACAACTAAGTAGCGCCTGAGTTTGTGGACGTATGCGATCATTACATGGTACTTGATTATCATTATGATAACAAACAGCACGGGACGATACTTTAGAATTCAGATGAGATTTTGGGCAATATTCTGAAAGAAAAAGTTATTAAGCATTTTAAGACTCTTTACATTAGGAACCGAATAAAAATTTGGTTCTTTAAATTCACTAGATCCATGTACGTAAGTATGGAAAATTCATTTCGTGTCTGGAAATTTTTGTTGTTATTTGCAATACTTACTAGTACAGGTCGGCACATTCCTTTGCCAGGCGCGATCAGCACAGAAGATTTGCTGATCTCCTTCCAAAGTATACTCTGACTTACATCTGAACTGTACAATCGCATTCGGTTCAACACGCGTACCCGATGGTATCACATTTGTGTTCAAATCCATGGCAATTAGATTCTCTTGATTTGAAGGTATTTGACAGAAATCACCAGGTGTTGAAGGTGTTGGTGGTGTTGGCGGTCTACTTGTAATTGTCGGAGTTGTTATACCATGACGCTTGCCTTTGATACGCGGTGTATGGCAAAGTTCAGCAGCTTCATCGGAACCATCAAGACAGTCAATAATTTTATCACATTTGGAGGAGCCCTCGATACAGGCGCCGTAGCCACATCTAAAAGCATACGATGGACAGTATGTTGTTGAACAGAGTTCAACTGTTTCATCGGAACCATCTGAACAGTCCAATCGGCCGTCACATATATTTTCGATTTCAATACATTCGCCAGATTTACATTGCATGAAACTATCATCTCTGAAGAAGACGTAAGAAAAGTAAAAATTATAAATTTTTTTTTTTTTTGCTTAAGTTCAATATTTACTTAACTTACGAGCAGTTACCCCTTTGCTGTGCCTCTAACTGTTTAATCATTTCACTGGTACCGCATAGCAATGGCATTTCATCTGAACCATCAGCGCATCCTTTATTGCCATTGCATTTTTCAGTTCCGGGTATACAAGCACCATAGGTGCAATGAAACCCAAGCTCGAAACATGGTACATCAATGCAGTACTCAGCTATTTCATCGGTACCATCAGCGCACTCTATTTTTCCGTCACAGCGATCATATTCGCTAATGCATTTTCCATCATCACATTCCCACTCTTTGGAACCACATTCAGTCCATGCTGTAAGTATGAACAAGGTAAGGTAAGTAAAGGTAAAAAATTTAGAATATTTTAGGTTTGTTGTCCCTCTACACTTAGCGTTGGTCCTATCAATGACAAGCATATTTGGATTTGTTGTTTTACAGCATTTTCTATTTTTGGTTTTATAATTTTTTTATGATTTATCTTAAACCAGCAGTTACCTTCGGCCCAAGCCGCGTGAACTTTAACATTTCTAACCGGAAGGCTTCATATACAGTGAAAGCTCCCGTAGGCTGACACCGACGGTTCCAACAAAATCGTCCGCCTACGGGAGTTGTCCGCTTGCGGGAGCTGTCGAAAAAAGTACATTTTTACAATTCGAATACAATTCAAAAAAAAAAACAATCCAATTTTTTCTTATCAGATGGTTTGTAGGAGTAAAATTGCCAAGGTGGCGACACTTAAGCATTCGTAACTTTTTTATTTATGAAATATAGTAATATTTTATTTCAGGAAAAAGTTGTGTAGACTTTACAGAACAATTCTGTGGAAAAATTTTGTTTCTGAACATATGAGAAGTTGATTTAAATTCTGTATGTTTATTAAAAACTTAATTTTTTATAAATAATAAATAAAATTTTTATAAAACCTTTATTTTATATAAATTGTAAAACATTTTTTGTCCTATCACGAAAATTTCATTAACTTTTTCCCAATATTTACTGAGAAATCGGAATTTAAAAAAACCCACATACAAATTCACTTGTTCATAACTTTTTAAATAATCCAAAGTTTGCAAAAAAAAAAAAATATAAGGCGTTAATACTGATCAATAAATCTTAAAGTTATGCAAAAAAAAGTTTAATTATAATAAGTTGGTTTTTTCTGTGCCCACTTGAGAAAACTTTACTCTCAACACCACACAAAGAAATAGATTTTAAAGAATAACAATCGACAACCTGAATGACAGAATAGAATGTCTTTTTTGTCCGCCAGCAGAGATGAATTGTATGAAATGTGTATAAATGTAGTGTCCGCGTCCGGCCAAGGGAGCGTCCGCCCACCGGAATGTATTTTGTTCTAAAAACATAACGAAAAACTTGGGACCAAGAAATTCGTCCGGCTACGAGAGATGTCCGCCTGCGGGAGCTGTCCGCGACGGGAGCTTTCACTGTAGATGCATAAGGCGGATATATTTTTGTTTATTTTACTAAATGTTTATATTTTCTTTTTAATTTAATTAATTAGTCTGCAGCGACTTATGCACATGTCATAAGTCTGATTGCTCTCAAGAGAGAGAGAACTACGCGATAAATCAGCACCAATGATAAATATTTGGAACATTTGTACATAAATTAATAACAAAAGGATAAAGGACCCCGTTTCTTTGCAAAAATTATTTCCACAAACAGTTAAAAATTTCGTCCGAAATTTGCTTTTTTGTTCTGATTTTTTAAAATAATTTCTTAAATCCATTATATATCCATTTTTGTCTGTCTGTCTGTCTCTTATGGACGCGGAAACTATCTACCCTCTTTTAATGAAATTTTTACAGTATGTTAGTATCGAGCAAGCGGGTGTCATTGGATAGAAAGTTTTTGTTTAGGGTGCATTTTTAGGGTGGCCCTCATACGAAAATATTTTAAAAATAGAATTTTCTCAAAGAACGCTTAATTCATTCACATGGAATTTACACCACATTGCTTTTACAAAAAAGAGGCACAAACACGAAAAAATTTATTAAGGGTGCATACTTAGGGTGGCCCTCATATTCACGAAAACAGGTAAGTCGATTCACACCGAATTTACACCACGTAGCTTTTATGTTAAGAGCTTATGCTACAAAACCTTTATTTAAGGCGCTTACTTAGGGCGGGTCTCATACAAAAAAATATTTTAAATATAATTTTCTGGAAAACCGCTCAATCGATTCTCATAGAATTAACACCAAGTGGCTTTTATATTAAGAGGCACAGCTTAGGTTGTAAAAATTTTACTGTGCGAAATTTTTTATTTAAGGTGAAGCGTAGCGCACAGTGTAATGAAAGTATTTTTATAAATTTTTGAGCCGGCTAACTTTTAAACAACTTTACAACTTCCAACTACGATTGCCGGATACGCTACTGTGTAAACTAAGCTTTTATATGACCTCTGCTTAAGAGTTATAAAACACTTAAGCAACAAACCCGCTAATTGAGTAATATGTAAAATTCTAACAGACTTAAAAAAAAACCCAAAATCTAAACAAATTTTGCGCAAAATCTACGGTTTACTGTGTAATTTTAGAATATTAGGGAGAAACCCCATCATCTCTTATCAGCATTTAACAAAAAAATAAATTGAAATTATCAGCTGTTTAAAATTGTTTGAGCTTGGCAATGCCGCATCTGCATTAAATAAGGTAAGCTTACACCTCAGATGAGATTGTAGAGAAGAAGCTGCTGTTCTTATGTACGCACATGTGTTATACGATAATTTAGTTGTTATTATCATGTCTTTGAAGACTCTCTTCATTTCTTAATTTGCATACAAAATAAAAAAAAGATATTAAGTAGACGTCAATGATGATCTTACCTGTTTTGCAAAAAGATAAAATTAAAATAATCACAAGGGTCACGCATTCACGTCTTCTTAAATTTAAAGTCATTATCACATTTGTTGCCAAAATATATAGATTTTAAACGTAGTAAACAGCACAAGCTATAAAAATGCCATAGAATTTTTTTTTTTTTTTTCACTTTCTTCAATCAAAACACTTGTTCACTTCCACGAATGTTTAAAGCACGACTAAACTGCATATACTCTTCCTAATCGAGCTGTACTTAAAATTGTCAGATACTAAGCGTCACAATTTCAAATAGAAATAGAGAGAGAGAGAGAGGCAGCGCGCTTGAACAAAGGTCTATTAAGAGCTGATAAGATGAGGTTTGAAGAAAAAGTGTATTAGAAATCGAGCAGGAAGTTGCCGCACGGAAAATCTATATTAATTTAAAAACCAAAAACCGGTATTTACACGGAACGTATTATTTACAATAATTTAAAGAGTCTTTAGTCTTGTGATGGCGTCTGAAAAATTTACTATAATTTTTCATTGTTTTAAATATTATATTTTGTTTTATTTTTTATTCAAACAATATTATAGGATAAGTCCTTACGCTAAAAATTACAAGAGTCGCAAAGGACAGCATAAGTCACTATTCTGACGTTTCGAAAAAAATTGAGTACTCCATTTTATTTCTTACGATCATAGGTACATGGTGAAAATATGTAGAATTTTACTAAAGATATGAATGTAGTACTTTTAATCAAAATGTATCACACCGATCAAAATGAATTTTGTATCTGGCATTTAAATGTCAAATTTTGATAACTGTCACATAGCTACAAAAAGAGAAAACGAAGTCTTGCTCATTGAATGAAGCATCTTCAGGGGCTTTGTCAATTTTTTTTTTTGAGAAAGAAACGAAGTACAAACAAGATTAAAAAGAAATATTGGTCAAAATCATATTTAAAAATAGTTTTATTAGTTGAAGTTTGCTTAAGAAGAAATCAGAACGACCTAAATGTACGAAAATACTGATTTTTTGAGATATGTATTTGAAGCAAAGTTACAACGGAAGATAATTTTTTTTATAAACCCATTAATGGGGTCCTTCTCTTTCTCTTCCAAACACATTTTGAATCACATCGATATCTTTTCTCCGAAATACAAGTTATTATCAGAGCTGTGAAAGAGCGCATTCATTTTTCATTGAAATTCATTGAAGTCACTGCGAAAAGTGCAGCATTCAGACAGCAGCTATTTAAAACATGAAGTCGCCAGTATACTTTTCTATCATAAAAGAATGGAATTATTATGGTGACGTTTCATTTTTGATTGGAAAAATTGTGATTGCCTTGAAGTCATCTCAAATCACTTTGAATTCTCTGAAATCACTTGAAGTCGTTGAAGTCACTTGAAGTCGTTGAAGTCACTTGAATCATTGAATAAACTTGAAAATCTACCACAATTCTTCAAATCATGATTCCATTTCATTTCATGCATTCTTTGTTACCAAAATGCTTAAGTATATTCGATATAAATAAAAAAATTAAAAAATTTTAGTGCGTACACTCGCGTTTAACTTGAAATCTTAATCTTAAACTTAAATCAAAACATATTTTAACATATGAATATTTATAATGTCATTAACATGAGTGTAGATTGGTTGGAAAAAAATTTACTTAAAAAATAATCTCAGCTAAAACTCGATTTCACTTAAAGTCTTTATTGGTTCAATAAATTTTCTAAACCATTGCACATTAGTCATAATTACTAATCCATCTTGGGCACAATAACCTCTTGATGCGCCATGGCTAACAATGCCAACCAGACGGTAATAATCTTTGCCAGTTGCGTCCTTATAAGAAACCACATAACCACCGCCACTATCTCCTTGACATGCTGTGCTGCCAAATTCATCAAACAAGCAGAATTTATCATCCGGGAGTTTATAGTTGCGATATATATTTTTCAATTTTCGAGCACATTCCTGATAGGAGAGCGTTTGCATGCTCACAGACAGTAGTACATCAGATGGTTGCTGCTTGTCAGTTATACCCCAACCAGCAAAATTTCCAACTAAATTATTTGGTACTTCCTTTTCTGAACGCTCTAAGAACTCAATACAAACGGGACGAATGGATTCTCCAAACTTAAGATGTGAAATCAATTTGATGACTGCAATGTCATCTTTATAATTATCATCTTTGCCAAGAAAGGTACTAGAAAAAAGAAAGAACGAATATATTTCATTTACATGTGGATAGAAATAGTATAAGGTATTTAATGAAAATAAAACAAAAAAAAAACAAATAAAAGCTGCAAGTCACAATTCCTGATTAACCAATAATCTACAACTTTTGTCTTCAACATTGAGATCTCTTCTTTAAGATGATCAGTTAAATGACTTAATAACTTGACATCGTCCTTGAAAATATCTCAGTTAAGGAGGAAAATTCCCACTTTGTATATTGAAAACATTCAAATTTATCATATATTACATATATTGAGGCTTATTTACAAAATGTCTCAGAAGCCTTTATTTCCTTCTTGAATATCAATTACTTATGTCCGACATGTATCGGACACTTATCAGCAATAGGAAAAACTGAATTGTTAGAAAGAAAACACATGTTGCGATTACTTTTTGCCAGAGAACGGATAGAAAGGATCTATTTCTGTTTATATACAATATTTCATTTCTTACTTTGGTACATGAATTTCGCTAACGTTTCGTTTTTGCACAGGAAAAATTTCTTTATCGGAGTTATAGTCACGAAAGTATTTTCCAGCAACAACACTAAAAAGTGTTGCTGGATAAGTTTTTGTATTGGCTTCGTCCCAAAAGCAGTGAGCAGCTGGAAATAGGGAAACATTTTTAGAAATTCTAATATCTATGTATAATACTTTACTTACCGGAAATAACCAAATTTGGTGTTATAATTGTGCCGCCGCACGAGTAAACGTACGCAACAGAATTTTGCAAATTATAGATTCCTATATGCCAGGGTACTTCTGTGATATTAATCTTGTTGCCACCTAATGAAAATTGTTGCGTTTTTGGTGCAACAAGTCCGCACTCCATATTACAACTATATGGAGCATAATCCCAAGAGCCGTCAGCTCTACAATTCAGGAACTTACGCTTTATAATACCTTGATGCACTGGTGGCGGTATGAAACCAACGGCACAACTAAGTAGCGCCTGAGTTTGTGGACGTATGCGATCATTACATTTTACTTGATTTTCATTATAATAACATACAGCACGGGACGATACTTTAGAATTCAGATGAGATTTTGGGCAATATTCTGTAAGAAAAAGTTAATATATTTTTTAAGACTCCTTACATTACGAAACGGTAAAATTTCTTTCATTTTCAATTTCAAATGGAAATGCTTCTTTCTTTAAATTCACTAGATCCATGTACGTATGTAAGTGTGGAATATTCATTTCGAGTCTGGAAATTTTTGTTTGTGTTTGCAATACTTACTAGTACAGGTCGGCACATTCCTTTGCCAGGCGCGATCAGCACAGAAGATTTGCTGATCTCCTTCCAAAGTATACTCTGACTTACATCTGAACTGTACAATCGCATTCGGTTCAACACGCGTACCCGATGGTATCACGTTTGTGTTCAAATCCATGGCAATTAGATTCTCTTGATTTGAAGGTATTTGACAGAAATCACCAGGTGTTGAAGGTGTTGGTGGTGTTGGCGGTCTGCTTGTTACTGTCGGAGTTGTTATACCATGACGCTTGCCTTTAACACGCAGTGTATGGCAAAGTTCAGCAGCTTCATCGGAACCATCAAGACAGTCAATAATTTTATCACATTTGGAGGAGCCCTTGATACAGGCACCGTAGCCACATCTAAAAGCATACGATGGACAGTATGTTGTTGAACAGAGTTCAACCGTTTCATCGGAACCATCTGAACAGTCCAATCGGCCATCACATATATTTTCGATTTCAATACATTCGCCAGATTTACATTGCATGAAACTATCATCTCTAGAAAGAAAAGTAAAAATTATAAATTTTTTTTTGCTTAAATTCAATATTTATTCAACTTACGAGCAGTTACCCCTTTGCTGTGCCTCTAACTGTTTAATCATTTCACTGGTACCGCATAGCGATGGCATTTCATCTGAACCATCAGCGCATCCTTTATTGCCATTGCATTTTTCAGTCCCGAGTATACAAGCACCATAGGTGCAATGAAACGCAAACTCAAAACATGGTTTATCAATGCAGTATTCAGCTATTTCATCGGTACCATCAGCGCACTCTGTTTTTCCGTCACAGCGATCATCTTCGTTAATGCATTGTCCGTCATCACATTCCCACTCTTCGGAACCACATTCAGTCCATGCTGTAAATATAAATAAGTTAAGGTAAGTAAATGTGAAAAATTTTTATATAAAAATTTAGAATTTTTAAATTTGTTATTCCACTACACTCAGCGTTGGTCCTACCAATGACGAGGATGTTTGAATAAGTCGATTAGTTAGATGCTTATTGTTTTTTAATTTTTCATATTCATTTTGTATGTTGTGTTTTCTGAGTTATCTTATACTAGCTGTAACCCGCCGACCAAATTGCGTGGCATTGTAGCAATTTGGACTTTAAGGAACTATTATTATGTTTCGATTAGCCTATATTTCAGTCATAGATATGCACTCGCCATCTATCAAGTTTCATCGAAATACGTTAAGCCATTGAGGCGTGATTGAGGAAAGAACATCCACACTTTCAGATTTATACAATTAGTAAGCATAACAAGCATTTTTACGCTCTTTGAGCGCCTGCTCGTTCTCTGGGCACCACTGATTAAAAGAGTATTTCTTCGCCACACTATGTGCTCTCTGGTTTAATTAAACATACCCACATTGAAGTTGATCATATTTATTAAAATAACTCTCTGTGTACCGCTTTGAAGATATTGCTTGTATGTGGGGTACCAAGCCCTCTTTTCGATGTTCGCCAAATTTTTGTCTGATGCTAGACTGAACTGAACTTTTAATAATTCTCTCAGTATAGTGTTTTAAAGTTTTTGTGCCTAAGAAAATGCGCACGCCGCCTTGCAGAAATTCGCCAAGTTCTTGTCCAGCGCTTTTTCAAGTCATTCCTACTATTTTTATGAAATTTGATTTTAGTACCTTAAATAATTCTCTTCGTAGTTGGGCAAAACGTACCGCGCGGCAGAATGAAAATAATTTATAATGTATTGTGTATGCATATAAAGCGAGAGAGCGTAAAAATAAATACAGTTTGATTTGAAAAGCGAATGAACCAAGACTGCTGTCGCACAAATCTTGATACACAACTACAAATGCATTGAAGAGAAGCTACGGTTGTGGTAGTGCTCAGCTCTGATCATAACACATATATTAAAGGAGATATCAATAAGAAAATCATCATTGAATTGTGTAAAAATGTTTCGCCGGTGCTGCTTAGTAACCATTACGTTTGAAAGTATCCTAAATTCAGTTAGATAAAGGAATGATGTAGGGTGAGAACTCTTATTAGAATGAAACACAAATAAAAGAAAGAAATTTTGTTTTTTTTTTTTAGTTTTCAAAAGATTATTTTGTGACATCATTTGTTCAGTCATGAGTTTGGCACGGCTAGCTGTAATATATCGCATTTGATTAGTTCAATTTTGGATCACTTGAGGTTTTTTTTTTAAAAATATCACAATTGTTGCTAGCTTATCAGCATAAACCAGTGATATTGTATACATATTTCCATAGAAAACAATCCAATAAAAGCTCTTCGTTGTAGTCGTTGCTGCTGCATCCAGTCGAGCTAATGTTGTTCCAAATTTATCAATAACTTATTTTCGTTATATAGTCGTGATAGACATGTATACTTAACATTTTTTTGTTAAAGCAAAAAATGTCATAAAATAATCATTATAATATTAAAACAAATCATTTAATTTAAGGTTATTTCTGTTTTAATTAATTTACGAGTCGTCGTTAATTATTAAGTCGTCTTTTGTAAAGTTGAATAAATACCAATCTTCTGTATTTGGTGTGCTGAATCTTAGTCTGGTAAGCTTATTATTCTATCAAGTCAAGATTATGCAAAATTTAACCTTCGTTCAGATAATCATAACACCGCTGCGGAAATTATAAAGTAACTATTTCAAGAAAACGGCGATTTTCGGGCTCCTCAAATATTTTTTTTTTCTCAAAGAAATAGATTTTTTGAAGATGATTTATATGACTTACAAATTATTAAAAAAAAAAAAACAAAATTACAGCATTAATTATGGTATATAAGCTAAAGAGACTCTGAACGTTATGCTCGAATTACGGTGGAAGCCCGTAAGAAGTTGGCTCCATTCTGCAAAAGAATAAGTCATGGCGGTGACGCGTAATTTTTTTGCGTATAATTGAAAATGTCTGGGCATGCATAAAGGCAAAAGGGAGTGTAACTTTAACTCGTACAAGAAAAGTGAGAATTTCAGAAGTAACGTGGCTGTGGGAGGAAATTTCTCGAGAAATGTTTGCTAAGCTCGTCGATTCAGTCCCAAGCACTTACAGAAAGTTATATATGCTAAAAGTGGATATATTTTTGTACATTTTACTGAATAATTATAATTTCTATTTTTATTTCCTTATTAATTTAATCAATCTTTAATTTAATAGATGTTAAATTATTTATGTTATTTTGAGAAACTATAAAAAATTGATTGTTTTTTATTATTTATAATCTGAATAGTTTTTATCATGAAAATATTTTTAATTTTTATGAAAGTTTCATTTTCATATTTCGGATTTTGCGCTCCTCAAAAAAAAAAAAAAAAAAATTCAAAATTTTCTAAAAAAAAAAAAAATTCCCAAAAATATTGTTTATAAAAAAAACTATTTAATGTAAAAAAAGTTCCTACGTACTTCCACAAAGAATATTTTTAAATATATAGTAAATATTTCAATCCGTTGAGAACTGTCCGAGCTATGTGTCCGGCCAACATGAAAAACGTTTAAAGTTTAAAGAACGGACCAGTGCATTTCGGCAGCGGACCGATAAAAATTTAAAATTCGAGTTTTTAATAGCAATAATTAATAAAAAAATAAATTGAATTTCGAAAAGTTCTACTTTTGCCTAATTTCTTAAGGAAAAAACTGGCCCATGTTCAGAGCAACAATGAGCAGAGGTGGCCACTACCACAAGTAAATGCTCTCACGATAAGCATGTGTTGATGATTTGTTTATCAATTCTTTTTACGCTCTTTAAGCGTACGCTCGTTTTATTTTTACGCTCTTTGAGCACAACAATGAACCTGCAACTCCTGCACATGTTTTAAGTTTGATTGCTCTCAAGAGAGAGAACAGAGAGGACTACGCGATATATTAGCACCAATGATAACATACACAAATTAATAATAAATTGAGATTAAGGACCCCGTTTCTTCGCATAAAGTTATAAACTTCGTTCGAACTGTGATTTTTTTCCGATTTTTTAAGGCAAGTTCTTAAATACTTTCATAAATTTTTAAGCCGGCTAACTTTTAATCAACTTGAACTCCCAACAACGATTGCCGGATACGCTACTGTGTAAACTAAATTTTTATATGACCCCTGCCTATGAGTTACAAAAGACTTAAGCAACAAGCCCGCTAATTGAGTAATATGTAAAATCCTAACATACTTAAAAAAAAAACGCAAAATCTAAACAAATTTTGCGCAAAATCTACGGTTTACTGTGTACTATTAGAATATTACGGAAAACCCCACGTTCACCGCTCTTATCAGCATTTAAAAATAAATTAAATTGAAATAATCAGCTGTTTAATTTTTTTTGAGTTTGGCAATGCCGCGTCTATATTAAATGAGATAAGCTTACACCTCATATACGTGGCTGGGCAAAACGTACCGCGCGCGGTACTGCGGCAGAATGAGAATAACTTTTCATATACGTACATAAAGCAGAGAGCGTAAAATTTAATTCAGTTTGCTTTGAAAAGCGAACTAAGCACAAATACACATGCATTGAAGAACATTTAAGAAAAACACACGTGGAGTGGTGCCCAGCTCTGCTCATATACGACTGTAGAGAATGAGCTGCTGTACATTCATATGTACATGTGTTATACGATAATTTAATTCTTATTATCTTGACTTTTAAGACTCTCTTCATTTCTAAATTTAAATACAAAAAAAAAAAGATATCACGCAGACGTCAATGATGCTCTTACCTGTTTTGCAATAAGATAAAATTAAAACAGTCACAAGGGTCACGCATTCACGTCTTCTTAAATTTAAAGTCATTATCACATTTGTTGCCAAAATATATAGATTTTGAACGTAGTAAACAACACAAACAGCACAAGTTATAAAAATGCCATAGAATTTTTTGGCTTTCACTTTCTTCAATCAAAACACTTGTTCACTTCCACGAATGTTTAAAGCACGACTAAACTGCACATACTCTTTCTTATCGCGCTGTACTTAAAATTGTCAGATACTAAGCGTCACAATTTCAAAGAGAGATAGAGAGAGAGAGAGAGGCAACGCGCTTAAACACAGATCTGTTAAGAGCTGATAAGATGAGGTTTGAAGAAAGAGTGTATTAGAAAACACGCAGGAAGTTGCCGCACGGAAAAACTATGTTAATTTAAAAACCAAAAACCGGTATTTACACGGAACGCATTATTTACTATAATTAAAAGAGTCTTTAGTCTTGTGATGGCGTCTGAAAAATTTTACTATAATTTTTCTTTGTTTTATTATATTTTATTTTTTATTCAAACAATATTATGGAACTAGCATTACCCTGTGCGCATCGCCTCAACTCAACCGTGGTATAGATTCGATGTGCGGTCTGCGTGAAAATTCTATTTAAAAAATACTTTTGTATGTGGACCACCCTTAGTATGCACCCAAAATAAAATTTTTACTACCTAAGCAGTGCCTCTTAATATAAAAACCACGTGATGTAAATTTCATGAGAATCGATTAAGCGGTCTTCAAGAAAATGATATTTAAAAATATTCTAGAATGAGGGCAACCCTAAACAAAAGTTTTGTAGCCTATGCTATGCCTCTTAATATAAGAGCTACGTGGTGTAACTTCGGAATGAATCGACTAACCTGTCTTCGTGAAAATGATATTTAAAAATATTTTTGTGTAAGGGTCACCCTAAGTATGCACCCTGAATAAAATTTTTTTGACCTTATCTGTGTCTCTTAATACAGAAGCCATGTGGTGTAAATTCCATGAGAATCGATTTGGCGGTCTTCGAGAAAATGATATTTAAAACATATTTTTGTGTGAGGGCCACCCTAAGTAAAAGATTTGTATCCTTAGCTATGCCTCTTAACCAGAGCTGGGCACCACTAGACGATTTAAAAAAATTTTGTATGAGGGCCACTCTAAGCTTGAACTTCAAATAAAATTTTACGATCTTATCTGTGCCTCTATATATAGAAGCCATAAGGTGTAAATTCCATGAGAATCGATTTTGCGGTCTTTGAGAAAATGATATAAAAAAAAAATTGTTGTATAAGGGCCACCCTAAATAAAAGTGTTGAAGCCTTAGATATGACTCTTAATATAAGAGCTACTTGGTGTAAATTCGGTGTGAATGAGGGCCACCCTAATTTTGCACTTTAAATAAAACTGTTACAATCTAGTCTCTGCCTCTTAATATAAAATTTGGTGTAAGTTCCAAGAGAATCGATTAAGCAGTCTTTGAGAAAATGCTATTTTTAAAATATTTGGGTATGAGGGCCACTCTAAATAAAAGTTTTGTGGCCTAAGCTATGCCTCTTAACCTTAGAGATACATAGTGTAAATTCGATGTGAATTGATTTATTTGTCTTCGTGAAAATGTAATTTAAAAATATATTTGTATGAGTGCCACCCTAAGTGCCCCTTAACAAAAAAAGCCATACTGTATAAATTTCATGAGAATCGATTTGCCAGTCTTTGAGAAATCGCTATTTTAAAAATATTTGTGTATGAGGACCACCCTAAATAAAAGTTTTATAGCCTATGACACCCGCCCGATCGATACTAACATACTGTAAAAATTTCATCAAAATCGGCTGGATAGTTTCCGCGTGCATAAGAGACAGACAGACAGACAGACAAAAAATGAGTTTTATATAATAGATAAGTTCTTACGCTAAAGATTACAAGAGTCGTAAAGGACAGCATAATCCACTTCATTGAGACTGTCATACTATAATTGTGCCGTCGTTTCGAAAAAATATAGTACTCCCTTTTATTTCTTACGACCGAATGGTGAAAATGTGTAGCATCCCTTTAGGAAATGGAAACATTCCCAGATATGAATTGGAAACATTCCATGGAATGTAGGAAGCATTCCTTTCCGTTAGACACTCCATTTCTTTTTTACACACGATGTCATTAGAGGGAAATTTTCCTCTCCGCTGTCTTAAAAATGAATGTGGAAACATTTCACACAACTATCTTGAAAAGGAATGTGGAAACATTCCTCACCACTGTCTCAAAAATGAATGCGCAAACAATAGAGTGATCAAACTTGGTACAAAATTACAAAGTAACAAAAGTGGTGAATAGAATTAGACAGGTGGGCGTGGCGAATCCCATTAAGCTAAAAATTCTAGCATATCTAGAGAGTTTTCTAACTTTTGTGGATTTTTGTTTATGCACCGAATGTGGCAAGGAAACCATTGCCACGAACAGTAAAATGGATTAGGAAGGTAGACGTGGCACTTTCTAATAAAGAAAAGCTTTGAATTATCACATCTCTTTCACAGCTCTGCCTAAAACCTGCTTTATAATTTTAAAAACTATATAAGTATAATATCCAATTAACAGCATTTCAATTTTGTAACTTACTATTCTATGTTGGTAACAGAACAAAATAGTTTAGTTTCTAAAAAGCACACAATCAAAATTGGTCGTATTCAGAAGGTACGAATATTTTGTAACCGTTTCATAAAAGTCTTTTAAATTCACTTATTCTTTTTTTCTGGCAAAATGTGTTTTATTACAAACAAAAAGAAAGGCGCATGTAGAGTAGTACAAATTGTAGTAAGGTACTGTATTTCCTTACTACGCTTGAGAAGGAAGGGTAGTACAAAAATACTTTTGTAGTACAAACGACAGCACTGATGCCAACTGGATTGTCTTCGTATAGCTTAAGATGTCAACGTTTTATGATAAGATTTCCACATTTATCACAAAAAGTGACTGGAAGTCGTTACATATGTATGTGGATGGGTTCTTGGAAAAATAGTCATTTTACTCATCTGTCCATTGTTTAACCTATGTATGTATGTTAAGCTTGGTTTTTCTGGCTTGGATTTGTAATATAAAGCGCATACTTCATTTTTTCATCGATCTAGTAAAAGGCTACTAATGCACCCATTTCCCGGTGGCTTGCAAACCCCCTTCTACGCCCTAGTGGAGATATGCTGTGCTATCTCTATCAAGTTAATCTTGCAAAATTATGAAAAAAATCTGTATCAAGAATGAATTCAGTGCAAGTAAAATTCATAATTCGAAAAGCTTAAGTACCAATCTATTAATCTCACGCTTTTTATTCAGTCGCAGACCTTAGAACGAACAAGTTATACATTTTAAAGCGATTTATTGCCAGAGAATATTGTAATTTAATAAGAATAATAATGAATAAATTTTCATTTCAATACAAGCCTTGTGTTTTGGCAGTTGTTATATTATTGTTTGTGAAAATGTAAGTACTTTTATATTATTTTGTGTACATATATTTATATGAGTGAATAAGGTAATTTATTGTAATAATTTTCTATTTCTATCCTTAATTGCAACAAATAACAAAGTTTCTGATTCTTCCTTTCAAAAAGTAAGATTTACCATATTCTAGAGTGTGCAAGATAAAATAACGAATTTATGTGTACAGACAGTTAACTTTAACCAGTGCTTTTTTTAATGGAATATAAGAAACCTATATGGTTTGGTTGGGCAGGAGAAGCAGCCACATTAAAAACTAACTCACTTAGACCTGATCCATTGTGGTACCACAGGGTAGTTGACCATACCCTCTCATTGAATCAACCAGATCTCGTAATAAAACGAAGCAGCTGACTTATACTAAAATGTCTAAGGTCATCCAGGTCATCAAATAAAATCGAAGAAAATATTTAATTTTGTCTGCCTCCTACACTTCCCCACAACTTCTATAGAAGACAAAAGACCATACAGCTAATCTCTCCGCATGTATGCCGATGAGTCAGCAGACAGTTATGACTGCAAGAAAATATTGAAATGTTTAGAAAGTCAAAAATGTTGATAAGCATGTTAAACAAAAAATCAGTTGAATAATGTTATGTACGTTGTGTTAAAATATATGCGAAAAATGTTTTAGAAATCGAAAAATGTCGCCAATTTGAGAAAAGTCGATTAAGGTTTGAAGCCGAAAAATGTTGAAGAAGTCGAAAAAACCTTGAAAATATCGAAAATTTTAAATTTGGTCTATGTAAAGTAAAATGTGATACAACGGAAGTGCTTACAAAGCGCATAGAAAAATATGAAAAATATGCTAGATATTTCCAAGGAAGCTGGATGCTTAATGACACAAAATTTAATTGCATTGTGTTTTTTTTAAAAAAATCAAAAACAAATTTGTTAATTTATTAACTGTCACCAATAAGATTTGAACCTAGGTCTCTGTGCATATTTCGGTCAGACTAACGCTTCACTACTTTTCTGTCAAAATGAAAAATTAAGTTTCCAATTTCTATAGTTGCCACTTGATAATTGAAATATTATAACTTTAGCCAGGCAAACATAAGAGTAGGCTTAGCTGATGTCGTAAAACTGCGCATGCAACAACACGTAATGACCAGGTTCAAAACCCAGTGGATGCGGAGTAAAAAGTTTTTTCTTTTCAAATTAAATAGAGCTTAGGCATCAAAAGATGCACTTCTTCTCTGCTTGAAAGCTGCTACCAGATTTCGCGTTGGGGAACTAGTGAAGGTATGCAAATATATACGGCTTGTAAGTACATATATATGTGAATTCAGTAGGTATGACGGATGTGAGTTTCAGTGTTAGCGTTAAACGTTAGCATGTTAGCGTTTCGTTCATGCCACTCCGTCAATTCACTTGGGGGAAAAACGATTTTACAGGACTTAAAAAAAACCATATCTGACCATATTTTCTTAAAGTACAGTAATGCGTATCACATACGAAGTCACTGACAGCTAGTGATCTCTAAAATACTATTCAGAATACAAATTAGATTTATGATTTGAAATTATGAAATGAAGTCTATCAAATGCTTTTCATCATTTATCTTTATAGAGAAGGTACAACAACTACTACTACAACAACTACAAGTGGACAGGAAACACCAGAAAGTAAGTATACCAAGGAAATCAATATAAATTTACAGATTCGAATTCGATTTTCATAATTTGTATAACTTACTCAGCTGTTGATTTCTGTGAAATACCTTCAAATCAACAGAATCTAATTGCCACGGATTTGAACACAAATGTGATACCATCGGGTACGCGTGTTGAACCGTTGACGATTGTACGGTTCAGATGTGGGTCAGGTTATAATTTGGAAGGAGATAATCAAAATTACTGTACTGATCACGGCTGGCAAAACTATGTGCCGACCTGTACTAGTAAGTATTGCAAACACAAGCAAATTTTGTTAAAGGAGGGACTTAATTATTATATTCCCAGTCAGCCTAAGTCAGGATTTGAGCACAATGCAGCGACTTATAAACCGTCTATCGTCCACAAATCGGATGCCATAAATGAAAACTTTATGAGATAATATTTTCTTGTAAGCAATACTCTCAAGAGACTATATTAACTCAGAGGGTATTCATGATGTACCGTCATCCTACAAACTTTTTTGCTCACATCGAACCAGGGAATCGAATTTGAGAATATACCCGCTCAGAATCGAACCACTGTTTATTTGAAAGCGGAGAAGTGTGGTTAGACTAGATTTGTTCTAATCAAATCAACCTTTACGTATAAAGGCTAAAATTTATATTAACATTTGATACTTACAAAATACCCAAGAAACTATTCAAACCAAAGGGGACATTTTTGAAGCTTCACAATACCAATTCCAAAATTTTTCAAATAGAGGTGTAGAGGTCTATCACAAGTCTTAGACAAAGCATTTTCAATTAAAATGCATTTCCATTTGAAATTTAAAATGAAAGAAATCTTACCAAAACTTTATTCGTTTTCTTATGTAAGCATTCTTATAATACATCTTAACTTTTTCTTACAGAATATTGCCCAAAATCTCAGCTGAATTCTAAAGTATCTTCACGTGCTGTATGTTATTATAATGAAAATCAAGTACCATGTAATGATCGCATACGTCCACAAACTCAGGCGCTACTTAGTTGTGCCATTGGATTCATACCACCACCAGTGCATCAAGGTATTGTAAACCGTAAGTTCCTGAATTGTAAAGGTGACGGCTCTTGGGATTATGCTCCATATAGTTGTAATATGGAGTGTGGACTTGTTGCACCAAAAACGCAACAATTTTCATTAGGTGGCAACAAGATTAATATCACAGAGGTACCCTGGCATATAGGAATCTATAATCTGCACAATTCGGTTGCGTACGTTCACTCGTGCGGCGGCACAATTATAACACCAAATTTGGTTATTTCCGGTAAGCAAAATATTAAACATAGATATTAGAATTTCTTGAAATGTCTTCCCTATTTCCAGCTGCTCACTGCTTTTGGGACGAAGCCAATACAAAAACTTATCCAGCAACACTTTTTAGTGTTGTTGCTGGAAAATACTTTCTAGACTATAACTCCGATCAAGAAATTTTTCCTGTGCAAAAGCGCAACGTTAGCGAAATTCATGTACCAAAGTAAGAAATGAAATATTGTATATAAACAAAGTGTAAGGTATCGATGCCAAAGTTTTAAGTTCAGAAATAGATCCTTTCTATCCGTTCTCTGGCAAAAAGTAATCGCAACATGTGTTTTCTTTCTAACAATTCAGTTTTTCCTATTTCTGATAAGTGTCCGATATATGTCGGACATAATTGGATAATCAGGAATTGAGACTTGCAGCTTTTTTTTATTGTTTTCATTAAATACCTTATACTATTTCTATCCGCACGTTAATGAAATATAAGCTTATTACTTCGATCTTTCTTTTTTCTAGAACCTATCTTGGTAAAGATGATAATTTCAAAGAAGACATTGCTGTCATCAAATTGATTTCACATCTTAAGTTTGGAGAATCCATTCGTCCCGTTTGTATTGAGTTTTTAGAGCGTAAAGAAAAAGAAGTACCAAATAATTTAGTTGGAAATTTTGCTGGTTGGGGTATAACTGAGAAGCAGCAACCCTCTGATGTACTACAGTCTGTGAGCATGCAAACGCTCTCCTATCAAGAATGTGCTCGAAAATTGAAAGATTTAGATCGCAACTTTAAACTTCCGTATGATAAATTCTGTTTGTATGATGAATTTGGCCACACAGCATGTCAAGGAGTTAGTGGCAGTGGCTATGTGGTTTCTTATAAAGACGAAACTGGCAAAGATTATTATCGTCTGGTTGGCATTATTAGCCATGGTGCATCAAGAGGTGTTTGTGCCCAAGGTGGATTAGTAGTTATGACTAATGTGCAATGGTTTAGATCATTTATTGAACCAATTAAAGCTTTAAGTGAAGCAGAATTTTAGGTCAGTAAACTTATTCTGATAAAATGTTATTATATACATAAGGACGTGAAAAAAAAAATTCTATTGCCCTAATATATATATGTACTCACTTATTATATTTACTCTTTTATTATATTAAATATACTCAAAGCACCTTGGTGGCTTGAAAATTGCACAAACAAAAAAAAACTTTTTTTTTATTATTAATTTTTAGATTTTGATTTTGCGAGGAAAGTTCATAGATGATCACTTAAAAGCACATTTTGTAACATGATTTTTTTTAACTAAGCTGAAAAATTTTTGAATACATAACCTCAGAAGTAGATAAGCACGCCACTTTTTTAAGTACTTAACCTAAAATATTTCAAAATACTGACGTGATTTTTCAATTCTGATGCAAGATTCGGAAAAATTACGATTACAGTTTATTGTGTTGTGTGTAAAAGTGTTAAAAAGTTCAAGGAAATGTACAAATTAATAGTTATAATCAAATACTTGATAATAATTAGTAATTTCTTATACAGCCTCTTTGAAAGCTGAACATATTATGACGGTTAAAATTAGTGCCTCACTGAAAACCAAAAAATATCGTTATCGTTACGGTCCCAGAAACAATAACGAGACGATATTATAAAAGTATATCTTGTATGATCGACAACTGGCTTGGCCGATATCTCGTTCTCGGAAGTGTGCATTGTACGGTTTCTTACACCAAGCTCGTTTGCAAAAACCATTTTTTTTTTATTATATAATAGTGATTTTTTAAAATCATCATACTTTCAAAGTTTCTTACCGTCATTACTGCAAGTCATTAAGTCTATATACATAAATAAAATGATAGCCGTTTTTGATGTTCACGCATCACGCAAAAAATACTTGATCAATTTTGATTAAATTTAAATAGTTCTATTACTAAGAGGCTTGGTCTCAATCTCCAATTAAAATTATGACGATATTCTTGCTAAGTATCAAAATATTAAAGTTTTAAAATTCCTAAAAAAATTAATTACACACATAGAAACAAGCATGCAAGCATTGAAAACCGTTGAATGGGAAGTTAATGTGCTTGTGTGTGTTTTGTTTTTGTCCTTCCCATGGCAATACAATACTACAACGGAAAATTCAAACTTTACTCTCGCTCTCATTCTCAATTTGTCAATTTACATTGCAAACAACAACAACGCGGGATTCGTGAAGTATGATGAAAAATTACAGTAGGTACTACCTTGATCAAAAAGTTTTAGGACTTTATTTTTAAAATGAAAAATACAAGTTTATTCATCAAAATCGATATTGTCTCCTTCAAAGTACTCCCCATCGACTGCAATGCACTTATGCCAACGCTTGACCCAGTCCTCAAAAGCCTTTTTATACTCGACCGTCGGTATGGCCATCAGGGCCATCTTCGATTTTTCGATGACCTCTTCTCGGCTGCTGTAACGCGATCCGCGGAGCGGTTTCTTCAGGTGGCCGAACAGGAAAAAGTCGCAGGGAGCCAAATCAGGCGAATTCGGTGGATGTTGGACGGTATTCATGGAGTTTTTGGCCAAAAACTCACGAATAATGATCGCATTGTGCGACGGCGCGTTGTCGTGATGCAAAATCCACGAGTTGTTTGCCCACAAATCCGGTCTTTTTTGGCGAACTGCTTCACGCAAACGTCTCAAAACGCCCAAATAATATTCTTTGTTGACGGTCTGACCTTCTGGGAGGAATTCATGATGCACAACACCTCTGTAGTCCATGAAAACCGTGAGCATCGCCTTCTTTTTCGATTGAAAACGACGTGGTTTTTTCGGTCGCGGCTCATTGGGTGAACGCCATTCACTCGCTTGATGTCTGGATTGCGTGTCGTACTCGTAAATCCACGTCTCGTCACCAGTAATGATTCGTTTGATGAATGTTGGGTCGGATTCAGCCTTGGAAAGCATGTCTTTTGCGTCATCAACGCGGTCCCTTTTTTGCATGAAATGCAATTTTTTTGTAAAAAATCGAAACCACACACAAAAGTAGATGCACACAATACGGCGTCACTTCAAGAAATGTCAAGCTGTCAAGCTGAAAATTTGACATAACGTCCATGACACTTCTACCAACACAACAAAAAAAAGAGAATTGAAATCGGACGAACGAGAGCGCCACACGGTGACGAGTCCTAAAACTTTTTGATCAAGCGGTATACTAAAAAAATTTGCATTGTTTGCCAGAAAAAACTAAAATAAAGTTACGCGTATAAAGTCGCGGGCATCAGCTAGTTTTTGAAGTAAAAGTCCTCACTCTGCCACAAGGAAAGAATACGCAGTTGTGTAAGTCTACGCTGTGCATTAGTTTTTGTGAAAGATCGGCTGCACTTAAATCAAATCAAAAAAAAGGTTCAATCGATCTGTATACCAAATTTCATTAAAATTGGTGAAAATATATCTTCCTGTAAGGTCCGTGGCACCGCCCACTTAGAAAAAATGCTTTTCCTCTATACCAAATTTCATTAAAATCAGTCTCGTATCGCTGAAGTATTAGTAAAAATGCAGCATATTCGCAGTTTTATAAATTTAGTTTGAGTAACTTACTTTCTTCTATTTGGACGCCTCAGGAACTTTCGAACGAAAAAATTGAAGAAAGGTTTTTGTAAATCATGGATAATCACAGGGTGGTCCATCTAGCTTCTGAAATTTTAACTGTTGTTTTTGTTATGTGTCGCAGCTCTAATGTCATGCGTATTATGAAAGTTAGTTTTATATCTCCGGTTAAGGAAATAGGTCGATATTTTTCGTTTTCGGTTCGCTTGTTGAGCTGTGAAACGCTCGAAAGAAGATGAGCATTTTTACTGTTAAATATTCATTCCACCACGGTGGTTAGGTAAATAAGTAACATTTTTGCATTTGGGGCACAAAAAATCGGCACGTGATTGTTGAAATGCCAATGAACCCTCAACGAGTAACTTTTTGGTGTGGTTTCTGGATCGGCGATATCAGGGGTGGTATCCGTTAATGTGATAGTCGACTGTCGATATTTTGATTGTCGTTTTTGAAAACGACACCAAAATAGCTATCGGATAAAAGCAAGCTATGATCGCCTTACAGAGAGCAAAAGTGCGATAATTGATAGTCAACAGGATTTTATTTTGGGGGTGGGTTTTGGAATTGAAGTTGTGATAAGCCCAAAAAATAAATAGGGATTATGCCCGAAAAAAAGAGGACATAAGGCCCAAAATTGTTTCGGGGACTATGACCATTGGGGTTATGACCGGGTTCCAAAATAATGTTACAGCCAAATATATTGTTACGAAATTCCTGTCTCTTTGACGATAATTTCGATCTCTTACACTTTTCTGAGTTCGATCACTGGATTGTGTAACAATTAAAAACACACCAACTTATTTAGTTATAAAATGGTTTATTTAAATCACAATAGTTAGTTTTTACACGGTACAATTGTTTATCTCATTAACATTCAAATATTAATCTAACACTTTATAGACAACTGTTTTGTTCTATTACGGAACATACTGTATTACTTTCAAAATAAACTGTTCTGTTTCACTGTTTGAATTCAACTGTTCTGCTTCACTGTTTTAATTCAACTGTGTCCGAAAACTCAGATGACACCCTTTTATACTACAGGCATCAATTTCTCGAATAATCCACTACCTCCTAGATGGCATGTATTCTATCATTATCCATAATTTACCAGTATGGCGTATCGACGTTGAGTTCACAATTATCCAGAATGTTGCTATTATGCTCTAGATGGCGTTGTACGACGGCGATAATTTCTCTCGGTTATCGACTTTTATAGTGAACTGCAGCGTCTGTTCGGTTTATTATTTGTCGCTAGATGGTGTAAAAGTATTTATACAGCCAGTGATGCTAGCTAGTATCGTTTAGTTTTCTTTTGTTGGTTTTTATTTCGTGAATTTTCTGGCGTAAACAAATTTCGCTACAATATGATTTCCACATTTATCACAAATACTGATTGGAAGTCGTTACATATGTATGTGGATGGGTTCTTGGAAAAAGAGTCATTTTACTCATCTGTCCATTGCTTAACCTATGTATGTATGTTAAGCTTGGTTTTACTGGCTTGGGTTTTTAAAATAAAGCGTGTACTTCATTTTCTTATCAATCTGGTATAGGGCTGCTATTTCACCCATTTTCCGGTGGCTTGCAAAACCCCTTCTACGCCCTAGTAGGGATATGCTGTGTTATCTCTATCAAATTATTCTTCAAAAATTATGAGAAAAATCTGTATCAAGAATGAATTCAGTGCAAGTAAAATTCATAATTCGAAAAGCTTAAATACCAATCTATTAATCTCACGCTTTTTATTCAGTCGCAGACCTTAGAACGAACAAGTTATACATTTTAAAGCGATTTATTGCCGGAGAATATTGTAATTTAATAAGAATAATAATGAATAAATTTTCATTTCAATACAAGCCTTGTGTCTTGGCAGTAGTTATATTATTGTTTGTAAAAATGTAAGTACTTTTATATCATTCCATGTACATATATTTATTAAATTACATTAATTTATTATTATAATTATCATTTTCTATTTTTAATTACAACAAATAACAAAGTTTCTGATTCTTCCTTCCAAAAAGTAAGATTTACCATATTCTAGAGTGTGCAAGATAAAATAACGAATTTATGTGTACAGACAGTTAACTTTAACCAGTGCTTTTTTTAATGGAATATAAGAAACCTATATGGTTTGGTTGGGCAGGAGAAGCAGCCACATTAAAAACTAACTCACTTATACCATTGTGGTACCACAGGGTAGTTGACCATACCCTCTCAATGAATCAACCAGATCTCGTAATAAAACGAAGCAGCTGACTTATACTAAAATGTCTAAGGTCATCCAGGTCATCAAATAAAAACGAAGAAAATATTTAATTTTGTCTGCCTCCTACACTTCCCCACAACTTCTATAGAAGACAAAAGACCATACAGCTAATCTCTCCGCATGTCTGCCGATGAGTCAGCAGACAGTTATGACTGCAAGAACAGACGAGACACTATGTCTAGTGCGGGATATTAGTGCTACAGAGCGCTTAGCATTCCATTTCGGTCAGATTTGCCTTGTTATATGGCAAAGTTGACCCTTGGGTTCATCTTGTGTTAAACTTTTTTAATAAATCCTCTTTCAACAGCAACTTGCATGTAGCACGTCCATGAGGAATTTGTGAAACTGAACCCTGCATAGCAATTTTATCAGCTTTGTAATTACCATCAATGTTCCTATGCCCAGGCACCCAGATGAGGTGAATGTTAAAATGATGAGCTATCTCATTAAAAGAGGAGCAGCATTTCTATGCTACTATTTAGCTTAGGAATACTGAATTAAGAAATTTAACAGCAGCCTGCTTATCTAAGTAAATGTTAATATTTCTTTTGGATTAAAAATTTATCCTCAGCCAGCATGCTACTTGATCTATAGCTACAACCACTGCCTGAAAAGCGCTACAATAGTCTGGTGAGTGAATACCATAACCCATTTGGTTATTTAGTTTGGAGCCGTTCGTGTAGAAATTAATATGGCACCTTTTCCCCGAGGGTTCTCTTCTTCATTCATCCCTGGATGGAATGTGAGCTATGTAATCCTACTTGAATGAGTTTACTGAAACAGTATAGTACAAGCTGGAGGTTACAGAACTCAAACTATGATGGATAATCGAGTGTAGGGTTCTTCCCTCATACCAGCAAAAAGTTTCCTTGAGTCTATTGGCGGAGCATGCTGTCATCCGTTTATCTATGTAGAGCCAAAGAATAATACGAGGTGATAACCCCCATCTTCGAGATTTTTTTCAAGAGTAAGGCGCTTCAGTTGCTTTCCTCACTTTCTTTTCAGTATTTATTTTCCAGCTTAGTTTCCAAACCTAAGTATCATTTCTTTTGAGGCAAGTCTTGTGTCTTTTAGTGAAGTTGCTGCAATAATTGGAAGTTTGTGACTCCTAGCAAAGAGTTTTCTAGAAAGCTATCGAATTGGTTCTTGTTTCTCGAAAGATTTTATATGAAATTATAACAAAACTTTTTACTAAAATATACAAATTTTTGTTCTGACTAAATGTAATATTGAAACTGGTTTTCCTTTTGATTGAGTACTTCAATTAAATTTAATATGTTTTGTACATCTGACTGACTGAAAAACAAGACATTTGTTATACATATATATATATATTAGGGTGGTTCAAAATTTTAAATTTGCTCCAAACTTCGCTCCCCGGGCATCAAAAAATTTGTATTGGTTCCAATAAGAACCACGTAAAGTTTGGTTTATTTCAGAAAACATTTGATGGACCCGCCACCCTTTTGAAAACTGGAAAATGGTCCTCAATCTATCAAAAATCATTAATATCTCTCCAAAGCTGCCCCCTAGAGGGATCAAATGTATGACAAGGTCCCATTAATTTTCCTTCTCAAACATTTTTCTTGAACATACTTACCCCCTATCTCAACCCCTTAGGGGTGCTCCCCTGAAAAAATTACATCTTGTGAAATTATGAAATTGACTTCCCCCTCTTCTCAGATGTATCAAAAAGGGTAAAACATGAAACAAACTCGCATTATTTTTACTCTCCCAAACTTTTCCTTTGACACACCTACCCCCTATGTACCACCCTTTTGGGGGTTCCCCGTACAAAAAACACAAAAAAATTCGAAAAATAGTTCATAGCTCCTCCGGAGTGACCTAAAAAAGGTTCATATGTATCCCTAAGTCCTATTATAGTTTTTTTCCAATATTTTTCCCCAACATACCTACCCTCTATCTGCCACCCTTTTGGGGGTCCCCCTACAAAAAACACAAAAAATTAAGAATATTTGTAAAAATTGTTCATAGCTTTCCCGGAGTGACCCATAGAGTGGTCTTATGTATTACCAGGTTCTCCCTACATTTTTCCGAACATACTTACCCCCTAACTCAACCCCTTTTGGGGGATCCCTTTGAAAAAATGAAAAAAGGTTTCGAAAAATAATTCATATCACTACTAGGTTGTATTATATATTATATATTTTTATTGCGTTCAACAAGTGTTCATCAAAGCAAGTACATATGTTTTAATACATATATGAGTACGATTTGCATTAATTCGAATGTCATTCAGGAATATATATGTCAATAGTGATATCGAAAACTACAGCCATCAGTAAGATGTTGGTTGATGTTAATGATAAGGTGCTATATTTTTATATGTGGTACGTCATAAACTAACTAACTCGTCGTATCGACAGGAAAATCGAAAAAACATAGATTGTGAGAAAAAAAAAGCTATCAAAAACTTAGAAGATTGAAAGCTTGGTGAAAATGTTTAACTCAGCGCCACAAGGTTAGATACTCGTACAAAGAGGTATGTATGAAATCAAATCGACTTCATACCCTAAAACCTTATATTCAAATATATTTCATTGAGTTTCGGATTCTTTGAAATTATCTATATTTGTTTTAGTTTTTGTCAATTTCCTTGGTTCCGAAAATATTTTAGTACATTAAAAATTCTAAGAGAGATGGCAGAAAAGCCATCAAAATATTGAAATTTTTCGGTTTTTTTTGAATAGTTTTTTCAACTTTAGTTGATGAATAAATAAGTTTTTTGACTTTATAAAGTGTCATATCAATAGGAAATTTTATTCTCTACAATAAGTCTCATAGTGTGTAAATGCTAAATATATAAAGTTTTTTAGTTATGATTAAAAATATAAAAAGTGGGCAAATTTGGACCGATCTCAAAAGTCCAAGCACAAATTTAATCGCCTTTTTTGGCAATATCATTTTTAGGGTTCAATTGAACATATAAGACAATTAAATACCTTTAACGAATTAGTTCCTTTTACCCCTGGTTTTTATGACATAGTCAATAGCCTAAATAATATTACATATCTTAAGTTAAAATATATTCGAAAAATTTTTTAAAAATCGAAAAATGTCGACAATTCGAGAAAAGTCGAATAAGGTTTGAACTCGAAATATGTTGAGGAAGTCGAAGCAACGTTGAAAATGTCAAATAGCAATGAAGAAATCAAAAAAATGTTGGTAAAAGTTGAAAAATTTTAAATTTGGTTTATGTAAAGTAAAATGTGATACAACGAAAGTTCTTACAAAGCTCTTTGGACATGCTTAAAAGCATATAAAAAAAATATGCTAGATATTTTCAAGGAAGCTGGATGCTTAATGGCACAGAGTTTAATTGCGTTGTGGTTTTTTAAATATCAAAGAAAACTTTATTAATTTCTTGAACTGTCACCAATAAGAACCTTCGTAGGTCTCTTGCGTTATGTCTGTGCACATCTTAACCAACTGAGCTACTCTTATTATTTATTTCGGTCAGACTAAAACTTCACTACTTTTCTGTCAAAATGAAAAATTTAAGTTTCCATTTTCTATAGTTGCCACTTGATAATTGAAATATTATAACTTTAGCCAGGCAAACATAAGAGTAGGCTTAGCTGATGTCGTAAAACTGCGCATGCAACAACACGTAATGACCAGGTTCAAAACCCAGTGGATGCGGATTAAAAAGTTTTTTCTTTTCAAATTAAATAGAGCTTAGGCATCAAAAGATGCACTTCTTCTCTGCTTGAAAGCTGCTACCAGATTTCGCGTTGGAGAACTAGTGAAGGTATGCAAATATATACGGCTTGTAAGTATATATGTGAATTCAGTAGGTTTGACAGATGTGATTTTCAGTGTTAGCGTTAAACGTTAGCATGTTAGCGTTTCGTTCATGCCACTCCGTCAATTCACTTCACCCATCGGTAAAGACATCAACATTAAACAAAGCTTAAGTATTCTTACGTTAAAGATTATCTCTGCATCTGGTGATATTACTCACTGATTAAGTGACTGATTAAGGAGGTCAAAAATTTCCACATTTCCCTATAGCAAATTTTTCGCCACAAATTAGCTAAACGGCTTGGAATTTCCCACAAACTAATAACGCTGCCTTTGGGTTATCTCATAACATATGAGCTGTAGCTTTAGTTGCGAAGCAATCGTTGCAGTTGTTATCAAGGCATTTCGAATGAAAAACATATCAATTGGATTGATAGCGCTATATACTCTTTTATTAGTATTTTGATTTTTGGTGCATATCAACCTTTTTGGGGAAAAACGATTTCACAGGACTTAAAAAAAAAACAATATCTGACTATATTTTCTTAAAGTATTGGGGGTTGGAATTAGTTTTAAAGGTTTTCTAAGAGATGGCGTAACTATCAATAGATCGCATCGGGCACACCTGTGACTATATTCATTTCAAAGCACATTGTCTAAGCTTCATTTTTCAGTATATGTCATTCCACTGAAGTGTAAACAACAAATATTTTTTTCTCTGTGAACATGTCGACTTTCGTTCCAACAAAACTCAATTTGCGGGAAGGTTTACTTTTGTGCTTCCATTTGAAGAAAAAAGCGGTTGAAGCACAACGCACGCTTACTGAGGCTTACGGGGACTATGCTCCATCGATTTCTACTTGTGAGTACTGGTTCCGTCGGTTTAAAAGTGGTGATTTTGATACGGAAGACAAAGAGCGTCCGGGCCAGCCGAAAAAGTTTGAAGATGAGGAATTGGAGGCTTTGCTCGATGAAGACCCGTGTCACACCCTTCAAGAATTGTCAGGATCATTGAGAGTCGACTTATCAACGGCCGGCAAACGCCTAAAGGCCATGGGAATGATTCAAAAGCAAGGAAATTGGGTGCCGTACGAGTTGAAGCCGAGAGACGTTAAACGGCGATTTTGCATGTGCGAACAACTGATCCAACGGCATAAATGGAAGAGTTTTTTGCATCGTATTATCACTGGCGATGAAAAATGGATCCATTACGATAATCCTAAGCGAAAAAAATCGTGGGGACCACCCGGCCATGCATCGACATCGACGGCCAAGCCGAATATTCATGGCGCCAAGCTTATGCTGAGTATTTGGTGGGATCAGAAGGGTGTCGTGTACTATGAGCTGCTAAAACCTAACGAAACCATCACTGGGGAACGCTACCAACAACAATTGATGCAATTGAGCCGAGCATTAAAGGTTAAACGGCCGGAATATGCCAAAAGACACGACAAAGTGGTTTTTCAACATGACAACGCACGGCTACATGTTGCAAGAACCGTCAAGGAAACGTTGGAGGCGCTGAATTGGGATGTGCTACCCCACCCGCCTTATAGCCCAGACATAGCCCCTTCCGACTACCACCTATTCAGATCGATGACGCATGACTTGGCTGAGCAGCGCTTCACTTCTTACGAGGATACCAAAAAATGGGTCGATTCGTGGATTGCCTCAAAAGACGAGTCGTTCTTCCGGCGCGGAATCCATATGCTGCCAGAAAGATGGGAAAATGTTGTAGCTAACGATGGACAATACTTTGAATAATATACATTGTACCGTTGTTTCTAAATAAATGCTCAAAAACCGAAAAAAAAACCTTTAACCAATCCCCAATACGAAGTAGCTGACAACAGCTAGTGATCTCTAAAATACTATTCAGAATACAAATTAGATTTATGATTTAAAATTATGATATGAAAACTACCATATGCTTATCATCATATACCATATTTATAGAGAAGGGACAACAACTGCTACTACAACAACTGCAAGGAGACAGGAAACACCAAGAAGTAAGTATACCAAGGAAATCAATATAAATTTACAGATTCGAATTTGAATTTCATAATTTGTATAACTTACACAGCTGTTGATTTCTATGAAATACCTTCAAATCAACAGAATCTAATTGCCACGGATTTGAACACAAATGTGATACCATCGGGTACGCGTGTTGAACCGTTGACGATTGTACGGTTCAGATTTAAGTCAGGTTATAATTTGGAAGGAGATAATCAAAATTACTGTACTGATCACGGCTGGCAAAACTATGTGCCGACCTGTACTATTAAGTATTGCAAACACAAACAAATTTTGTTAAAGGCGGGACTTAATTATTATATTCCCAGTCAGCCTAATTCAAGATTTGAGCACAATGCAGCGACTTATAAACCATCTATCATCCACAAATCGGATGCCATAAACTTTATGAGATAATATTTTCTTGTAAGTAATATTCTCAAGAGACTTTATTAACTCAGAGGGTATTCATGATGTACCGCCATCCTACAAACTTTTTTGCTCACATCGAACCAGGGAATTTTGAGAATATAGCCGCTCAGAATCGAACCACTGTTTATTTGAAAGCGGAGAAGTGTGGTTAGACTAGATTTGCTCTAATCAAATCAACCTTTACGTATAAAGGCTAAAATTTATATTAACATTTGATACTTACAAAATACCCATGAAACTATTCAAGGCAAAGGGGACATTTTTGAAAGCTTCACAATACAAATTACAAAATATTTCAAATAGAAGTGTAGAGGTCTATCACAAGTCTTAGACAAAGCATTTTCAATTAAAATGCATTTCCATTTGAAATTTAAAATGAAAGAAATCTTACCAAAACTTTATTCGTTTTCTTATGTAAGCATTCTTATAATACATCTTAACTTTTTCTTACAGAATATTGCCCAAAGTCTCTGCTGAATTCTAAGGTATCTTCACGTGCTGTATGTTATTATAATGAATATAAAGTACCATGTAATGATCGCATACGTCCACACACTCAGGCGCTATTTAGTTGTGCCGTGGGTTTCATACCGCCACATCAAGGTATTACAAAGCGTCACTTCCTGAATTGTAGAACTGACGGTACTTGGGACTATGCTCCATTTAGTTGTAACATGGAGTGCGGACTTGTTGCACCAAAAACGCAAGAATTTTCATTAGGTGGCAACAAGATTAATATCACAGAGGTACCCTGGCATGCAGGAATCTATAATCTGCAAGATTCTGGTGCGTACGTTTATTTGTGCGGCGGCACAATTATAACACCAAATTTGGTTATTTCCGGTAAGCAAAGTATTATACATAGATATTAGAATTTCTAAAAATGTTTCTCTATTTCCAGCTGCTCACTGCTTTTGGGACGAAGCCAACAAAAAACTTTACAATCCAACGGACTTTAGTGTTGCTGCTGGAAAGTACTTTCGAGACTATGATGCCGATCAAGAAATTTTTCCTGTGCAAAAACTCAACGTTAGCGAAATTCATGTGCCAGGGTAATAAATGATATATTGAATATATAAGATAAAGATGTGAAAGCTAAAATTATAGGACTGTAAAATTTCAATAGGTTCTTTCTTTCAGTTCTTTTGCTTACGGCAAAAAGTAAAATATTTTCTTTTTGCTAATTTAAACTCTTTTCTGGAACGGTCCTTAGTTCAGATAAGTTGTTGGATTTTCCTTATTTGTATGATTTTAAAAAAAAACTTCGAATTTCAATGCCGTTTCCGAAGCAAACCCAACAGAAAAGTTAATGAAGTAGTTTTAGCACCTTGAATAATATCCTATATATGACGCATTTCATGTCAAATGTCCTAATCTAAAAATCATAACCGCATGAACTCAAACTTGGGCAAAGTATTGTATTATTGGATGGTAATTACGTATATCTTAATAGATTTTGTGTTTGGGGGGGATGATAAATTGAAATTTTTGTTTGACAACCTCCGTTTCGTGTAGATATTTTGTTTCCTGAGCTTTTTATTTTATATATAGTATATAATATTTAATATGATATTAAATGATATGTCAATTATTTTTTCTTTTACTTTTTCTTCAAGTACCTTTGTTGGTAGAGAAGATAACTACAAAGATGACATTGCAGTCATCAAATTATCTTCACATCTTAAGTTTGGAGAATCCATTCGTCCCGTTTGTATTGAGTTTTTAGATCGTTCAGAAAATGAAGTACGAAATAATTTAGTTGGAAATTTTGCTGGTGTGGGTATAACTGAGAAGCAGCAACCCTCTGATGTACTACAGCCTGTGAGCATGCAAACGCTCTCCTATCAAGAATGTTCTCGAAAATTGGAAAATATACATCGCAACTTTAAGCTTTCGGATGATAAATTCTGCTTGTATGATGAATTTGGCCACACAGCATGTCAAGGAGATAGTGGCAGTGGTTATGTGGTTTCTTATAAAGACCGAACTGGCAAAGATTATTATCGTCTGGTTGGCATTGTTAGCCATGGTGCATCAAGAGTTGATTGTGCCCAACGTGGATTAGTAGTTATGACTAATGTGCAATGGTTTAGATCATTTATTGAACCAATTAAAGCTTTAAGTGAAGCAGAATTGTAGGTCAGCAAACTTATTCTGATAAAATATTATTATAAGTATGATAAAATTCGATTGCCCTTATATACATATGTACTCACTTATTATATTTATTCTTTTATTATATTAAATATACTCAAAGCACCTTGGTGGCTTGAAAATTGCACAAACAAAAAGCACTATTTTTTCATTTTACATTATAAGATTGTTGGTTTGTAGGGGATAATGGTTTCAAATTCATGTCACCTTTAAATACTATAATTTTGCGAGGAAAGTTTATAGATGATCACTTAAAAGCACATTTTGTAACATGAGTTTTTTTTTTTTAACTAAGCTGAAAAGTTTTTGAATACATAACCTCAGGAGTAGATAAGTACGCCACTTTTTTAAGTACTTAACGTAAAATATTTCAAAATACTGACGTGATTTTTCAATGCTGGTGCCACATTCGGATTCAGCGTGAAAATTTACGATTATTTTCGAAAACAGGACATATGACGCTTAAAATTAGTGCCTCACTAAGAACCAACAAAAAAAAATCGTTCCCGGTCCCGGAAACGATAATGAGACGATATTAAATAATATTTCTTGTATGATCGAAAACTGGTCTGGCCGATTTCTCGTTCTCGTATTGTACGATCCTTACACCATGCACGTTTGCAAAATCAATTTTTTTTTTATTATGTAATATTTTTTTTTTTAATGATCATACTTTCAAAGTTTCATACCGTCATTACTGCAAGTCTTTAAGTCTATATAAATAAAATGATAGCCGTTTTTGATGTTCACGCATCACGCAAAAAATACTTCATCAATTTTGATTAAATTTATATAGTTTTATTACTAAGACGCTTGGTCTGAATCTCCAATTCAAATTATCACGATATTCCTGTTAAATATCGAAATATTAAACTTTTAAAATTGCTAAAAAAATTAATTACACACAAAGAAACAAGCATGCAAGCATTGGAAACCGTTGAATTTAAAGTTAATGTGTTTGTGTGTGTTTTATTACTGTCTTTCCCATGGCAATACTATGGAATACTCATGGAAGAGAAACCACGGAATATTCAAACTTTACTCTCGCTCTCATTTTCAATTTGTCAATTTAATTTAAGAATTAAATAAATGTGTAATTTTACATGCCTCAAAGAAATGTTTTTTTTTTTGCATTCAATAATTTTATATAATGTTTTAAAAATTAAGAATTTAGGAATATAGAGCTTCATCTAAGACCCAGAAGAGTGAAGCGCGCTTAAAATCTGGCAACACTGCTGTAGAGTGAGTTTTTTGTGTGCAAACAGCTGATGTTCTCGCGTGAGTCAAACTCAAAGTTTATTTCTTGTATAGAGCGAGTAAATTTAAAATTTCCAAGATTAATCGCTGGCGTCAGAGCTTATAGGTTATTCCAAGTTGGAGCAAGTGTTTTATTCTAAAGAAAAAAAAACTCTTAATAATATTTTATTGTAAAGAAATTAATAACATTTTAGACAGCAATAACTCGGCTTAAGAAAATCCAGACAGTACGTTCTTCATGTTCTGCGTGTAACGTGGTTTTTAAGTGCGAAAATCTGAATTATGCGAAAATTCGGAAGCCAATGTAAATTTATTGCCCTGACGGTGCTTATAATTTTGCTGTCAAATCTGTGAGTAAAGTTTATTTATAAATTAAAGCCATAAAATAATTTGCTAAAAATATCACTAAAACTTTTATTAAATATTAGAAAGCCAAAGTAAAAAAAAATGTTTATTTGGTTTTTTGTTGAAAAGATAATTAAAAAATAAATATTCACAAATGCTCAATTGAAAAATCGTAAACAAAACAAACTGGTTATATGAAATTAAACACAGAGTTAAAGAGCAATAAAATGAAAATAACGTGTCTATCAGCAAACGACATCAATTAAAAATGTAATTTGGCGTGTTTCCTAGTAATGACGTTAAAAGTGTTATATCAGTGACGGCGCTTGAGTGATTGACAGCAATTGGAGAAAATCGGAAAAGGTATTTTTTTTTCATAGTTTTTGACAAAACTTAAAAAAAACCGGACATCTTCTTTCCAAAAACCATAGCTGATTCAATACGGGAATATTTGGTGAAACCAGTATCAAGTGACGTGATGAAAATAAAAAAAATAAAAAACAATGCGGTATAGTTTATAAATAGATTTTGCCCTTACTAATTTTGTTCAGAAATGCCCAACCAAGTTTTTCAAAATAAACAACTTAATTGTATTTCAACTGCATAAAAATTTATTCAAAATTTACTTTGAAAAACAAAAAAAATTTATATAAATAAAATGATAGCCATTTTCGATGAACGGGATTCACGCAAAATCTACTGAATCAATTTTGATCAAATTTTTTTATTCATCTTTCTTAGACGCTTGGTCCCAACATAGAATTAAAATTATCACGATATTCCTGTTAAATATCAAAATATTAAAGTCTTAAAATTGCTAAAAAAATTAATTTCATACATAGAAAGAAGCATGTAAGCATAACAAATCGTTTAATGGCAAGTTAGTGTGTTAGTTAGTGTGTGTGCGTTTTGTTTTTATATGGCAATGCAATGGAAGAGAATATTCAAATTTTACTCTCGCTCTCATTACCAATTTCTCAATGCAGCACCGCGGAATTTGTGAACAATGAAAAAAAAAATTACAGTACGTTCACACATTGGAAACACACATGCTGTCCTAAATGGCTTGACAACATGTGTGACTGTCAATATTGATTTGCGTTCACATTTTCGTGCATGCCATCAAACATCAATTGCAGAACAATTTATGAGCGTCCACATCGAAGTGAACTGCATGAAATCTTATTTAAAATGAAAAATGTTCACAAGGCTTGACAGTCAGTTCACACAGGTTGTATGGTTGGACAAGCCAGCAAGAAAATCAACAATTTATGAAATGCATCCAACATGTGTGTCAAGCGGTCGTTCCTAGAGTTCACATTATCGAACATTGATGTTGGACAACATGTGTGATAATGTGTACTAGGCTAATTGAATGTGTTGATTTGTGTGTGTGCTTTGTTTTTGTCTTTCACATGGCAATGCAATGGAATATTTATGGAAGAGAAAACAACAAGAACTCTAGATCTGTGAAGAAGAATCCATAATTGACTGTAGTTCTATTTAAAAAAAGTAAAATGTTTGCCTTCGCAGAAAAACAGGCTACGCGTACAAAGTCGCGGGCATCTGCTAGTATATAATAAATATAAAAAAAAAAATAATACGCTGGAATCTATAAAAGTTCATTTTTCATATCCTGATCCTATATTATACGTTTCCGAAACTGTTCGGTACGCTGAATTCGAATCTGACCTCAGAATTGCTCTATCACATCAGGCTTTCGAGATTTCCTAGGCTAAAAGTGCTCAAACAGGTTTTTTTTCGATATATTTGAGAACATATTATATAACGAATTAACTTTTTTCCACAAAACGTTTTATAGCAATTAAAAGTAATACTCTTTTCATGTAAAATGCACTTGTAATTTTTTGGATTTCTTTTTTTTTCTAGAGGAATCGTTCATGAAAGTATATTGCTTCAGCGTTTTCCTTTATTATATCAACAAAACAAGATCATACAAAATATTAGACAATACTTTCATGAAGGACTTCTCCGAAAAAAAAAAACATATTGAAGAAATTCCAAGTGCATTTTACAGGGAAAGAGTATTACTTTTAGTTGACGTAACAAGTTTTGTGGAAAAAATGATAATTCGTTGTATAATATACGAGTATTCCCAAAAATATCGAAAAATCCTGTTTTCAGCACTTTTAGGTTAGAATATCTCGAAAACTTGATGTTTTAGAGCAATTCTGAGATCGAATTTGAGATCAGCATGTCAAAAACCTTCGGAAACATAAAGTTTAGTCTCTGGGTATGAAATTACATATAATTTTGTTGGCCTGTGTAATTGAAGTGTTTCGAAAAAAGTCACAATATATTAAAAACTTTTTAAAAATGCTGAAGAAGTTGAACGAAGCTGAAAAAACCCAAAAAAGGTTGGAAAAGAGTAATAAAGTCGAAAAAAGTTCAAATATAACTAAAAAAGTTGAAAAAAGGTTGAAGCAAAAAAAAAAGCTTTAAATATATCAAAATTTGTATAAATAAAATGATAGCTCTTTTCGATGTTCGCGCATCACGCAAAAATTACTTTACCAATTTTGATTAAAGTTTATTAGTTTTATTCCTTAGACCCTTGGTCTCAATCTGCGAATCAAATTATCACGATATTCCTTTTAAATATCGAAATATTAAAGTTTTAAAATGGCTAAAAAAATAAATTACACACAAGGAATCAAGCATATCAACTCGTTTAATGTATTTGTTTGTATTTTTTTTTTGTCTTTCCCATGGCAATACAATGGAATAATTAAGGAAGAGAAACAACGGAATATTCAAACTTTACTCTCGCTCTCATTCTCAATTAGTCAATTTACATTGCAAACAACAACAAGGCGGGATTTGTGAAAAGTGATCAAAAAATTACTTAGCTCTACTAAAAAAAAATGTAATCCTATGCCTTCGCAGAAAATACTAAAAACAGGCTACGTGTACAAAGTCGCGAACATCAGCTAGTAGTTAATAAACGTTGAAAAAGTCGAAAATAGTTGAATAAATTGAAAAAAGTTGATAAATTTGAAACAGATTTTAATATAAGATAAAATTTAAATTGTAAAATTTTTGTTTAATTTTAAATTTAAATCGAATTAAAGGAAGTTGAAAAATTTCAAATCAAAGTTTTCAATTTCATTTTTAAAAGTAAATTTCATTAGCTCTTATAGTTGAGCAGTCAACAATATATTGACATGTTATAGACGTTATGAAAACATATCAAGAAACCTTTGCCTGGGGCTTGACTCGCCAGAGTCCGAGAATCGATTGAAAAATTTTTTTTTGTTTGTGATAATGCCGCAGTGTCAGTCCGACGTACTAACTATCGACAGACTTTGGAAGACTTAAGGCAAACTCAACGCTTGCTGAAGCCAGATTGTACAATGCGACGCACCGGCTATTGAATTTGCCAAAAAAATATACTGACTAAATCAATACCAGAACAAAAATTACTCTTGGCAACAGCATGAACTAAAGTTAATATGGGTATTCATCTAAGCGCGCAAAACCCTCGCAAACTGTGCAGCTGTGCATTTTTGCGCTTTCGCAAACGAACTGTCAAAAATTGTATAGAAAGTTTTTTGAACAAACTAGAAAAGTTTGCGCGATTTAGTAGCGCAAACTTGCGCTGCTAATTGTGCAACTCAGTAAAGCTCTTGCCATCGTATTTTCCGAAGAATTGCAGTATTGATAAATCGACTACAGCGATTTCTTCAAATTATTTAATTAATTAATTTATGTTTTTCGCTTTCTCTCGGTATTTTAATTTTTTGCACAAAATATTCGAAGGGGCGCAAAATCGCCAATTAACACAAATGGGAAACTTGCGCGTTTAGATGAATGCCACTAATGAAAACCAAGCGGCTTTTGATAGCAGCAAATGAGGGGATATCTTGGAGATAATTCAAAGCACTCGCTATTGATCGTGTTCAATGGAAGAGTTTTGAGAAGGCGCTATGTATGCTTTGTGAGGAGTTAAAGGACATAAGAAAGATGGAGAGAGAGGGAGCGGCTGTTAAAACGAAGAAAAAGAAAACAGCTGAAGAGATCAATAAATACAATTAAAATCGAGAGTATATACGAAAGATCTACATATGTAGATTTTTTGTAATAGTATTTATAGCAACTGTACTTAGCGAAAAGGGCGTATTTCAAGGAAATTCATATTCGTGATTCTTATGACAACGGATAGCTTAAGAAATTACGTGTGTAATGAACTACTCCAAATGCTGGTATCTTAGTTGAAACATATAAAAAATCTCCTAAGAGAATTTTCTCCATCTCAATTTCATAGGCAAGTTCTTATTTCAACAAATTGACATAAACAAAATATGAAATATCTCGAAACGTATATATTTGAGATACGCCCTTTTCGGTTCTGAGTGCAGTATAGATAGTTCACAGAGCTTAAGACTACAAAGCAATATTTATTATTTTTAATGTTCATCTTGAAATCTTTAATATATAGTGATACCCTCAAATGCGATGATGTTCTATACTGTCCTGATAAAACAGCTGCAGTTTGCGGTCAACAAAGTAACTTTGGTAAGCTAGAGTAACTACTAGCTTAAGTTTTTTGATTTCTTAAAAGACACTCTCCCATGATCAGATTGCGGAAGTGTAATACCAAAAACTCAGGAAATTTCAAGACGTGGCAACAAAGTAAATGGAACTATTGTTCCCTGGCAAGCAGGAATCTATGCTAGTGGCTATAGTGTCTACAGATGTACTGGCACAATAATATCGAAAAGTTTAGTTATTACAGGTAAGAACCAGGAATTTTTTTTTTTTATAAATATAAATATTTTTAAACTTATGTTGATTAATTTTCATTCATTTTTGCAGCTGCTAACTGTATGTATGATGTTGCTACTGACAACTTTCATGATTTGTCCAAATATAGTATTAGCGCTGGATTTACCAGCTACGCTATCGATGACTCCAATTACGATGAATTAAATATAGTGCAAAAGCGTAACATAAGCAGAATCTTTATACCCAGGTAAATTTTCTGAAAAACAGTTTTTTCTTGCTCAAAAATAAAAACACTTGCCGATTGCAAATAGAGTAAATAAGTACATATATGGGAGAGATGTACTCGCTGTATTGCAACATTTATGTGTCTGAAAAATGGGTATGGTTATTATATTCGGCGAATTACTTCAGTCCACAAGGGCAAAGAGAGTTCATTTATTTATTCTCTTTGAGAACGGAAGCGAAATTAAAATTGGCGAATTCATTTCTATAAATCTGTGTACTCCCTTTGCCCTTGTGGACTGAAATAATTCGCCGCACATAATAATCATACCCATTTTTAAGACACATAAATGTTGCAAGAGAGCGAGCACATCTCTTCCATATATTTACTCTCTTTGTCAATTGCCGATGAATATTTTTCGATTACTGAAGGTTGAACTTTGCTCTTATCATCAATAATATGTTAGTCTTTGGAAAGGCTTTGTATTGTTTTTCAATCACAAAACTTTGACTGCAGACGATAAAATAGGTTGCACTGTTTTGATAAAGTGTAAACCCGATTTTCAACATCCCTTCATTTTTTTCGAACTTACCTCTCATCAACTTAGTGATACGTTGCGATACCGATCGATGCTTTCGAGCTTAAACAATTATTTCGATGATTAAGCATTTTTCGATACATTTTCGTACTTGGCTGTACTCTTTGACACTTCGAATGTTTTATTGACTTTTAAATCTGTTCCCTGGTGGTCGTGACCAACTATTTAAGTTAAAATTTCAACATTTCAGGAGACCAGTTCTTAAGTTGTTATAAACCCTTTTCAACATGTATTTTCGGAACTATTCAAATTGAATTAAAAATGCTTAAAATTTCCTCAAATCCATTACTACTATTAACTCATTTTCGTGGTAACTCGACTTAACTACTTATTTATAACCACCACGGAAATATCCAATTCGATATATACTATCCCTTAATTTTATAATTTTAATCGACTTCTTTGATACTTTTTAATAGCATTGATATTTCACAATTTGAAAGTTTTTCGACACCATTTCACACTTTTAGACTCATGCAATATATACTTTCCGATCGTACTTTTAGACTATCGATACTTTTTTAAACCATTAGACTTTTATCATTTTTTGATACTATTCCTTCCTTTCCATTTAGACTTATGTTATACTATTCGATACTATTGATTACTTTTTTCATTACTTTTCGAAATCTGTTGACTTTTTCGTTCTTATTTTCAGAGATTTCTAGACAGAGCTATTTAGACTTTTTAATACTTTTTGAATGTGTCCGATATGTTTGATAGTAATGCGTACTCTACAGATTTTATCCAACTTTTCAATACTATTCGATAATATCCCATACACTTAGACTTCTATCAACTGCTTTGATTCTTTTGTGCTTTTTTGATACTTTTCGGTATGCTTTCATGCTTTTCGAGTTTATCAATACATTTTTGGACTATTGTAAGCGCTTAGACTTTTATCAAATCTGATCAATACTACACGATTCTTTTCGCTTTTCATCGATATATTTCGTAACTTTTTGATACTTTTCGACTTCCACCAAAATTTTCATACTTTAAGACTATCGATACTTTTTTAAACTATTAGACTTTCATCATTTTTTTTACACTATTCCTTCCTTTCCGTTTTTTATCAATATAACCGATACTTTTAGACTTTTGTTATACTATTGAATATTTTTTTTTTTTTTTTAATTGACTTCTTCGATTTTTTCGATTCTCTTTGACATTTTTCGAGCTATCAGTACTAGACGACTTTTTCGGATTTTTTAAGCTCTATTGATACTTTCTTTAGTTCTTATTACTAATCGATGCTTTTAGATTTTTATCGAATTCTCTATATAAACAAATGCTAAATACTTCATCCCAGCAAACATTCTGACTCTTTTTGGTGTCAGATATGATTCATAATTCTGAGCTTATACACTCATTATGAGTTCATAAAAGAGTCAGAAATGTGTGTATATCCGTTCTCGGAAGGGCACACAAAAATGAGTCAAAAATTAGACTCATATTAGAGTCTGAAATATGAAACTATTCTGAGTCTGAAATATAAATGTCTTGACTCTTGACGGAGACATATGTGACTCATAATTTAAAGTTTTCACTCATATTAGAGCCTGAAATTTAAAACTATTCTGCGCTTAAAATATCAATATTTTGACTCTTTTCGGACACATATGTGACTCATAACTCAGATTTGATACAACCTTCAATAAAACAAACTTCCATTAAGCTAATTCTTTCGTTTTGATAGACAATTATATTTTATTAAAATCATATACATATATACGTAGAAATTGATTTGTATTTTTTCTTTTCATTAAGTAACTTAGATGGTAAACAATTATTTCAACTAATAACACATATCGTAATACTCAAAACAGTCACTCCATTTGAGTTTACACCATCAGTACATCACGTTTGTGTTCAATTCTTCGATGATGGCATACAAAAAGTGCAAGCTGGCTTAATTGGAGCTTTTCCTGGTTGGCCTAAGCCAATTGGTGAAAATAAGTTTGGTGATCAACAGTTTCTAACCACAGAGTCAATGTCTCGTGAAGAATGCATAAGAGAATATAGTGTTGTCAAAGATTTATCCAACAACTACACCGATATATTTTGCCTACGTGATTGTGTTGCTGGTACCAAGTATCATACAGGCATGGGTAGCGGTTTTGTGATTGTCAATGCTGATGCAAAGGACCGAAAGTATTTCAGTCTTATAGGCATTTTAAGTTTCGGAGATTTTACTAGTCTCATTTGTGAGACAGATCCGAAAAAAATTCTAATAAATGTGCAAAGTTTCCGATCACTTATTGAAGAAGCAGCAAACGGTGGTATGTATGATTTATTTACATTCAAGCGACTTGTTTTCTTAATTTATCTTAACTTTGGCTTAGATGGCTCCTTTGAAAGACAAAGTGTTTCAACATTTGGTTTCTTCTGTCGACTACCGCCGAATCAAAAACATTTACTTGCTTATGATCTGAGCAATAATGTTGTTGCATCAGGTGCACTTGTGCCATCGGACACAATTGTAAGATTTAAATGTAATTCCAATTATGTGCTGGAAGGAGTATTACAAACTATTTGTAATGGTACCCGCTGGCAAGAACCAATACCCAATTGTTTCAGTAAGTTATTGCAGTCAGTTGAGTGCAGCCATAGCAATGTTTGCTTAAACTTCTTTCTTTTGCAGAATATTGCCCTAAGTCTCATCTAACCGCTAAGAAATCCTCACGTGCTGTATGTTACTATCATGGGAGTCAAGTACCATGTGACGATCGTATACGTGCAGAAACTCAGGCTCTGATCAGTTGCGCGAATGGCTTCTTACCACCGCAGATATATCAAGGTGTGGCAATACGTAAGACCTTGACTTGTTTGGCTGATGGATCATGGGATTATGATAAATATACTTGTGATATGCAGTGTGGTCGCGTCGCACCAAAAACTCAAGAATTTTCAAGAGGTGGCAACAAGGTTAACATCACTGAGGCACCATGGCATGTTGGAGTTTATGACATACAGAAGGGCGTACCATATAACCATATTTGTGGCGCCACAATAATTACACCAAATTTAGTTATATCCGGTAAGAGTTGACTGCTATAAAAATTGTACATTTTAATTATTTGCAAATAAATCTTTTAAGCTGCTCATTGTTTTTGGGACGAAGCCAACCAAAAAGTTTTCAATGCAACGCTCTTCAGAGTCGTTGCTGGAAAATACTTTCGGGATTATGACGCTGATGAAGAATTTTTTCCTGTACAAAAACGTAACATAACCGAAATTTATGTACAAAGGTAAAAAATTGAGAAATCAAATCAATTTCTTCTCCGTGCTGTAAGATAGATATTCGTCAACTTCCGGAAATCACTTCGTTTTTGAAAATAAGTCCAATATGTTGTGCGGAAAAGTTTTTATAAGAAACATCAAAAAACTAAGCAGGAAAATTCGCCAAAAACAAGAAATTGCGCCAAGATTTTGAAAAATGAGTCATAAAGTCAAATGAAAACAACACTAGGAAAAAATTAAATTGCTTTCGGCTCTGTCTGCATAATATGTTCGGAAATTAGGCCAACTTATGTAGTTTCCAAATTAAAATTAAACTATTTTCTTAAATTATTAATAACGATTTCGAGTAGGACCTTCAAAAGAAATATTTTGTATAATGGAGACGCCAGTGCGCTGAAATTATCCAAGGGTAGGGGGGGGGTTTGAACTCAAATATTTTATGTTACTTTATAAAGTTCATAAAAAAAGACAAGCAAACTAAGTGTGCTGATGTCTAAAGTGAGGGGGGAGGGATTTGAGCCACCGAAACCTCCCCCTGCGCACAGGCCTTATGATGGAAAATACTAATGATTTCCCTGGCATGAAATTAGTCAATTATATAGGGCGACGATGAAAATAATAATTTAAGTTAAAGTGATGTATACCCCGCCGCGAGCGGATTCGCAATGTTTCGAGTTGAGGCCCAAAAAAAACATTTGCCGCTTCCATATAAAAAAAAAACGAGTGTGCTGTAGACAACACAACTGAAGTATATATGTACTTCTTTAACTCCATTTATATGCATGTATATATGTACATATATGTAGTAAAATCTCGCTAATCCAGATCAATTCAAACCGACCGATGCGGAGGTTCGGATTACCAAAGACATATAAAAATTATTAAAGAAAAATATTTATAAATGCGAATTCATTTATTATAACAAATAATAGGAACTATTAAAACAAAAACAAAAAGCAAAAACAATCCTTTAAAATAAGCGTTAGAAATAAGTAAAAAGTATTGGATTGATGTACATACATATATCAATTCAAAATTTATTTAAAAAAATCGGTATGGAAATTTTTACTTCTTTCACCCTATCCGGATTACAGTATGATCCGGATTAAACCATATCCGGATTAACGAGATTCTACTGTATGTTTATATATGTATATCAGAGAACGTCATTGAGGGTTTTGAAAGCTGTTGTAGTAGTAGCTCTGGGCTCATGAATGTGAATTCGTGTGAAGCTCACACTCACATGGATTCAGATTCATGAAGCAGCGAATGGCTTGAGCCAATTATGTTGCGCAGAAAAACTGTTTTTTTTATTTTTTCTTTTCAATCGATGGGAAAAGGTCAAAAATGGGTTTTGGACATCACTTAGGGTGGCTCCGGACCCTGGAAAATACCGTTTTTGACCATTTAGATCCTTTCCAAATTTCGGAGCCACTCTAAGTGATATCCAAAAGTCATTTTTGACCTTCCATAATCGATTGGAGCAAAAAAAAATTAGGGTGGATCAAAAAAATTTTTTTTTTTGTTCCAATCGATGCAAAATGTCAAAAATTCGAGCTTAATCTATCGATTGGAACAAAAAAAGTTTATTTTGATCCACACTAATTTTTTTTTTTTGCTCCAATCGATTATGGAAGGTCGAAAATGACTTTTGGATATCACTTAGAGTGGCTCCGGAAATTGAAAAGGACCAACATGGTCGAAAACGGTCCGTTCCAGGGTCCGGAGCCACCTTAAATTATGTCCAAAATCCATTTTCGACCTTTCCCCATTAATTACAGAAAAAAAAACTTTTCCCAATATTTGTCAAAAACGAAAATGGGTTAAAAAAAGTTTTCCGGAGATGGATTTTGAATACTTAATGCGATATTTCAAATGAGTTTCAGTAGTAAAACCTGCAAATTTCAATCAACTTTAAATAATTTAAAAATCAATTTCCTTTTATTTTCTTTAAGCTCCTTCGTCGGATGGGAAAATAATTTTCTTAACGATATTGCCATAGTCAAGGTAAGGTCACATTTCGATTTTACAGAGTCAATACGTCCCATTTGTATTGAGTTTCTGGAGCGTGCAGAACAAGAAGTGCAAACCGATTTGACGGGTAATTTCGCTGGTTGGGGCTTAACAGAAAACTACAGAGCTTCCGAAATACTACAATCCGTAAGCATGCAGACGCTATCCTATCGTGACTGTGATCGAAAACTGAACTCAAAACGCATACAGTATGATCTGACGAATGATAAATTTTGTCTTTACGATGAATACGGTAGTACAGCATGTCGTGGAGATAGTGGCGGTGGTCTTGTTATTCCCAGTGTGGATTCAACGGGCAAGATTTATAATAATCTTATTGGTGTTGTTAGCCATGGGCCAACCAGAGGTGATTGTGCCAATGAAGGTATTGTAGTCATGACAAATGTGCAATACTTTAGATCACTAATAGAGCCGTTGAAAATTGCAAGTGAAGAAGAATTTTAGTTCAGCAAACTTGTTTTAGTTATGTGTAATTTAATGTACTCAATAATTAATAATAAATTCAATGCATAATATATTTAATTTTGCTCACGACTGTAAATTGAGTTTGTTTTGTTTGTAGCTCTCTTGCGTCTCAAACTCAAAGTTTTGTGTAGAGCGTCATGATTTCTAAGATTCCAAGCGCTTTATTCAATCGTTGGCATCAGAGCTAATCAGTTACTCGAATTCGAAGGTAGTGCTTTATTCTCAAGTTGTTTATTGATTTGGGTTTTTTCTTAAATTTAATTATGAAAAAATTCGATTGCCAATATAAGTCAATCGCTTTGATAGTGCTTATTGTATTGTTGTCAAACCTGTAAGTACTTAGATCGATTAGTAAATTTCTTATGAATAATTAATCATCGGGCAAAAAACCGTCTTGATTGTATCTCAATTTTACGGAGTTATGCAAACAAACAATCAATTATGTGATGGAGAAGGTTTTTGCTCACTTAAGTGCTCTCCAATTTTTGCATTGGCTCAAAACGTGCGCACAGAATTGAATAACGAATTTAAGAACATTATCTATATAAGAGTGATCCAAAAAAACCAAACTCACTTCTGTCTCGTCCGCCTAATGACTGGAAATTCTTATTAATATTAGAAGTATGCAACCTTGTGTCAAAAACTTGGCATTTATAGGTTGTTAGTTAGTTAGTGTCTCTATAAATCCAGAAACAGCAACAATTTAAGGATTAACTGATTGACGTTAGATGGAGGTTCATAAGAAAATATTATGAAAACATATTTTTTTATTTTAGTTTGAAAGTTGAATCAGATAATGTAGTCCATACCATAATGTCAATCGTTTGTCTCAACATTTTTTTAGAAGCGTCTTCTATACGCGTACATTTTTCTAATGAAAAGTGCGAGTTTCTTGTGTTAGTCTATCATATCTTCGATCGACCAAACAAACATTTTCTGAAGTTAAAGTAAAATACAAATCGCTAACAAAACGAGTTTAACCAAAACACCGCATTAAAGTAAATATGCGTTTAATTGATGACGTCTTATTTCAATTTGCATTCGACTTAAGTCTGATACATCTGTTGTTAAAATGTTTTGGGAAACTACATCAGACTTGTTTTTATTTTTCTTAGAATCTGTCATTGAACTCAGAATAATTGCTGCATATAACTCTTGCCTCTTGAAAATCAAAAGCGAAGATATGTATGATATGAAGATATTAATCAGCCAGAGTTACCAAGTGACCGGGATAGACCGGAGCTGGTCGGGAATTTCATGTCAAGGCCGTGAGTCTTGTCCGGAATAGCTTCTTGGCGACTTGGTAACCATGTGATCGACACTACTTATTTAGTTTCAGGCGCCTGAAAATTAAGTTAGTTTAGTATCAAAAAACCACCTAGCCATGACGCCGTACGAGTTGTGATCCAACGACTTAAGAACAACAAAGCGGCTGGTGCCGATGGCCTGCCTGCTGAATTGTTCAAGACCGGTGGCGATGAGCTGATAGGGTGTATGCATCAACTCATCTGCAAAATATGGCTAGTAGAAAGCATGCCCGACGATTGGAATCTCAGTGTCCTGTACTGAAGAAAGATGACCCGACAATCTGCGCTAACTACCGGGGAATCAGTCTTCTTGCCATCTCTTACAAGGTCCTGTCGACTGTACTGTGGGAAAGACTTAAGCCGTTTGCCAACACACTGATTGGGCCTTATCAGTGCGGCTTTAGACCTGGTAAGTCCACCATAGACCAGATCTTCACACTCCGTCAAATCCTAGAAAAAACCCACGAAAAACAGATCGATACCCATCATCTCTTTATCGATTTTAAAGGTGCTTTCGATAGCCCGATACGGGATTGCCTGTATGCCACCATGCCTGAGTTCGGTATACCAGCGAAGCTGGTGCGGCTTTGCAGAATGACGTTGAGCAACACAGCCAGCCCCGTCAGAGTAGGAAGGGACCTCTCCGAACCATTTGATACCGAACGAGGTTTCAGACAGGGCGATCCACTATCCTGCAACCTCTTCAACTTTGTGATGGAAGGGGTGTTGCGAAGAGCCAGTGTACATCGTAATGGCACTATTTTCTACAAAAGTGTCCAGCTCCTTGCATATGGCGATGATATTGATATCATTGGACGTTGTAAGCGAGATGTTACTGCTGCGTTCTCTGCTATCGAAAAAGAGTCAGCGAAAGTGGGTTTGACGGTGAACGAGGGCAAAACAAAGTATATGCTGTCCACAAACAGGGAGACGCGGCATATTGGATCCTTTGTTACTGCGAACAACTATACTTTCGAAGTTGTCAAGGAATTCACCTATCTTGGCACCGCCGTGAACACTCAAAACGATGTCAGCCTGGAGATAAAGCGAAGACTAACTCTTGCTAATAGGTGTTACTATGGTCTCAGTAAGCAATTGAGTAGTAGAGACCTCTCTCGCCCGACAAAACTGACACTCTACAAGACGCTCATCTTACCCGTGCTACTTTACGGCGCAGAAGCATGGGTTGTGTCGCAGACTGATGCAGCCACGCTTGGGGTGTTTGAGAGAAAAATTCTTCGCAAAATCTTCGGTCCTGTTCACGTCGGCGACGACTACCGTATTCGAATGAACCACGAACTGTACGAGCTCTACACTGACATTGGCATAGTCAAGCGCATCACTATCCAACGTCTGCGCTGGCTGGGACATGTTGTGCGTATGGACGACGAAGCTCCGGTGAAAAAGGTGTTGGATGCGGAAGCCGCTGGGCGACGACGAAGAGGAAGACCATGCCTCCGATGGAAAGACCAAGCCGAGGAAACCCTATCCACGCTTGGTGTGAATGATTGGAGAAGGCGCGCGCGAAGCAGAGGCGCCTGGAGAGAGCTTTTGAGGTCGGCCGTAACCCGGTAACGGGTTGTTATGGCCACCCAAGTAAGTAAGTAAATAAGTGTAAAAAAATTCGATATCAGAAAAGTATCAAAAAAAATGGAAAAGCATTGATAAGTATTGAAAAGTATCGAAAAAATCAAACAAAATCCAATGAAAGTTTGGAAAAAACGAAAAAGTTCTTAAAAGTCTATAAGTAACGACTTGTTTCGAACAAAGTCATTAAATGTCGAAAATAATCGAATATGATGATGAAAGTCCAAGTATATTGAAAAGTCTTAAAAAAGGCAAAGACTGTTGTAATTTTGAAAATTTTACTTACAGTTTTTGAGATGATAAGTATTATAATTGAATAGCCGAACACATCGACAACCTTAACCTGGTAGAGCGTACTCCAGCGCCAGAAGACCTCTAAAACATATCCCCCCACGGATTGTGTTCAAGTCGCATAAAACACCTAAAGAGGTTTTCATAAAAGAGTTTTTTTAGGTTCATACTACTCACTATGTACTCATTTCTTAATTCTTAATACAGTCGAACCTCTGTAACTCGAACTTGAAGGGAGACGCCAACAAATTCGAGTTATAGAGTTTTCGATTTATGGAAGACTTTTGTCAGGAAATGTTCGACTTGTGAAGGTTAAAATTTATTCCAACTTATTTTGAGTTAGAGAGGTGAAATAAATAAAAATCCTAGCTATAGAGGTATTAAACATTGGTGTGTATTGCAGTGGGACCAAACTATTTCTGATAATTTTTCAATCGACAACAATAAAGTAACAAATGAAATCACTTGTTAACGTCAGTCATAAACTGCTTTATCATTTCATAGACTTGGTTTATTGTATAAGTAGGTTATTACATTGCTTTCTAAGAAACATTGATGTGCATTGTCGTCATATTCTTAAAGTCGTTATCTTGTTTTTCTTCGAGCTGTAAAGGTAATTCGTTTCAAAGAATCGAGTTGTAAGGTTGTAAAATCAAACATTGCAATGTTCGAGATGCAGAGGTCAAAATTATTTTTTCGAGTTATAGAGGGAAAATGTGCCCTGAATTTACTTGTAGGGACTCAATAATTATTTCGACTTATAGAGGGGTCAGATTTCGAGCATTTGAGGTTTTGGTGCTTTAAGGGAAGGAAACACAACTTTTTTCGAGTATGGGAGGTTTTCGACTTATCGAGGTTTAACTTAAAGAGGTTCCACTGTATCTCATTATTAATCTTCTTCATAACACAAAAAAATTAAACTTAATTTGTCAAAACCAGTCTAGTAGCTTACGAGTAATGAATGGAGGTATGTTAATATAGTCTGACGTTATCCGTGAAGCATGTGCTACAGAATCAATCAATTCACTCCATCCGTGATTAAAAATGTTCTCACATAAAAACGTGACTTGAAAATTGGACATACTGATTTCAAGATTGTATGCAAGTTTCAATACTTCTAGAGCTAACTATAGATTTGAGGTAGCTTTGGATTATTGTAGGCGGTATTCCACTTCTTGTCCCCAAAATACTGCTTCTTACAGACAAACAGACATGGATAGAACTATCGACTCAGTAGTTGGCGCTGATCATGAATATATGTATTTATATATGTTACCGGCCAAACTAGTTTTAGGCCAAACTAGTCTTAGGCCAAACTAGTTACCGTTAAGCTTAAAGATATGCAATGAAGTCTTAATGCAAAAGCACTGTGGCTAGTGAAAACTAAGACAGTAGCGAAGTAAGAAAATAAAACTTATCAATTTCATTGAATACTTGGCAATGGGGGTAATTGGGCGGCCTTCGGCTGCTGCTCAGGACTTTCATTCTTCAATAGGTCCAACACCAGCTTCGCGGCGGCATTCGGCCGCAGTTCAGTCTATAACATGTGCAACACTGGCTTCGCTATTCACAGTGCTTTTGTATTAAAATTAAATTGCATAGTTTTATTCATTCAAATTAACTAGTTTGGCCTAGGAAAAACTAGTTTATCCTAAAAACTAGTTTGGCCGGTAACATAAAAGATGCTCACACTTCAAGAACCTAACAAAAAATTTAATGCAATTTTGTAGTTGTATTTTTATAATAAACTAATAATAATAAATAAATAAATATATATGAATACGAAAATAGCTTATAACTTAACTTATTAGAATTTTTTCTTCGAATTCATTGAAATATTATTTTTTTTATTTAGATGTATTTCCAAAAGCGATATAGCTCATTACTGTCCCGATAAAACAGAAAAATCTTGCGGCCGACAAAGTAATTATGGTAAGCATGGACTAATTTTATTGTTTAATTATATGATAAAATATTTTATAATTTATGTTGAGTTCAACTTCTTCAAATTGAATAAAAATAAAAGTTGGACAACTCAATAGCTAGACGACATAAAAGTTGGGCGACGAAAAAGGTGACAAACATTAAAGTTTGACTACGAAAAAAAGTTGGACGGAAAAAATAGACAACAAAAAATTTAAATAGCAAAAAGTTGTTAGAAAGTAAGATAGATGCACAGTAAAAAAAGATCGGCGACCAAAAAGATTAGACAAATAAAAACTTCAACAACGACGGAAAAAAAGACGACAAAAATCTGGACTTAAAAAAACTGTACCGACGAAACGATTAAATACGCTTGAACGACCAAATCGAATGACAAAAAGCTAGAAGACTAAAAAGTTGAATACCTTTTCAACCTTATTGAATTACAATAAAATTGAATGCTTAAAAAGTTGGATGTCAAAGCAGTTGTATGCCGAAGAATTTAACCAAAAAAACTCTTTATGTAAAAAATAGTTGCACAGGGAAAAGTTTGATGACAAAAGAGTTGTATGACAAGAAAGTTGGATGACATGAAAGTTGGACGATCAAAACGTTAGACAATTTAGACGTTTGAAAAAACTTGAAGGCCAAAAATTTTGGTAACAAAAAAAATTAATACCAAAAAGTTGAACAACTATATAGTTGGACAGTTAATTAAAAACTGAAACGAACAAAACCATAACATACTTTATTTCTAGATTGTGGAAGTGTGGCTCCAAAAACATTGGAAATTTCAAAAGATGGTGCCAAGACAAATTTTACTGTAGTACCTTGGCATGTGGAAATTTTTTTTCCCTATGAATTCAGTATGAATCGATACAAAAAAAGCTGCAGCGGTACAATAATCTCAAAAAAATGGGTCATTTCAGGTGAGATAACTAAAAAATAAGCCTGCCTGCTTATTATTATTATTAATTACGTAGAAAGTAAGAAAGATTAAGATTAGAGTATGTAGTTTATCCCATATGCATATCGGGCATTATTTGCCAAAACGCAAAGAAGTTGAACCTTGAGGTCTGCGATTCTTTTGTGGGTTGTATTCATATACAAAATAAAATAATAGCTTTTTTTGTTGAACGATTTTTTTTGGGCCTTTTTGTAGTGCGTTAAAAAAACAATGAAGCAGTTGCGAGAACAGCTGATTGTCATGTGCAGCTGTACCCAGAGAACGAGCTTTCGCTCAGGGAGCGTAAAATGCGACCGAGCAAGCGTTTTAAAGAGCGTTGAAAAGCGTTCAAATATACACAATTGATAGTGAGCACGTTTGCTTGTGGTAGTGGGTGAAATTATGTGGTGAAATGAAAGTGACAGAAGAGCATTGAGTATTTCTTGGGGAGTTTTTTTGGGATCGATAGTTACAGAACATAGAACGACCATTCAATTCACAATATCGAAGAGGTGGGAAAATTTATCGTTTGAATCATTTTGACTTTCTGAAGCGTTGCCGTATGCGACATTGCATATTATTGGAATATTTTTGACTAAGGTTAGAAACGAATCGGATTCTGATGCTTAAATTCATAGATATTGTTCAAGAGCTCTATAAAACTATGTTGGGAACTCAATTTATCTTAGTAATAAAATGACAGATAAACTGATGGTGAACTTAATTCCTTTCTAAAATGATAGAATTATTTTTAAAACACTTTTTATTCCTTTAAATATCATTACAAAAAAAAAGAAGATTTTTTTCTCCAATAGGACAAATGATATTTTGAGTTAAATATTGTCAAAATCCAAATTTCGATATTTTTAAATCTTTAATTAACTTTGTCATTCCAGTTGCTCATTGCTTTTGGGATTATGCAAGAAAGCAATACTTGGACTTATCTTTGTGCAGGATAGTTGCTGGAGCGACGAGTTTTGATTACTACTCTGTTGATGACTTTAAGACAGCGCAAGAACGTAGCATAAAAAAATTTATTAGGTAAGATACCAAAACACCATTCGAAAGTGGAGATATTATATATTTTTTTTCGAAAGTTCATTTTAAGGCATTTCCAAGCCCATTCCAAATACTAAAAAGCCTAATCTCAAATGTTCCAAATTGTTCTCCAATTTTCCATTATCACTTTAGGGAGCGTTCAAGTATTACGTAACGCAATTCTTGAATATCTTTGAAAGTAATGCGCTGTTATTTACTTATATAATAAATATAATATTTATTGCTGTAGCTAATCTAGAAACAGTTTCATTATGCACACCTAATTTCAAAACACCCGTTGTTCGACACCTCCTCCCGCCCCTGTACCGCATCGTATCGTTTTACAAATTGCGTTACGTAATACTTGAACGCTCCCTTAGTCCTTACCAAGGTAAAGGTGAAGGAGTAAAGGAACCAGAAAATGACATTGCAATCATCGAGTTAGCAACGGAATTTGAGTTTACGGAATCAATTCATCATATTTGCGTACAATTTGTTGAAGATGATGCCAACGGCATGAAAACTGATTTAATTGGTGCTTTTGTTGGTCAACTACGTAAAGGAGTTGAGGAAAACTACGATGAACAACGGTTTGTGATCACAGAAACAACATCTCATGACGAATGTAAAAAAGAGCTTGACGCAACACATAGACCTCTACTTGGAAATAGTGCTGATGTAATTTGCCTCAGCTATTGCCTTGCTGGTATTAAGTATTATTCGCATGGTGGTGGATTTGTAACTGTCGATTCAAAAGCGGGCAAACAGCGTTTTTATCTGGCTGGCATTATTAGCTTTGGCGACTATACAAACAAGAACGTATGTTCCACAGATCCAAAACAAATTGTTATCGCTGGAAAACCTTTAAGAACAATAATAGAAAATTCAGATAAAGGTAGGTTTTAAAATGTTATGTTATGGGAAATTTAAAAATTATTCTTTAGCTGAGATTTCAGTACATATATAAATAAGACAATCATTGAAAAATGGGGCTCCAGCCCCCCTAGCAACACATTGTTTAGAGTGTTATAATAATTCATGCTAAACCGACCTACTCATGCATAATGCTTACCAATCCAGTTGTAGTTGGGAATAATAACTAGCCTACGCCAGTAAATATTCCTTTTTTGAAGTAATCTCTTCTTCTGTACAGATGATGGTTCCTTTGAAATTCAACATACGAATATTTCTGCAACGGAAACTCCAACTGTTTCAGCATATGGAGACTTTTGTCGATTACCATCAAATCAAGAGCATCTAGTTGTTGAAGATTTGAGCAACAATGTTATTGCAACGGGTACACTTATTCCATCGAATACAATTGTAAAGTTCAAATGTGATATCAGCTATTTCTTGGAGGGAGAATTGCAAAATGTCTGTATTAATAGCAATTGGCAAGTTGAAATGCCTTCATGTGTCAGTAAGTTATCAAAGCAAAACTTTTGCAAAGGCCCTATTCAAAGTCATTTTTCTTTCCAGAATATTGCAATAAAACTCAACTAACAACGAAAATATCCTCTAAAGCTGTATGTTATTATCATGAAAGTCAAGTGCCTTGTAACGATCGCATACGTGCGGAAACGCAGGCACAAATCAGTTGTGTTACAGGCTTCATACCGCCAAAGGTGTATAAAGGCTTTAAAGTCCGCAAGACCCTAACGTGTGGCGTTGATGGAAATTGGAATTATGAGAAATATAGTTGCAATATGCAATGTGGCCGAGTTGCACCACAAGTGCAAGAATATATAGGTGGCAATAACAAGAATAGAGCAGATATCACTGAGACACCATGGCATGTAGGAATCTATGACATTCATAATGGTGCAACATATGCCTACACTTGCGGGGGTACAATTATAACACCGAACTTGGTAATTTCAGGTAAGTACATAGTATATTTAATTACACTGGTACAAGAGGGTTGTGATAATAGGAAGTGACTAGGAGTTTTCGATAGATTTTCAAATGCAGGGCTCAAGTGTTGTCCATCACGGGTAGTTTTTGAGCAAATGGGTGTAAGACCCCCAAAAAGGGGTCAATTTTTGGACAAGTCGAAGGCACTGAAACCCAAACTTTCAAAATATGTAAGATTAAAGCTCTTTTCGACCACAATAAATCAAAAACTAATCGCATCTGACCTTGAAACCCTGGGAAATACATGGGAAATACATAATCAATAGCTCTGTGACTGAATGATATTCCACTTATGAACTTTGAGGGTTACAATTTAAGTGTTGTTTGGGTACAGGGTGTAATGTACGCCGATCCTTTCAGTATTTACTCATTGGAGACAATACAAAATATTTCCGATCCAGTTTCCGAATTGGGTATCTTTAAAGACTGTAATCATTACAAAAAAAAGAAGGGTAAATTAAGCGACACAAGGGCTGTTTTTAAATGGGTGCAATATTTTATTGCGAAATGTTCAGGTTGTCTTTGGATTTGGCCTAATTGAAATGCTTTACTGAAAACGTGTTTTTTCTCACTTTGAAGAACCGCCACTGACATGATTACGTTCAAAGGCGCGCAGGGCGCCAAAATAAGATGCTTTAAAGGAGAAATGACAAGCCTTAATTTGAGATATTCTTCAAGGTTCTAAGGCTCCGAGCTTAGTGCCCACAGTTATCTAATAACGTATTTTTTGGGGGTTTCAATCCCAAATTCCTTCAAAAACTATTATTTTTGGGTGGTTTCAACCCCCATTTCCCCAAAAACTATACGTAATGGACAATTTTCGTGGACCAGATTTATGTTCAACATGAGAAAATCTATCGAAAACAGTTAGTCATATCCCAGTAGCAGCCCGAAAGTTGAAATTTGCCGATCTTTTACATCTTTCTAGCCGCTCACTGTTTTTGGGACGAATCCAATAAGCGACTCTACAATACAACACTATTTAGTGTTGTTGCTGGCAAATACTTCCGAGAATACAATAGCGATAAAGAGTTTTTTCCTGTGCAAAAACGTAACATAAGCGAAATCCATGTACAAAGGTAAACTGAACAAAATTTCTTGAATTTCCCAAAAATGAAGGGAAATATCTTCAAATCTTTCTATGCAAAGAATCATCTTCGTGGTTAATAAATGCATTTATTTCTTTATTTAGTTCCTACGTAGGAAAAGATAATAATTACTTGGATGACATTGCAGTAGTCAAAGTTATGCCCCATTTCGAGTTTACAGACACAATACTTCCTGTTTGCATGCAGTTCCTAGAGCGTGGAGATCAAGATGTGCAGACTAATTTGACTGGAGATTTTGCTGGTTGGGGCTTAAAGCAAAGTCAACGATCTGCTGATGAACTACAATCTGTAAGCATGCAGACGTTATCCTATCGTGAATGTGGGCGTAAACTTAAAACCAAATATTCAAATTACAAATTGCCGAATGATAAATTTTGCTTGAATACTGAACATATCGGTGCGTCATCATCACTTGATATCAGCGGAGGTGGCTTTGTGGTATCCAGTATCGATTCGAATAACAAGTTTTATTATAATTTGATTGGCGTTGCAGGACGTGAACCCGCACGTGGTGACTGTGCCCAAAATGATGCTATAATAATGACGAATGTTCATTATTTCAAATCACTTATTGCACCAGTTAAATTTGCAAGTGAAGAGGAATTTTAGCTTAAGTTATTGCTTGGGTTTGTAAAATAATTTGTTTTAAAGTTAGTACGAATTTAATTTAATTTAATAAATAGGTTATATTAAAGCGGTTCACGCTGCGATACAAACACATAATTTTTATAAAAATCATTATAAATGCATAATGAATATAAGAAATATAGATATCATAAGAAAGATAATTTAATTAGCTTCAATAATTGTGAATGAATTTTTCAAATTTAGCCCATAGTTTTGGAGATATGACAATTTTCCTGAAGTTTTAACCAATTTTATTTTATAACCGTTATTTCTTCCAAAAAAAATTGTAGATAACATAAGACTTTTCTAAAATTTTTAGAAAGTTTATTTCTCGCCCTTTAAATTGATATATCACTTGTATATATTTTGTTTTTTTAACTCTTTTTTATCGAAAAAAATAAAAGCACTTCTGTGATTTTTTTAATTTTTTTTATGTCTTCCGCACAATAACATCTTCATCGCCATATGAATCGGAGGTTATTTCCCTGTTTAGAATGGGATCACATACTTCGCCAGCGTATTTTAAAAACTCCCGAAGAGAAATACATCCCATATTTTTCATAATTATTCGAGGGTTAACAAAGTATAATGCTTTTTACGAAAGCTATATTCTCAACTTCCGATGGCTATGCCCCCTTTAAAAAAATTTTGTTTGAGTATATTTTGGAGAAAAAAATTAATTATATGTTAATTAAAAATGATTTATGAAATTAATATTTCAATTTAATTAGGAAAGTACTTGCTTGATTTTTTTTTTCAAATTTGGTGAATAAACAAAGGTAATCCAGTTTTTTCTATAAACTATTTTAATATTGGCAACCTAAAAAAAAAAACAAAAATCATCAACTTTTTTTAAAAAAAAAATAAAAAAAAATTGGTAACTTTTTCAGGAAAAAACATTTTATTTTCGGAAGACCGTTAATTCCTTGTTTTCAACTTGGTAACCCTGACCACTTCGCACAAAATATGAAACAAGGATCAAAACGGTGGGAAAATAGGAATGCATTTTGTGTTAAATTTTCATATATTAAGAGGCTACCCAAAGTTTCATGAACTCAAAATATGTATATCAACTTGAAAATGAAAAGCATACCAGGGTATGCGAGTGTAGACACAAAGGCTAATAAACAGCGAGTCTTAAGTAATATAAAATGCTGGACTATTTTTTTTTAATAAATTAAAAAATATTTCTGTTTTTTGTCATATAAAGAACGACGAAAGTTCTTTGGGTTAATTTTCATTCAATTATTGGCATTTTTTTAATATATTTTGTCGATATATAATTTTAGACTTTTCATTCCGATTTAGACTTAAATGTTTTCTTATTCGGCGCACAATCTTAAACGCCTAAAGGAAATTATTCTTCTAATTGAAATTGTGTTGCAGATTTTCTTAAAATTAAATTAACTCAATTAATTTTTTTTTAATTTCCTTGTACCTGAAAAACATTAATCGAAAATATATCTAATAAAACAATGATTTACTTAGTGTTTTTAAAATTAACAGTTTTCTTTATTTGAAATATAATTCTGGAGTATGATTTTGCTGTTGTTTAATTATTATTTTGCTGTTTTAACACAAGAATCAATAATTTATGATTTATAAAAAAAAAACTAAAGTTAAAAAAATATATATATGTAAGAAACTAAATCCCATTTTAAAAAACTTTTAAAGTATTATCTTTTCTTTTTTTTTTTTCTTTTAATGATCAGTACATTTATTGAGAATTTCTACACACTATTATTTACTTTTCTTTATTTATTTATATATATTTATTTATATATATGTTTATTGAGTTTTAACTGATTTTTATGATGTATTCAATATGTATTATTTTCAAAGAAAAAAAAAATTATTTTCTTGATTTTTAATTTAACAACGACTTAAATTATTAATAAATAATTAATAATTTTTTGGTTTTTTTATAAATTTTTCAAAAATAAATATTTCTTAGATGGGTTTTACAGTTGGGAAGTTAAAAAGCGTACAGTTTTTTTTTTTAACAAATGGAGCGTGGCTAAATTAAATTCTTTAAAAAATGTATGTAAAACGTAGGTATGCGCTTTTACCGTAACGACTAGAATATCATTAGATTTTTTTACTACGTTTATATATGTGAATCGGTAGATTTTTTTTTTTTGCAATGCCTTAAGCTGAGCGATTTTTTCTTTTTAAGTTTTTATTTTTTTCTGTGTATTTTGCTGACAATTTTATTTTTTTGTAGAAATACATGTGCTTTTCTTTAGCATGCGAATCTAATGAATGTATAATTGGAATATTTCTGTGATAGTCAGAAGAAACGCAAAACAGAACTGGAAATATAATGAATAAAAATATTTTATTTTTAAAAAAAAAATGTGGCCAAAAAATTTCGCGTGATTTTCTCGAAGGAAAATATTTCATATTTATAATGTTTCCCCAAATAAAATTTTTGTTTTATTTGTGATTATTATTTTGACAACTCCCGATGTAGTTCTCCCAGTGACGCATTTTCAAATTTTGACAATTTGCTTTTACTTTTATATCATGATACTTTTGTATCATGGTGTTTCCCTATACTAATGCATCTATTCATGCATTTCTTATGACATTTGATCAATACTACATAGTTGTTTTCTGGAATGATCATTCTAAAAAAGTAGCCTACTTAGTAGAGATCTTTCAATCATTTTTCGTAGATGACAATCGTCACTCTATGATACCTTTCAAACCATATATGAACCTTTTTGAAAATAAAGCTCATAAAGCGAACATTCTCATTGGGATACTGTATCACTGTTGCAAAATTTGTTTATTGTGATTATGTTTCGGGTCGGAAATTGCGAAAGACTACTTTCGAAGTGTGAAAAGTGAAAAGGATTCAAATGTTTTGTGGTTTTTATGCTGAAGAAAATTTTGAGCAATATAAATACTGTATGCAGTTTAACCAATAATCTTTGAAATAAATGAAATAGAAGAAAAAGGCAATATAAAAATAATTGTTAAAATCTTAAGCGGAGCCATAAAGCTTTGTAAAAACGTTTTAAGCTTTTAAGCAAGTTTTTTTTTTCTTTTCTTTCTTATACCTAAGTATTATTTATATATATTTTTTATATAGATTTTTTTACGATTATACGCATATGTCTGTGTTTTGTGTGTGTGTTTTTCCTACCGGGTGTCTCACACCCGTAAATGTTAAAATTAAAACTCATTATTCGGATTATTTATAAGTAAATTCATGAAAACTAATTATGTTATATCAATACAATTTAGTCGATTTAGTGCAACACCCGGTTTGTGTGCTTGATCCCGCTAGGAAATGTCGATTAATGAGCTTAGTTTGCTTATGAAAATTTTTATCTCGCTGCATGTATTTCTTTGGAAAGAAAAGTATCATTGAACTTTCATCATATCGTTTGAAAATATATTGGTTATTTATGTGCATTTTATCATGTCATTTTCAATTTTAATCAGTGAAATTTGTATTTAAACTTATTTTATAATATAATTTGAAGTCTTGTAGATTTCTGTCTTAAACGTTTCCAACAATGTATTAATATAGAATATGGTTTTCCATAAAGCCTTTTTTCAGATCTCAGTAGAAGCATGGTGGAAAAAAGTGAAGTCATAAGAAAATTAGCTCTCTTAAACATAGATGGGCAATATTTTTGAATCAAGAGCCATTTACAACAAAAAACAACAATTACAAGATTAGAAAACAAAACTCACCATAAATTCGAACTCGGATAGTAATAAATCAAAAGCAAAAACAAGAATATGAGGATAGAAACAAAAGAACACTAATCAGACAAAATGAAAGAAGCTGTGCTCAAACTGCGTATTGTTGTTTCCTTGTTCGCTCCCTTCGTTTTTTTCTGAATAATGCAACAACAATGCAAATCGCTGTGTAAATTCAATGTGAATAGCAGGCTAGAGTGCTTTTCTTTGTTGTTTTGGTTATTTTTCTTAAGAAAAATAACGTGGTTGTTGAAAAGAGCCACACTTGACTCATTTTTCGTGTTTTGCCCATCGCTGCTCTTATACGCTGAATAGCGGCAATTCTACCATTAACATTAATATTTGCTATCAGTTATATTTTATCGAGTTTCGATTTTTCTTTTTTCAAACTAAGTTGTTACGTTGTTCAGTTTGAGTTTGACTAGAGCGAAGTAAGTCAAATTAACTTATAGTCAAAGTGATAGGGTTACCAGATGACATACTTTAGTAGTAAATGGACTACTTTTGCGCGGCAAAAATACTTTACTAATTTTCACTTGAAATGGACTAATTTTGTGTGAAACAAAATTGACTACTTTCGCATTTTGCCTTGTAATATATTTTTTGTGCAGAGGAAGTGAGGACCTTTATTTTTATAGTAAATTATGAAAAGTTAAGATAATTTCTTCAAAAATTTCGAATTTCTCAAGTAGACTACTTTCGTAGGTAGGTCATCTGGTAATCCTACAAAGTGAGACAATGTTTTACGGAAAGAAACCTTGTGTTGAACAAGTGTTCAACGCATTGAAAAACAAAGAAATTTTGCAACGCAGTGAAAACATCCTCTTTCCAAGAAAGCACATCAGAGCGTTATTGCGAACTCAATACGGAACACTGTTTCAATAGAAATTTTCTACAGATTTATACATCCGAATCTTCACCGTACTACAACAGGTTAAGTGCAATGTCGAGGAAATTAGTCAAAGTACTGTCAGAATAAGAGTTCGGATTTGTAATCTGAAAATTGGGTCAACAAGTCCATGTATATGCAATTGCATTGGACTCGCAACTCTGAATCAAGTAATAAGCTTATACTTGCATATTTACTTTGGGTAGGTTAAAATCGTGCTACGAACTTTGAGAATGTAGCTGTTCGTCCGGATCCCAAACTCTGGCGGGAATCGGTGAATTTTTTTCCTGCTGAATCGCAAACATTCATTATTCATGCTTGTTTCGTTCAACTTTAGCAGAGAAAGCTACGAATTGCTAGTAACTTCAGTGTAAAATCGCAGAAAATTTCGACTACATTACGCAATCGCAAAATGAAATCGTCACAATCGACCGTAGTCTATTTACTTCTATCGGATGAGTTGAATAATTTTGGTAAAAATATAAGCTATATATTTGTAAAAAGAAACAAGCAAAAAATTAGTACTACTAAACAAAATTAAACCATTTTCAAAAAGATTCACTTATCAAGCATATTCATCTCAGTTGAGTGACTTATCGAAAGTTATGTGATGCAAACTTATCACTTTGCATATTTCGATAGATGTTTTTCAAAAATCTATGATAGTTTTTTTTTATTCTTTACATTAATATTTCACAATATTTTATCCAAAAATGCAGCGAGCAAACTTTAAATATTTTTTTGACTAAGTCAGTCATTAATCGTTTCATTTCCAACTGGGATTTTTATAGTAATACTAATACATTCATATTTTGGTAAATGTTTGTTTCATTTATAATTTACAATAGTTTTTTTGTTTTTTTCTTTTTCTAATGATATTATATAATATATTTTGTTTTAGTTTAAATAAAATAAATTGAAATAATTTAACTAAAAATAAAATTCTTTAATTTAATATCATTTTAATTATTTTAAGTATTTTCTGTTTAAACTTTTTGTGTTCTCTATTTCGTAAAAATTATGTTATTTAGTTTTAGTGATGATTCCTTTGTTATTCATGATGATTTGTTTCATTGTCTTTGTTGTTTTTAAATTAATTATTTATTTTTTATGGTTTTTATTTTCATAGCGTTCAACATTTAATATTTGTTTAAGCTGCATATGATGTTGTTTATTTGTCAATTTATTATTTTACTTTTGAAATAATTACTTCCATTTTAAAAATAATAATTGAGTTTATTTGTTTATGCGTTTTTTTCAATATATAATATTTTTAAAATTTCAATTTTTTTGTTTATATTTAAAATTACATATGCATGTATGTATGTGTGTGTGTGTGTGTGATTTAGTGTAAATGTATTGATTTTATTTTTTTGGTTAATATGCTTTTTCTTACTTCTGTCTATTGTTTACTATTATTTTGTTTTTGGTCTATCCCTATTCCTCACTATCTTCCTATTTATACTGCATGCTGTCTCTTTTCTCTTTATTCATTTAGCTTATGCCATTCTGCGATTTGTCTTCTTGGAGAGTTGCATACTTCATTCCAGTGATTTAGTGCAGTTCCACCGGAGTTGGGTCCACCCAGCTCCAATCGTCCAATAACCTTTAAAATGTAGAGAGTTTAGAAATATATATCATAAATATTAATTTATAATAAAAATGTATAAGGAATGAAACAAGTCATATTTTTATTCCTTTGAACTTAATGTTATATGGTGTTTCTCGATTTGCTTTAAACGCCAAGACCTTGCTTCACCATGTAGTCCAGTCATATGGTGCAAAAAAATGCAAAAAACGCAAAAGTGCACTTTAAGGCCTTTTCTCCCCGTTTTCTGGAATTTTTTTCCTGCCCTAAATGCAAATGCCACTAATTTTGCAGTTTATTCCAAGGCACAAACATTTTTTTTAAATAATTTGAAAATTTCAGAAAAAAAGTTTATGCTTCAGGTGGCTTCAACACCTAAATGAAAAAAATCATCCATTTTTCGTAGGCCTTTGCGCTATTGCTATTGAATTTAATCTTAGAAGGCAAAACCACCATACCAAAAATAAATTTTCTAAAACCCAATAAGATTCAACTAGCCCGAAAACAGGGGTTGGTGATTGCTTCCCCTAGGAGCAGAAGGGTTTTCTACTAACAAGCTTCACTTTCTGGCATTGGATTCTACGTTTAATACATCTTAGTGCGTTACTTAGTGTACGAAGCAGGGTTGCCAAGTGACAGCGATTGACAAAAATCAAAAGTTCTTAAATAGCCGGGAATGGGATTTTTATTAAACGACCAAAAAAAAGGTCAACAAACTTTTTCCGAAAAAAAATGTAAGTTTTACCATTTCAGGGAAAAATTATTTTTTTTTTTTAGAAAGCCGGGAATTTCTTCTTTATAACTTGGTAGCCCCAGTATGAAGTCACACTATTATATTCGAAGGCGTTGCTCCCACTGCCTTCGTCGTTTGAATGACATATCAACAAGGAATGGCTCAAACATGAACGTAGAGCTCTCAGATCTTAATCAATTCTATCGCAGAGCTTCTTCGAAACGCAATTTAATATGGTAACTGAGTTTCTCATTAAACACTGTATACAACGTAGAAAAAGTTTATTAACCTTTAGACGGCCGGGATTTGAGAGCTAACATCGCTCTTAAAAAGTGCCCAAATTTGTATCAGGTATCACGTACACATCAACTATATACAAAATTCATATCACAGGGCGTGCCGATATATCGGCTCTCCGGTCCGGTAAGGGATAGGAAAAATTTTGTAGTATTAAATTTTATGAAATTGCTAAAATTCGGTGAAAATGTGACTCTAGGGGTTTTCGGGGTCGCTGATTAAGAATCCTGGGTCAGATTCGATCAATTTACATATCCCTAACCTCCCCACTCTAGCTCCTCCGCTACAAAGACTTTATTTTTTGGCACTCCCGAAAATTAATTAATTTTTCAACTCCCTCCAATAATTACCCAGAGCTAACGACGTGGACGTAGAGAGTAACCCCAAAACGTCCTGGATCTTGTTTATGACAACAGATCATTCATTTTCTTCCAAAGCCGATATATCGGTTTTCCGGCCCTCTAAAGGTTAAAGCAGCCTTTTTAATCTCAGGGGCAGAATAATCAGATTTCACATACACATCACTCGTTTGCTCGAAGACTGTCATAACTCAAAACACCTAGACACAAAACGACAGTACCAATACCGGCACTTTAGTTATGTATCTTACTTAATGCTTGAATATTTTTTTGGCGAACATAGGAAATAATCCTAAAATAGGATGATTAATAAGTGGTGCTAAAGGGATAGTATAAATGGTTTTGTCTTTTGCCTCAGACACCGAACCTTTCAGATTTAAAATAAAAAAAATTATATAAGAGCATTTGTTAACGTGACGATTACCGGCTAATCCGTAACGCTGATGTGAATTCTAAGATCTGATGGCAGATTCGAGTTCAGCGACTCCATATCTTCCCATGTTAATATCAGTCGAAGTTTTTTCAGAATTTAGGTCTCATTTTTCCACACATTGTAATAATAACAGAGTTTATCTACTACAGCTACTAGCCTTCTTAGCTATTTAGCTTAAAGCTTTAACACAAGTAAAAAGCTTATTAAAAAATAAGCTGTGAAAATGAAAAAATTATACTTCCAAGGTATAAAGGGTGATTCCACTACGAGGTCCCTTTTCCAACTGGGTTGTTTTGACAGCTGTCATGTGTCAAATCGCTTGTTCATATGACGTTTGTGTACAGTATTCAATACGACACTCAATCATGAACAAACTCGTGTTATTCAAGGAATACCGGCCGATATGCTCGAAAGAGTTGTCGAAAATTTAAGAACTAATTAACCTAACTTCTTCAAAATGGATTGCATCATGTGGAGGTGCCACATCAAATTTGTCCAAATCTACCCGTTTTTCGTTTCAATGGTGGTCGTACCACCTAACATATCTTTATTTATTACATTGCCTTGAAAAACTGTTTCCATTTGATTACTTTAAGTCTTCGCATCTAAGAAAGGTGCAACACCCACTTGTCTTAATGACCCTTTTTCAGACAGTGCTTGAATCGCAGTGTTTTCTTACACCACACATTTGGAAAATGTCGTTTATATAAACAGTTTGACCCGGACAATTAATCCAATTCAGTCAGTGAGGGTTAGGAAGAAGAAAATATTCTCGGTTTCAAGCTTCTAGAAGGAACAATTCTTTCCAACTCAGCGCTTTCTACTTAATTTATTAAAAACTTGAAATTTTTTGTACATATATAAAAGGTGCAACTTTTCATATTCTAACTTGAGTCCTCACCTCATTTTTGGTTACACGATCCCAATCAAGTAGCATCAGTTCCAGAGATACACCATCAAGTGAGGCACCAGTGCCCTGAAAATAATCACACAATTGATATTCATTAAGTAGGCCACTTAAGTCACCGGTCAAACTCACCTCAGCTGTTGGTATATCGAATGCAAAACTCTCATTAAATACTGGACTCAAGGTGCGTTTCTTGACATGCGTCTTTTTCTTTGCGATACGCTGTCCATTATACAACAAGTAAATCTTAACATAAGGATCAGCCAGTCCAGTCACATCCATGCGTGGTAGATTTCGTGCCTTTAGCAAAACGACGGTCAAACGACCTGCAGCTGGTTGCCAGCAGAGTGATATAAGTAGCTCACCACGACCCTGTGCGCGTATTTTCAAAGAACGTGGTTGAATTTCCTTGCTAATGGACAGAGCTTCCTTAGAAATATCGCCAATTTCAATAGAGGTCAGGGGACAGACAACTTCACCAATGACATCATCACGAGAATATCGATCAAAACTTAAGATGACGAAATGTAGCGACATATTCTGAAGATCAATCATATTGAGTCCATAGAAAGTAAAATCTTCATCGTAGACAGGATTGCGTGTGTTGCGTACCACCCTGTGATTTCACAAGAAAACAAATGGTAAAAGTTGAAAAAGAAACTAAAGGGTCTATGTTGAATTTCTTACCTGGTCTTAACTTTGTGCTGTTTTTCGGGCAACAACTGCAACTTAACATAAGGATCTGTTGCTGGCTGCGTGCGTCCATTGATATTACTGGGTATATCACCACCAGCGCCAATGCCACCCTTAGACGGTAGTCCACGACAACGTATAATCGATACCATCAATGCATTACGTTCAGCCAAGTAACGTAACTTGAAGTAGATTGTACCCAATTTGCCATACTGATCAATAGCGATTTCCTTATTCAATCCACCATTACCCAGGTTCAAGGATTCCTCCATTGCGCTACCAACTCCACCACCAGGACTCTGTGCTTCAGGTGAAAGTTTTTGCTCTACGCTCAGCTTGGTTTGCTTTGGCTGCACCTCGTCCTCTTCAACGTATTTCATTGTTTGTGGTGCAATTGGGGAAGTGGTTTGTTCCTGCATGCCTGGCTGTAAAATTCCCAACTGTTTGGTACCTGTGGGCGAGGGTGATTTCTTGAGATAGTGCGGCGGTTGGCCACTGGGTGAACGAACTGCAGTCGGACGTCTGGTCGGTTGGAATGGGAATGTTGCATCATGTTGATTCTGTTTCTTGTTGCGTGCTCTCATTTGCTTGGCACACACGCAAGCCACAGCCGCCAGTAAGGCGGCCGCAGTGAGACCAAGCACAGCAGGAAGAACTGTAATTTCAAGGAAGGGGTTTATTAGTTTGTGTTAGCAAAACAAAAACGGTTGAGAAAATTTAATTATATAATTGCTTTCAATAGTATATATTTAATTTATAATATAAACAAGCAAGTAAATGGGAATTTGCTGGCCAGGTAGAAAACGCTATACCCTACGCTATACCCTATACTAAGTACTATCATTCATAAATCTGTCACGGCGTAACTTTTTCTAATATTGAATGTGAGGTAAAATCAAAGCCGTTTTTAAACTTCAAGGGGCCCAGGGCCAGCAACTGGATACCCTTTAAAAAAAAATTAAAAAGAAATTTATTTTGTTTCCATGTTGGGATTGTTTGAAGTCCCTGCCATAATACGGCAAATTAATGCTGTTTGGGGCCCTCCTTCGCAGCTTGGAGCTAGAGCCCCGTCTGCCCTTGCTAAAGATAGGACTGGACAAAATGACGTCAAAACCAAAACTTACTGCTATTACCGTTAGCTTTGATATATTACCGATATGTTATTTGGTTTTATCGGCTGGGAAGTCGAAGCTCTCGATTGTTGCATTCTTTGGGAACTTTATTGTTTTTATTACATTTGAACGTGACTTTCTGGCGCTATTGGGGGTTGTACTTATTTTAGTGAAAAGATTTTCAAAGTCCTGTATTTCATGGGCTGCTACAAAAATAAACGTTTCATGAAAATATTGCATCTTCTGATCTCCTTTGTATTTGCTATATCTAAGAAAGAACATTTTTTCCCCTATATGCCCACTATTCATTTCGTCATTCCGTTTGTAACGCTTTGAAAGGGGCGTAGTTATGAAAGAAGTATATATATTTTCGATCAGCCAAGAGTGACAGAAGATTCGGACAAACCGCGAAATATTTTGACTTAAAAAGTGAGGACCACGACTTTTTTGTTTTTGTTTATCAACTTTAAAGCGTTGGAAAAAACCAAAGGTCCCAAGAAAAAAAAGTTCTTGACTCATCGACCACACACAAAATCACAATGCTACGAACTCAAAACTTTGCACATATGGACATTACTAACAGGCTCACATAAAAATGAGATACATACTTATGATCATGGGCGACCGAAACGATTAAATGGTAAAGGGACAACAATTACCTCAAGCGTTAAATGGGAGGACATAGCGTCGGTACCAAATATGTTAACAGAAAAATTCTCCATTACAATAAAAATACATAGGATTCACTAGATCGCCGAACAAAAGACCACAGAGAACATTTCTTCTTTAGCAAGATACCTTTCTTGAGGTGCGATTCATGAGAAACACCGACATCAGTGCGAACCATCATCTCTTTGCGCATCGAGCGCAATTTCATCTGGGATGCTTTGATCAGAAGAGTTTTTTAAGTATAGCATCTTACAAGAACCCTTTTCATGATTTTGGAGCTCGTGTCTGGTTTACACCAAGGTTGACTACTTTCACCAATTTTATATTTGATAGAACTATGTACATACATATATGATGTATAATTCTAGCCTCCGTGTTATTCAAATGACCTTAGGCAAGCATTTGGTAAGCCTCACTTCTTGCCACCAAGCAGTCTGGCATTTGAGCAAAACTCTCCAATTTCGGGAGTGGAAGGTGTCAAAATCAATATTTATAGAGCAAAGCATATATCCATTACTCCGACCAATGTCAGCAGTCGGCTTATGACTTTATGATATTCAGCGTTTAAAGAATGATTTTGCAAATTTTCATACATTAAGAGATAAAGCATAGACTGGGCGACAATTGAGCCAACGTACATCAGAAAATATTGATACTGTGAGAAATTGATACATTAGAAAATATTGATACTGTGAGACAAAGTGTTGCTGAACCGTTTATTAAAAATTTTCAAAAAAATATTTGCTTTTATCCCATATAAAATTCAACAGCTGCAGGAAAATGACTGTGAACGGCAACGATATTAGAATTATCGAGTTTTACGGCTCGATGTAGACGACCACCATTTTTGGCAAAAAATTATTTTGAGCGACGGAGCACATTTCGGAAACAGAATAGCCGCTATTGGAGCATTAAAAACAATCCTCGATGGATACATTAGAGGCCACTACACCCTTGTAGAGCAACGGTATGGTGCGTCATTTGGGCTGGCGGCATCATTGGTTCTTGTTTCTTTGAGGATGATAACGAAAATACTGTAACAGTTGCTGTTAACCGCTATTAGGACAAGTTAGAAAACAGCCTGAATTGGTATAATTAGGCCTATAAAACAAGTGGCTCCAACATACAGCATGCGCTACGTTGCAAATTTTATCGAGAATTTTTCCCGGCCGAATAACGTCAAAAAGTGGTGATATCGACTGCAGTGGCGTACCGTGCATATTCAGCAACCGGTGCGAAGATGAAGTTTGCCGCCCCTACCTAAAAAATTTTCAAAAATTTACCTTCAAAACAAAATTGCTGAAATAACACCAGAAATGTTGATGCGCCACGACCACAAATGACCACTTGATGGAATACATATATACATTATTTTATATTTAAAATATATTAAAAAAACATCGACCTGGAACATAAAACGTATACTATATACCAGCGGTGGGCACAAAAATCTAACAAAAGAGCAAAATAACAACATCAAGCAACAACAAACGAAATTTTAAAGTTTTTTTTACTTTCATTTCCAAAATTGCCATTAGCACAAAAAAAAACCAAATTACACCACAAACAAAAACAATTGCTACATTCGTCAAGACACAATGCGGCGCCGTCATTTATGCCTTTGTGTTTTGTTTTTGTTTTCATTTGAATTCAAGCCAACGCTGTGCCTCGTTAGCGTTGAATTCTGCGAATTTTTTTTTTGCTTGCTTGTGCGTCGAATAACGGTTAGAGCAATGTGAGCAAATAGAGCCACTAAGTGCCCTTCACTGCTATATACTATACTTAACTGAATGCCAGCTGAAACACTCCTACCAATTAGTAAATTACCACATAAAAATTATCCGGGATCGTTAAATAAAACGAAACACCGCTTGCTGTATACCTACAACAGTGCTTGATCCAGTCCTCAAAGCATTGGCCCATAATTATAGTCGCAAAATTAAGTTAAAACCTGGTTTTTACCCAAAATCGAAAATACAGAGTGATCCCACCAAAAAAAAAAAAAAGAAAAACTTGCATTGAATTATGAGAAAATTTTAAAAAATAGATTACCTTGCGTTATTGATTCAAAATAAGTATTATAGACACAGTGAACAAAAGGAATAATAAAAAAACTCGAAAATACGAGGTAACGTGGCGAAATGGTTAGGACTATGAACTCATAGCACATAGTACGTGGGTTCGAATCTCGTCAGAAAATATGCTTTTTTTCTATAAGCATGTTTTGAATTTAAAAGCAAGACAACGTGCTTTTAAATATTTACAACCAGGCTTAAAAGTAACATTTATTTTCATTGATATCAATAATAGTTTTTCTTTTTTTTATGGGGTCGCTCTGTATCTTCGATTTTGGGTAAAAACCAGATCTTAACTTAATTTTGCAACTATAATTACGAGCCATTATCTTTAGGCTGATTGTTGACTTAGTCAGCTTCTTCAGCGCATTTTCTTTTTCGGGAACAGGAAAGTCAGACGGAGCCATATATGTTAATGATGCTTTGTCGATGACACTCGTTGAACTCGTTGGTTAACAGTTCTTTCACAATGTTGGCTTTGTGCGATGCTGCATTATCGTGCTGTATGCCGGATATTCTCAAGCATGCGCTTAATGATGATTTATTAATATTCCTTCTTTACCATTTGAAGTCGACAAAATAAATTTTAATGAAATGGTTTCGTTTTATCATATATATTTATGTATATATACAATTCCGGATACTTTTACGCAGTATAGTGTGCTAACAATCGAGGATTTTTTTCCCTCGTTAAAATTTGCAATGACTCAGTTACCAAGCCTTGAATACGCTCCTTAGTTATTTTGTGTACCTGAATCCTGTCTGGTTTTATTTTTAGGTTTTACTCATATTAAAAACAAAAATACTAAGATTAAGCAAAATTTTTAAATATATATTTGTTTAAATTAAAATTACACTGTAGAACAATTTTCAAGAAATGTTAATTGACGAAAATAAAGTTATATATTATTTATTCTAAAAAGTAATTCTAAGGCAACCAACTTTTTCATTGTTTATAACCATCATGTCACATATGTTTCTTAAATGCTCTGAAAGTTTTAAATTTTTGTTAAATTTTGTTTGCTTGTGTATATTTTATTGTAAAAAAATATTACTAAAGTTTAAGAAAATTTTACACTGCGCGTTTCTAAAAATTGGAGTCCTGCCTTTGCTTTGCTCTGTTATGTCAAGTTTTTTTAAATGATTTAAATTGATTTAAGTCCAAAATTTTCAGTGAATTTTAAAAAACAGTGGCATGATAGATATAAAATAAGATTTGGTATAGGGGTTCAGCACAAAATAACATATTACACATACATACATATATTTTATCTCTATAATTTTTTATTTGTCCTACTGTGTTATTTTACTGTGCCTGCTGTTTAGCACCGTAAGTGATAACACCAAAAAAATTACAAAAACAAACAGATAGACAAAACAACAATGAAAGACAATAACTAATCATACTATGGTAATTTCATCGACCGGTAAATGGCTGATAGATACATCGGTGACATTTGAGCGAATTTCCCAACTTGCCATTTCCGCGTTTGCACAGATTTGTTGAAGACTCATGCAATAAGCGATAACAAGGTAAAGGTTTTTTTTTGTCTTTTTTTTATTGTAATCCTTAATAATTTTTTTTTTGTGTTTTTGCGCAGTGTTCTATGAGCGTCGTAAACTTTTGGTTTCTTCACGGGGAAAAAAAGAGTAAGCGGAATGGCTGGGGAGCCTTTACGAGTCTTGAGTCAAACAATCGTAAAATTGGACCAAAACGATTGAAGTGGGATATACTAAGCTTCTAAGCATTGCTAAAAGCAAACTAAGAATTATATATATGGAATGCATCGTTTTAACGATAGTTTCATAGTACTTTCAGAACTTTCCTACTGAAAACAATATTACATTTTTCGTATAGTTTTGTCAAAATATAACTTTGTAACTTTCAACTAGAAAATGAATAAACTTTCATATTTTATGTTAATATCCCCCAAAGAAAAAATCCTGGTTGTAGCAAATATCATAATTTGAAGCACAGACAAACAAACAACATGAATATCATTTTGTCATTTTGAACTGAATTTATCTGCCGAAAAAATACCAACAAATATCGGCATCGGTTGTGAACTAGAGGTCTGCGCACGTGCAATTGCTGTAACGTTAGACTATAGGGCTTACTGAAAAGTATAGGTCAAATTTGACTTTCTGCAACTCATCAGTAGCACGAAACAAAACGATACAACGAAATGAGTTAGCTTCGTTTGTTTGTGACTTATAGTCCGCTGTGAACGTTGTTCAACTCATCAAAACATTTACAACAAAAACGTCGTTTTTCTGTAAGCAAATTAAGAAGTGATCGCACAAGCAAACAGCAATAAAGCGCACATTGACACCAGCTTCTTTTATTTCTACATTCTAGGAATTGACATATTGAATAATTTTTGTGGTTTTCCGTTAAAAAAATGGTGAGTGCGTAGAAATTAGAAAAACGATACCTCATTTTAAAGCAAAAAAACTAAGCTTCTTAGAATTAAAAAAAAACATATAGGTTATTAACACATTAGTTGAAAAAACAACAGTTATTTGAAAATATTTCAAAAAAATCATCACATCTCCAAAACTATAGGTCAAATTTGAAAGATCTTTATCTTTCATGCGACACCCATAATTTGGATATAAGTAAGTCAAGGGTTTTTCCAACTTATGTATATTGATTTTTACACAAGCTATATCCGCATGAAGCATGAAAACGCAGGACTCGTAGAACATTTCATTTGCGATTGCAGCGCTCACCTCTCTTGCTTTGTTTTGATTTGATTTCTGATTTGCGTACATAAAAATTTGGTAGACTTGCAAGGTGGCAAGTGACTTGATGGCAGTTTCAAATGCGCTTACGCAGACCTCTATTGTGAACTACAAAAAATACAATAACAATTTCACATATTTTTTTTAGGATTTTTTACACTGAATTTTCTGATGAAAAAATCCTCGAAATTTACGCGGGATCGGTTGCAAATTTGCAAAATTATTGGATTTGCTGATTGCCTGGTAGTAATAAGAATTAATTTTCTCAAATCCAGGTTTCAATGGAAATCAATGTAATTGAATTATTTTCCCAACAGATTTTTTTCCTTATTTTTAAATTTTAATTTATATTGAATTCATTTTCTTACATTCAAATAACTTTTTTATGAATTTAGGAAAACAAATAAATTAGAAAATACAAAGGAATTTTTGCTTCGTTGTGAAAGCCAAAAATCATCAGAAATAAAATCCAATGGGATTTGAAATATAAGGACTGTCCCAGAAAAAACTTGCAATATTTTATTTTGTTTGATTATACTCTATCTGATAATCTTATAGGTCCAAAAAGACACAATATTTGTTCTATATAAAGTGACGTTACGTTACACTTGGTGATAGCACTTTTAACGACAAAGATGTCTAGCAAGCAACAAAAAGTTCGGGAACTGATTGCAAAATTCAGAGTTAAAATATTCAGCTATAGCAAAAATATTTGGTGCATCAGATAGAACCGTTTTGACGGTAATTTTCTCACGAAAAAAGAGTTCTGGCAAAAAACCGGAATTTTCTAACTTATGGGTAGTGGTGAAGGGTCTTTTTAAGCAGAGTCCCAGTACCTCAGTGCGAGATATGGCGGCTAGAGCAGGTACATCAAAATCTACTGTACAAAGGATAAAGGAAAAAAGTAAGCTGAAGACATATAGAGTTCAAAAAGTACCAGACCGTTCGGATGAAAAGGATTTGAGTGTATCATATAAGAGCCCGAAAATTGTATGAAAGGTACTTGACTAAATTTGATTGCTGCGTTATGGACGACGGAACTTACGTCAAAGCAGATCTTAATCTGATTCCTGGGCACATATATTATACGTCACCGAAGAAGGGCATATGCTTAGTAAATTCAAAGAGAAAAAAATTTCGAAATATTTCGAAACAATATATGGTTTGGCAGGTCATATGTACCTGTAGCCTCAGAAGAAGCTTCTTTGTTACACAAGGCACAATCGATTCAAAAGTTTATATAGACGAGTGCCTCGAAAAACGTGTTCTACAATTTATTCGTGCACATAAGGGTACAGTGGTGTTCTGGCCCGATTTAGCAACCTTTCATTACTCTAAAGCTACGACGGAATGGCATCAAAGTAAAAAGATCAATTTTGTACCAAAAATAACAAACCGCCCAACTGAACAGAGCTTCGCCCAATTGAGAAATATTGGGCTCTAATGAAAAGAGATCTTCGAAAATAGTGGTAAACCTGATAAAAACTTACAAGACTTCAAACTTAAGCGGAAAAGATCGTTCCGTACTGTCGATGAAACAACTGGAAAAAATTTAATAAAGGGCCTTAAGAAAAAAGTAAGAAATTTTTACAAAAAAAAATTGTTAATTAGTTTTTAGTTATTTATTTATATTCTGAACACTAGCCATTATTAAAAAAAGAAGAACAAAGACCTAAAAGTTTATTGGGTATTTTCTTATAACTGAAAAACTAACCGCAAGATTTTTCTGGGACAGTCCTTACTTCTTCAGTCGAAAGCAGAAAAAATTAATTTTTTTTTTTAATTAAACGAGAGCCCTGATTTGCGTCGTTAATAGGGACCAGAGAAATGCGTCGCAAATCGAAACGACGCAAATCGCAAATAGAAAAAAGGGATTAATAATCAAAATGGAATGTACCACGCCCATTTATGTAAACTCACTATTTAACACAATATCAAGTTAATAACTAATTGTGCTTTTATAGTAATACAAAGTTCTAAAATTAGCCAATTATTCATAGACAAGAGAAAACTAATTTTGAAAACAATTTATCAAATCATAAAAAAACAAACATTCCTTGTCAGTTATTCAAAGTCAAGGAACAATAAAAATTTGCATTAAAACAATAGCTCAGTATTTTTGCTTAGAATACTTAGAAATGTCATTGAAATTATACAAGACACCGTGAATGTGAAAAAGCAAAATATATACATATATTAACATTACAAAAAAAAAAAAAAAGAAATCGTTTGATATATCACCGATTTTCCGACTCTACTTACTTGTCTCCATCGCATTTAAATCCGGGCTATACTCGTCGCCCATATTGTTGTGTGATGTTGATTTTACAAAAACTCAAATCAAAATGCCAATAAAAATCGGTCAAAAATTGCGAATTCACGACCGAAATCGATTTTCCACACACTAAATTGCCTTTTCGTTTTTTTTTTACGCCTTTACAGGATTTTCCACACCACGTCACAAAAAAAAATGTACCGAATACCGAATACACTGAGTACCGACCGACCAACGAACAGCAACGACCGAATTGCGAAAAAAGGATTCGTAAGGAAGGGCGCAAGAGTGCCACTAAAATTATCCCTTATTTACGGATGGTGGGAATCTGTTGTTGTGTTCGTCAAATATGATGATGATGGATGAATCATACACTTCGTGTTGCCCCCCGGTTACTTCCCACCGTTGCTGGCTGCTTTGACTGAATTCACTTTTTCAAGTTCAATGAAAAAAAATTTTATGGGTTTTTTTCGCATTTACGTGAACTTTTTGCGAAAATTTATTTCTTGACACATTGTTTTGGTAAAAAGTTATGGCTCTCGGATGATTTTATTTTTACTAAATGTTCACTTTGCAAAAACAAAAAATCTGTTTGCCTAGAAGATGAATACACTTTTTCGGTTCAATATGAAAAATTTCAGTTTTTCTTTTATTTTTGTTAAATTGCACAACATATGAGTGTTTTCAGTTGATGGGGAATCAATTTGTATGCATTAATGAATTTAGTTTTTTTTTGCAAATTTTTAGCAATTTTTTTAAAATATTTTTTATGTTTTTTTTCTAACAACGCACTTTGATTTAAATTCAGCCTAATGGAGATAATTCGCAGTCAACTCTACGCTGTTGGAAAATACTTTGTATCAGCAAAATGTTCAATTTGCAACTAAGAAATCAATAAATCCGCGCATGTGCTTTGATTGCCATATAAATTTGCTAAGGGCAAAATTCTAAATTTGTTGAAACAAAAAAGCTAGCGTTAACAACACTGAAATTTTGTTTACCTACAATATAAACAGCACTCTACTTTTATCGTAGGGTGTCAGTTAAAAAGTTGAATTTGTGATATTTTGTCTGAAAAAAACAGAAGTTGGCAGCATTGTTTTGTGAATCTCAGTGGCTGATATTGCGATCTTAAGAAAAGTTTTACTTTATTGTCTATTCTCAATGCAATATGACAACGAATTGTTTGACACAGTGCGGCAATAATATTCTGGGGCTGAAGCTACAACTCAGCAACTAGTAATTTTAAAAGTACAGTCAAACTTCCTAATAACGAACTTCTATGCAACGAAGTTCTCTCTACTACGAACTAAGTTCAAGTACACAGCTTTCTCGTTCTATTTTCAGTGTATTTTAATCTCCTTATAACGAATTACCTTATAGCGAGGTTTTCTTTAAAACGAAGAAATTTTGCTGCTGAAATCAATCTCTTATGCGTTTCTGACCTCCTTAAATCGAATTTTTTCAAATAATTTTCTCTTACGCATGTCAATGAAACTACATCAGGAGAAAAAATAATCTCAAAATATGAAAAAAAAAAACAACAATCGAAAAAAAAAAATTCCTTCACTATTAATGGTGATAATAATTCAGTCAGTATTCAGTGATAGAAGTGAAAATGTTGCAACAAAGTAGCATTTCTCTCGAAAAAAAAGTTATTATAATAAAAAAAGTTGAGGAAGGCGTGATTACAAAGAAAGATATTGCTAGGGAGTTCGGGATCCCTGGCAAAAGTTTATCAACAATTTTGAAGAATAAGGCAGTGATTTTAAAAAGTGTAGAAGACGCGAAGTTCTCAATATGAATAAGAATTGGCCTCTGCTGATAAGTTGATTCCTACATAAGGACAAATTTCTACATCATTTGACGAATTTCGAAACTTTTTGGAGATAAGGAGCAACGTAGCGACTAATGTGTACGCTTTTCTTAGAAGATTTTGTTGATGGACAATAATGGAAGAGTGTAGTCCAAACCAAAATGACTGACCACTTTAAATAAATAAGAAAAAGAAATACATTTTTATAACGAATTTTCTATATAACAAATTTTTTTCTGGTCCCGTGGGTATTCGCTACATGGAAGTTTGACTGTAGCACTTTCTGCACGAAAATGTTAAATTCCATATTTAACTAGCAAAGACACAAACCATCTGACTTAACAGAGTTTAAGCAGAGCATTTTCAATTTTTTTAAATTTTCTAATTTTGCAAATTCTTAAATTTTTTCAATTTTTGAAAATTATAAAAAATTTTACGAAATTTTTATATTATTTTTGAAATTTTGAATTCTTGACTTTTTTGCCAATTCTTTAAATTTTTCGATTTCTTCAACTTTTGAAAATTTTATAGAATTTTAGGAAGTTTTTACAATTTTTAAAGTTCTTATATTTTTTTTGAAATGTTGAATTCATCAGCTTTTTTAGTTTTTAAAGTAAGTTTTTCGATTTTTTAAATGTTCTGATTTTTGCAAATTCGTAAAGCCCTACTTTCAACTTTTGAAAACTATGAAAGTTTTAAGAAATTCGTGATTTTTTTTTTCTAACATGGTTATCTGGCCACTGACCATTAATTTTTGACTGTGAATATGAAAGTCAATGTCATATGCACAGTCAATAATAATTTGAAGTTTTACATAGCCAAATTACATACATTTTACATAAAAAATTTTATATCGTTGGAAACATTCTTTTATTTTCTATCGAGTGCACATATGATGTATGTACATTGGCTCGTGCACCCTGAATAATTTGGAAAGGCTGGACAGCTTTAATTTGATCCTATCTGAAGCTCCTTCAGCGTCATGTTAACATTTCTCTGTTAATACTCTGCTAAAGGTCTGTTAAGCCAGATGGTTTGTATCTTTACTAGTTACATATGGAATTTAACTTCATGCTCTTTCTGAACGAACTCTAAATCATATGTCAATTCGTTGCTGACAACATTCTAGAGGGATTGTACGAGTTGCAAATAAGAGTCCAACCTTCCTGAGAACAATTGTTAAAATTTTATTTGCTTCATCATCATAATACAGGTTTATTTTCCAGATGAACGTAATGTACGCATCATTGCTTAAGTTAATGGAGCAAAGTTCAAAATCCGTTGCAAAAGCTTTTTTTTAACTTTTCCCAACAGCTTTACTTGCAAAGCTCACAAAAGTTGTTAGTGCTTTACGTTTATGCAGATAGCAAAATAGTAAAAATGTTACGTTGTTTACACTTTTTAAGGGCTCACATGCCTTTTAAACAATGAAAACATTGTAAAAAATATTACATTTTTTTCTTCATAATATGGAAGCTTAGGACAATGGTGTACAAATAGAATAAAAAGACTACGGTGACATAGTGGGTACAAATGGAACTTTCAAAATTCTAACCTCTTAAAGTTCTCTGAAATTCAGTGGTGCTTTATATATATTTGTTTTTCATCTGCTATTTCAATAATTTCTAGCTTTGGTACAAAAAACAAATATAAATGGCAAGAGGTTTAAGGGGTTATAACTTCCTTATTTAATTTTTATTTTTTCATTTTTTTTTTATTGGCATTTTATTATCATGCCAAAACAATCCTAGAATCAAAATCTACAGCACCCTAGAACCGATTTAAGTTGAAAATTTTCTTAAATCAATTTTTTCCAAGAAACTTTGATGAAAATGCATAGCATTTTAAAACTTCAAACGCGTTTTTCTCGAAACCATGTTTTCAAAATCGGCGGGCAGTACAACTCAAAAAGTTTACATCCGATTGACTTGAAATTTCAACAGTAGCTTCATTGCTTGATTATCTGTTGAAGTACACACGATTTTAGCGATTAATTTACAAGAAAAAAGTTAAAAAATTTGTCATTTCGCGAAAAAAATTCTAAAAATATAATCATTTCTACTTGAACAGCAAAAATCATGTATGCAGATAATGAAAAAAGTTTTTTTTTTTTGTTATAGGTGGAGTTGGACGAGACTTCTACTGCCCGCCGCGGAAAAACATTTTGAAAAAGCGGTTCGCGGTAATAACTGCACAGCCGCCATTTTGTAAAAAAAATAGCAATAAAAAATTGTTTTCTCTTCTTTAAGAGTTACTTAATCCAATGTTATGTTATTTGTATACCTTAATCTCAAATGTCTTTTAAGAAAAATAATTTAAACAGCCTTCTTTTTTATAGCATAAGGGAAACATAACCCCTTAGAGGAAAAAATTCGGCAATTCGTTGTTATGTTGAAATCAGGAATCAACAGAGTTGCCAAGTTGAAAAGAAGCCTTTCCAAGATAAAATAATTTTTTCTTAAAATGGTAAAAAATTAAATTTTTTGTGGGAAAAGGTAAAAGACGCACTTTTTTCAAAAAATTTTGATTAAATTCGATCAGTACATACATTGTTAAAAATTACAATTTATTTTTGAAACTGAGAAATTTCGTAGTAATATTAATTCAATATTTTTTTTTTTTTTTTGAAAAGTACATTGAAAAACAAAAATTTTGAAACTAAAGAAGGTGCGGTATTTTATATTGAAATATACTATGTGGAACAAATAAGCGCAAATTTATCGAAAAAATAGAGTTTACAGTCCATACTACGAACTTCTATATAATACAATATAATTTTTTTTTTTAACACCAGTATTTTAAATGCACGTGCGTTTTGATTTCCATAGAATACTATACATTTTTAAAATTTCTCTTTTTGGTACTTTTTTTAACAAGAAAAATTTCCAAATATGTTTAGGGGAAGGGATGTCCAAAATAAGTAGTGAAAATGTTGCAAGCCATCAATAAAAAAAATACTTTCATTAACCCTCAGATTAAAATTGAGCATTGTAGTGTGAAATATGTCGAACAGAAATTACTTATCGCTCGAGCAAAAGGTTTCAGTAATAGGTGAGATTGAAAAGGGTTGAAAAATTGAATATTATCCAGCAGTTTCAAATGTCTCAAGCAACAATCACTGATTATAATAATTATTATAAGAAAAAATTAAATGAATTGAAATTTTTCATTATTTTGCAACACTAATTTTCTCCATAATGAAGTTTTTTCATAAGATCATAATTGACCAAATAGCCAATTATTCATTAGGAAAAAACTATTTACAAATAGCAAATTTATTAATTCTGAGTTCACAAGCTGAGAGAGGGTATTTTCAAATTTAGAATGGCATTAATAACTCAGATTTATCCAAGATATTATGTTGAACTAATAAGCACTCATGTGAAGACATAATAGTGGTATTCATCTAAACGCGCAAGTTTCCCATTTGTGCAAATAGGCAATTTTGCGCAATGTGTTTCATGAACGCCCCCTCAAATATTTTGTGCAACTTGTGACAGTTGATGAGCATGTTAAATTGTAATTGCCAAAATATAAAAGTTAAAATGACGAGAGAAAGTGAAAAAAATAAATTAATTAAATTGTTTGAATAAATCGCTGTAGCCGATTTATCAATATTGGAGTTCTTCGGAAAACACGATGGTAAGAGCTTTATTGAGTTGTACAAGTAGCAGCGCAAGTTTACGCGACCAAATTGTTTGGTTTCTTCAAAAACTTTTCATAGGATTTTTGACAGTTCGTTTGCGAGGGCGCAAAAATGCACAGTTTGCAAGGGTTCTGCGCGTTTCGATGAATACCCATAGTATACGTAGGGCCGAAACAAAAGGAGTTGTGACTTGAGGTCTCCGATTTGTTTAATTCTTTTTTGTGGGTAACACTTAACTAGGTAGTTAATAAATTTTTATGCATAAAATTTTAAAAAATTATGAGATATATAAGAATTATTTTTTTAATTTTTTGGTATCAAAAAATATGAATTCGACGAAAAAAAATGTTTAAAAAAATATCCAAATTTTCATCGCCCTTAGGGTAAATGATATTTTGAGCTAATCTTGAAAATCGGTCAAAGCTTAAATTTCGAAATTTTCAATTTTGTAGGTATTATAATTTGAAAAAATTTATTGAAATCGAAGTAAAATCTTAGAAGCCTATACTTTTCTTATAACTTTTAAAAAAAAAAATTTCGATTGAAAGTTTTTCAAAAACTCCGCAAAAATAGTAGGTAATTGATATACCGTGCAAATAAAAAGAATAAAATTTTAAATTTAAGATTTTGCCCACTTTCAAGTTAGACTTAAAATGCCCTATTAAAGACATAAGTATGGAAAATATTTTTGCTTGACCATACAATAAGACCTTTTGCCGCCAAATCTTATCATTACTCCACTAGTAACATAAAAAAAATTCGAATTTTTTAAAATCTTCACTTTATATTTTCATTGGAATGGCATCACTGCCACCATCTGCAAATCATGCAAGTTTTCGGTTAAAATTATAAGCGACATAGCAAAAGCAACGTATCGTATCGCCGCAGTTAAGAGGCCGGCAATAAAAGTAAAGTGCATGCGAGATTTTCGAGCAGTCGTCTTTGGTATAGCGGAGCGCGTGGAACGCGTCTGAAAAAAACATTAATACACTAGCAGTGTTTACAAAGCGCGTTGTTGTTGCACAAAAAAAAATCAATAAATAAAATACTTAAATTTTTCACGTCACAAAGAAAAAAATCAATTTGAGATCGGCAAAGAAAAAACAAAACGAAACCAACAATCGAACGTATCTCACAAACTTAACGAAACTTCCGCTTAATTGAAGCTTAAACTGCTATTAACGGTTTTTCTTGGCAATAGCTTAGAAAAAAAAGACGAAGAAGTAGCAAAAAAAGTCCGCAATAACTCTTGTGTGAAAATCGGTAGTGTTGCACAGACAGACGGACGCATTAAATTGTGTAATATTTACTTGAGCCGAAGAAAAACAAAAACGAAAAACTTAAAACCTCTTTTTAATTAAAGGGAGTTTTATTATAAGTGATATTTTTTTTTCGTATATTTTTATTGTGAATTATGTTGTGAATTGTGCAAATAAGCTGTACGAATATTAATAATTGTTGGGAATAAGACAAACGCGCATTACAATTACAACAATAAAGAGTGGTAAGTATGGGTTTTTAATAAAAAATTAGCAATTAATTTTGCATTAAAAACCTTTTTTATCCTACTCAAGCTGTGAAATGATTTATACGATTTTTTCTTTCTTTCTTTTTTTTTCTTGCCAATTCATGATTTTTCATGCAATTTTAAGTAATTTCGATTTACCGCGATTTTTCTGTCTTCAAGTTGGCCTGATTTTGTTACAACCAACTTACGGTATATTGCGGAAATAATTAAAAGCTGCAACGAAAAAAAATTGGTTATTAAGAGCGATTATTTATGAAAAAATTGCAAAGCATTTAAAAAAAAAATCACAAAGTCTTTGCAACATTTTCAGTAATAAAAAGTGACACATATTTTTGAGATACCCCAATACAAGTGGTTGAACGGGGTTAAAAGATGAATTGACAATTTTCTACGTTTTCGGCGATAATTTTGGAGCCCAAATTTAAAGTTTAAAAAGAAGAAAAGTTCAACTCGTTTAATGTTTAGTGGAAAATTCAAGGATCTATGGTAACAATAGGACTTTTCTTAATTAAACTCTTAAATATCCAGATCTTGAATAAAAGACAAAAAAATCTGATCCAACTGCAGCGCACTTATCTCATTACAGAAACTTAAAAAATTTTTTAGCATCAAATCACAATCTCTGAGATATTAGAGGGGAGGGAGGGATCCTTCTTTTGCAGTTTACTGACAGTACTTGAATATTACTGACATAGTGAATATTTTGATTCAAGTCTCTGATTCTCTCTACAATAAGGGTGTATATGCAGGGTTGCCAAGTTAAGAAGTAGGAATTCCTCGCCTTCTCAAAATAAAATAATTTTTTCTTGAAATGATGAAACTTTTTTGGGAAAAAGTTGAGGATTTTTTTTTTTTGGTCAGTGGAAAAAATTTGACCTTTTTTCTTAGTCGCTAATGCTAAAAAAAAATAAATAGTTTTGGGAAAATCTAAATGAACTTTTATGTTTTTTTTTTTTTTGTTTAGTCATTAAAAAAATGTAAGTACACGGTTAGAAATTTTTGATTAAATTTTAATACTTTTGGGATTACATATATGACTACATCAGAATTGTATTAAAATTCAATACTGTCTAGATATTAAAATTCATTTTTAATATAAATTTGTATTAAAATTTAATACTAGTTTTTATTAAAACTTAAAAAAAAATATGTCGTATCCACTGGGATTCGAACCAGGTTCCCTTTCAATACAAGGGTTGCATGAACATTTTAACGACATCAGCCAACGAAGTATTATATTTACGTTGGCTAAATGTAATACTTGCGATAGCATCAAATGTTATAAAATATCGTTTTAATGTTTGACCTGTATTAGAATTTAATACAAAATGTATTACAAAATTTTGTAATATATTCAAAAGTATTAAATTTAATCAAAATTGTATCAAAAATCTTTGTAATACTTCGCTTGTATTAAAATTTATTCCAAGATTTCTAACCGTGTACATACAACAAAAACCATACAACTCCCGGCTTTTTCAAAAAATTTTCAATTCCTAAAGGGCCCCTACTTTTGACGGGCATTATCGGGTCGAAACCAATCACTTGGCAACCATGAGTATCTGCAAATTGTTATTTCGTTTATAACGAACGCATAGCACGGAGAAGGGTGGCAGATATAGAAAAGTATTTATGGCCAAATCAGACAACTTTTTGAAAAGAATCGATTGTTATCTGTGTAGATAGTTAAAAATAACGACTAATCTTTAAAACTTGACAATCTCGTCGTAATATCGTTTTAAAAATTTTATCAATATTTTTTATGAAAAGTACTTTTGAAACAAAAATTTCAAAAAAAAAAAGTAGAAACAGGAAGCTCAGCAAAAAATAATTATTAAATTATGATCTGTTCTAAAACACAAACAAAAAGTACAATTTGACCGATTATTCGAAAGTTATTATCGATAGTATCAAAGAACACAATTTTTCCAAAAAATTATATCCCTTCAATGGCTGGGTAAAAAAAATAAAAAAAAAATCATGGGGTCAAAACCAAAATAGTGAATGATTTGTCGTGATATGCTCCATATTCCTGATCAGCGTCATCACTTGAGTGACTTAGCTATGTTCGTCTGGCAGTCCATTTGTGGAAGCGGGAAAATCAAGAATTGAAATTAAAACGTGACTCGTGGCATGAAAAATATATAAAATACTAAGAATAACTCGAACAAGCTCTGAACAAAAAGTGATCCAATTTCGACAAAAAGGCGTGGTAACTTCCATACAAGCGAAAACTTTAAAACGATTTATCGAGAGTATTATTTATGGTAATGAAACCAAATTCTATACCGTTTGTGAAATCATTCGGAAAAGCTCTGAACCTTAAAACGCTACACTGAGAGAATTACTTTAGGTAACGAAACCAAATTTCACAAAAGCACTAGAATTAACCAATCAAATAAATCAATAAAAAGCACAAAAACAAAGCTACAAAGCTACAAAGATAATGTCTTTAGTAGTTTTTATTTTAAGTCAAACTTCAAATTCATAAGCAATTTCTAACAAACTTGTTAAAGCAACTTCAGCTGTTAATTGCTGATATATGATTCGGATATTATAATTTATATACATATGTATATGTATCGGTAATTTTTTAGTCCTTGCATTATGTAAGACCAAACAAGTGGGTTAATGGTTTTTGTCTGCCTATATCTTGAAAGTGTAAACCTGAATTGAGGCTTTTTTCAACTTATGTTATTTTATATCAAATGAATGAAAAAGTTGGAGAAAGTTCTTAATCAAAAGTTTCAAATTATCAGTCACTCACTTCGTTCACCTTAGAAAAACTTTTAATATTTTTTTGTTCAAAAATGCTTCGGGGAAATATGGGTCCCCTTATATCCTTTGAAAAACAACATATTTAATCGGCAACCAATTTCGTAATTTGAAATAATCCGACTGCATGATTTGAAATGGATTTGGTCTAAATCTAAATTTTTTTATTTATAAAAATCTTTCTCAAAATATTTTCGATATACAGTGGAACCTCTATAAGTCGAACCTCGATAAGTCGAAAACCTCCCAAACTCGAAAAAATGTTGTTTTCTCTTCCTTTCAAGCCCTTAAACCTCCATTGCTCGAAATCTGACCCCTCTAAAAGTCGAAATAATTAGTAGTACAAGTAAATTCAGTACATATTTTTTCTTTATAACTCGAATACCTGTTTGATTTTACAACCTTTATAACTCGATTATTTGAAACGAATTACCTCTATAGCTCTATACTGACTTTAAGAATATGCCGACATTGTTTCTTAGAAATCAATGCAAAAGTCTGCTTATGAAATAAACCAATTCTATGAAATGACAAAGGAATTTATGGCTGACGTTAGCACGTGATTTCATTTGAACTTTAGCGAAGTTTCTTTATTGCTGTCGATTGAAAACTTATCTAGAAATAGTTTGGTTCTATTGTAATACACACCAATGTTTGATGTCTCTATAACTAGGATTTATTTCACCTCGCTAACTCAAAATAAGTGGGAATAAATCTTAAATCCTCTACAAGCCGAACATTTCCTGACAAAATTTGCTTCAGTCGAAGTCCGCCATAAGTCGAAAACTCCATAGTTAACTCAAATTTTTTGGCGTCTCCCTTCAACTTCGACTTACAGAGGTTTTACTGTATTTTTTTTTTTTTTGATATGTTATTCTTCAGAACGTACATAACTCTAACAGAACTATTTTGGTAAATTTTATCATGGCGGATATGAAATGAATATATAATTCAAGTATGAATTAAACTCAAATAAGCAATTTTCAAAAATAAAAAATCACTTAAAAAAAAGGAGATGAAATCAAGCATTCGTGACGTGATATATTAATTTATAATGTTTTGTTATGTTGATATACATACATAGAAGACAATTTTGAAAAGTCGATTGATAAAGTTGATAAAGACTAAAAAAATTTTGAAAATTCGAAATACATTCAAACAGTTAAACCAAAAGTTAAAAAAGAAGAAAATTTCAAAAAACGTTGATAAAGTCGGCAGATGTTGCAAAGGTCGAAATGTGTACATAAAAAAACCAGAAATTATAGAAAAAGTTAAAAATTTCGAAACATGTTGAAAAATTGTGGAAAAGTTAAAAAAAAATACTAATCAGCACTATAACTTTCTTTAATTATACGATAATAAAATCGGTCAAAAATACTCTAATATACATTAAGAATTACGGCAATAAAGACAAATTTTATACTGAAAACTGACAATGCTATCTGATGCCTATATGGGCATTTCCATTGTGGCGTTACGTTACGTTTGTACGAAAAAATATTTGAAAATAAATACGAAATGGCACATTTTTAAAAATGTTTTTAATATTTGCATTGTAATTAAGTAGCACTGTATTAAGTAAGGAAATTGACAACAATCGACCTTAAGGATTTGCACTGGCGTTACGTCATAACAACAGAAGTGGGTTTTTGACTTGGACTACAAAATAGCGAAACTCTGCGAATTGGGTAAAGCTTTTAGTATAAAAATTTTTTTAGTAGGTCTTGATATAATATAGGTTTATTTTCCAAGTTGTCAAATTTAAAAACTTTACTCGATTTTTTTGTTATTAGCCTTAGTATCTGACGTGACGTTGCTTGACGTTACGTTACTTAAATTTCCATTGGAAAATTTTTAGCTAAAATTGTTTTTAAAAAATTATTTAGCGCAAATTAAATTTGAATATCTCTCTTTAATAATGCAAGTAAGAGAAAACTGTTGGTTAACTTTTAATTTTTCGGTCAGGGTAGACTTTTCTGTGGAAATGCGCACATCGAAATTGTATAAAAGAATTATTTTAAAAAAATTCTTCATAAAATAACTATTGGTTGCAATCCGTAAATTGTGGGTTAATGGTATTTTCTAGACTTTTAATTAAAAGCTGTACAAGTGAACTCTAAATATTAGCATTTTAATTCTATGCAAAAAAATCAGGAGAGAGTCGATTACTTTACATCAACCTATTCAACATATAAGCACGAGAATGATACATTAAACTTTATTAATATTATGCTTAAAATAACAACAGTTGACATTAAATTTTTCATATCATTATTTTGTATCAAAACATTTTTGTACATAAATCCGTTCTAAATTTTTTCTCTTTCTCGTTTGCTCCATTTTGGCGCACGATTTTCATGTCCATTAAACGGCATATAATATATAAGCTGACTTATGGCTCAGTTGAAGTTTGATTTTTTTTTTTCCTTTTTTCTTTATTTTTAACTTTAATGTGAAGTTCATTATGCGGCAATTTATTGCAAAATAACGTTTGCCGGCAAATTCAATTTCAATATAATGGTACCATAAAGATACAAAAAAAAGAACGTAAAATTTATAAAAAAAAAAAACTTGTATAGCCAGCAGAAAAAAAAATTAGTCTATATTTGTGATACATAAAATACAAGCTGATTTTATAGCTTTTAATTGCGGCTTAAAATGTACTTGAAATTAGAAAAATAATTTTTTTAAAAAAGAAAATGTACATTAATTCTGGCTTAAATAGATCTCGAGGCAAAAAGAAATCGAAATGACCGTAAACTTTTTAGTATATTATTTGCTTTGTATCAATGGCCTTAAAGTGAGACTAGGCTAAAATTTTTAACCATAAGCTGAGCAGTTCCTATTATTATGGTAACAATTATATATTCTATTGGCTCCAGGATTGGGATATTACATTATAGATCTGAATCGATTATTTATGGAAGGCCTTAAGTCACTTTTTTTACCAATGAACTTTTATCACAAAAATCGATTGTTCAGACGTTTATTCATCGTTTGCTTATGAAGGAAGTCATGTCTTGAATTCTCTGTTTACTTGTGAAAGAATAAGGCAAAATAATTTTTTTTTTTTTATTTTTCAAGTTTGCTTTTTGCGATAAGAAGCTCTTTACCGATAATCGAGCATATCACTGGTAGGCATGCTGTCGGCCAACTCAACGAAACTGCAATTTTTTGATAGATCTTTGAAAACTTTTTAACTACTTACATACTCATTTAATTGAATTATCTTTGGATTGAGTCATTAAGATTGGCAACATTTCAAAATAATAATAATAATAATAATAATATTTAGTGGCAACAGTCTAAAAGGCACCTCAGCCTTGCTTATTTTTCAACGCCATTCTATTGTATTCATTTCGACGTTGCAGATTAGTGGCGGATTTGATAGTTTAATACCGAATCCGAAAGGTATTGCTGCAGCACTTATATTGGCAACATCTGTGAACAAGTGTGTAGATGTCATGCAGTCATTTTCATTACATTTCATGACAACGAAAAGAACAGCTTAAGACCAAGTTATCATTTAATTGTGGACCAATATTTTAATTATATTCACTAAATAGAAACAGAATTTATTAAAAGAATAAATTAAGATTTTTTGAAATGTTATGCACAATCCTTACTGATTAAAGGCTCTCTCAAAATCAGTTTTTCATGCGCATATGCCTTTAAAAAGCAGGTTCGTTTTGCCTTGACCTAAATAAGAAGACATAAAATTTACTTTCATGAACAGAAGTAATTAGAATGGCAGTAAAAGCTCACGATAATTTGAAAAATTCTAAGTAGATAGTATCATAAAGCGCTTCAAAAGTCGTTGAAATTTTAATATTATTGAAAAATTCATTTATACATGAGAACACTCGAATAGAGATATTTGAAGAATTTTGAAAAACATCAAAAAATAACGAAAAGTATGCGAACAGTAATGGAAATTATTGAGACAGCTGTTAAGAGTTTAAAAACAAAAAATAGTCAACTCTTACAGGAGCTGGATTAAGGAGTTAACGCTACAGGCCCCGAATTGAAAGAGGATTCCAACCAGCAATACATCAAGGTACTAAACTTGTCTTAGATTTAAAGCAAGACCCCCGGATCACAAGCTCAAGGAGTGGGAAAATGTTGTGTGGATTTGTGCATGTCTTATGGGAAACGGAAAAGGAATACCCTTTTCAGGTTTTTGTGAATTGCAGTGGTACTGAGCACTTTGATCTTCTGAATGACCTTTTTCATGAAATGATCCACTTTATTTTGATTAAAAGATTGTTTAATATCCAGTTCGTATTCGTACATATCCTGCTTGAAGCAAAATTTCTTCATTATTTGTAGCCTAATAGTAGCTATGTAAATTTATTTTTAAATAAATGAATAAAGGGGTTTTGATAATAATTTTCTCTAACCATAGTCATCAATAGTAAATCAATAATCCTAATAATTTTGAAATGCTAATAGATTTTTACTTTAAAAAAGTCCAGTGCGAATACGGATTCTACATACTGTATAAAGGACTTATTTTCAGAATTTATCCTCTGGTCTTGCAAAGTCTTCCATATCAAGACTGGTTACATGAGACTTTTTGACACTCCCTTTCAAAGTTTGATGCATTTCATACACCATGTAACTTAATTGCTATAACCTATGACATTTTATATAGAGAAATATCAAAAAGTTTCAGTAAAATGCTTTACGTCGATTTTCCTATTCCCTTGTTGATTTTATCCCTTTTCTTTATGTTTGCGTACAACATGATATGAGGTATGACATAACTCAGTTTCATTGTGTTAGAACTGTATTGTTTGTTATAAGCAAAAAATAAGTTTTATTTGAATAGTATGCCCATTGGGAAGGTTTACTTTGTTTGATTTTAAATTTTGGTTAAATTAAAGCGAATGGATCTAATGTTCATAAATGGTTTATAATGTATGGAATACAATATCACATTAATGTCCACATCTGCTAGCCTCAGAAATTTGTGCACATTTTTCATTATAATTTGACACATTGCACCCGGTATTTCATTAAATTCATCACGAATATTTTGTACGAGTTGCTCAAGGGTTTGCATAAGCCGTATTCTTCAGATATCCCCACAGCAATCAACAAGTAACAGCATGGTTTCTTGAATATTTTTCCATAATTTTCACCATATATTAATTGGCAAAACAAATATTTACCAAAATGACGGTAAAACAAAGTAGTACGCGTATACCTTTCCGGTAGACACCAGAGAACGTTATTGAGCAAAGAGATATTGAGTAGCTCATTGAGGGTTTTGAGCCACTGCCCAAAATATGTGACGTGAGTGTGCCTATTGCATGCATTAGTGAGCGTTAATCTGAGTTGCGCTCACTAATAGTGAATGAGAAGATAACATGCTGTTCATGAATCTGAGCTTGAAAGTAGCTCTGGGCTCATGAATGAGAATGCGTATGAAGCTCACACTCACATGGATTCAGATTCATGAAGCAGTGAATGGCTTGAGCCACTTATGTTGAACTGTAGTACAGAAAAACTGCTTTTTGTTTTTTCTCTCCAATCGATGGAACTTGGAGAGGACCGTTTTTGACCCATTTTCGGAAAAAAGTTTTTTTTCCGTAATTAATGGGGAAAGGTCGAAAATAGATTTTGGATATCACTTAGGGTGGCTCCGGCACTTGGAGAGGACCGTTTTTGACCCATTTTCGGAAATTTTTTTTTTTTCTGTAATTAATGAGGAAAGGTCGAAAATAGATTTTGGTCATCCTTTAGGGTGACCTCGGACTCTGGAAGGACCGTTTTTGACCCATTTTCGGAACACTTTTTTTTTTCTGTAATTAATGGGGAAAGGTTGAAAATGGATTTGGGGCATCGTTTAGGGCGGCTCCGGACCCTGGAAAGGACCGTTTTCACGCATTTCGGTTCTTTTCAAATTCCAGAGCCTCTCTAAGTAATGTCCAAAAGCCATTTTTGACCTTTCATAATCGATTGGAGCAAAAAAAAATTTAGGGTGGATCAAAACAAATATTTTTTTTTGCTCCAATCGATAGGGAAATATCGAAAATAGCCATTTTTAAGCTTTATCTATCAATTGGTGCAAAAAAAAAAATAATTCGTTGATCCACCCTAAATTTTTTTTTTCCTCCAATTGATAAGGAAAGGTTGAAAATGGCTCTTGGACATCACTTAACTCACAAATTTTTTTTTTGATGCAATCTGTGCCTTTGATTCATGAGCAGCTCACGCAACACTCATATACTCATACGAAATGAAACGAACTGAAACAGCATTCACTAGAAATGATTCTGAAACACACTCAGATTCACAGATTTCGCCGTAAGACGTAATGGTTGCTAGATTCACTAAATTTTTTGTGAGTGGCGAATCTGCTGAAAGATTCAACAAATTCATGAATGGAAAAAATGATGAATATCTCAGTGTCGTCCTCTAGTAGACACCCGCATTTTATGTGTATAGTTAATCACAAAAACCATTTTTTGACCCTTTTTAACGAATTTCCAAATATAAACTCTTTTTTTTTGTTAATTTTTCTGCATTAATCATTTTGGTACTGTACAAAAGTTTACTCACTTGACGTAAGTGCGCACTTTTTGTCCATAATATCAAGCTAAGGCATCATGTGAAATTTAGCAGAATGGGAATCTTTCAGAAATTAAAGTTTTTCGACTATACTTTTGTGCTTTATGAAAAAGTTCTTGTAACTTTAATATCCCAGCAAAAAGAATGTGAGTTGACTAAAAATCGGCTTACTAATTTAGGCAAAATAACTAAGCAAATTACAAAGAGTTACTTCACCGTCCTAAGCTACTTGCTATTACAATCAGCCAGACTCATCTTTCCATTACGTGTGTCCGAAAAATTTCAACTATTGCTCCTAAGGAAGTTTCACTTTAAAAATATAGACAAGTGTTACTTAATCGTTGATTCAACTAAAAAGACACAAATTTTTACGTGATGCAGCTACGTAACAATCGCTTGTGCGTAAGTCATTTAATGTAGAAAATATGGTTTCACTTTGCCACATAATGTAATCAAATCAAATGGTATTTTCAACAAAAAAAAAACACCAACAATCGATGTTGCCATTTAACCAGATTATACCAAATAGTTGGTTGCCTAAGAAGTTGTTGTACTTGTATGCACTTACCACCAAATAATACAAAAAATACATAACAGCCGAGCTATAGAATTGTACGCAGTTCATTTTCATTTTCATTTTGGATACGGCACAATGGGGGGGTTATGCTGGAATGATGCAGCGCATCAAGCTACCAAAATACCATTGGCAGCATCATCCAGTGCCCAAAGTGAACTTTAGGTCTTGGGATTTGATTTTTTTTCTTTTATCTTTTTGCTATTGTGGTTTATATTTGGTTTCGCGTTATGTTTTTTTTGGTTACTTTTGTTCCCATTGTGTATTGATGCTGGGCGATATAAATTGAAAATGGCATTACAACAGCGAGCGGCAACACTATGCCTGGTAGCTATTTAAGACAAGATGCATCAATTGTAAGCCATGGGGAGCGGTATATGGCGTTTAATGAATTGTAGAAATAAACTGCGCGCTTGTATTACAACCATTTAAATGAGATGCTAATTTTTTGATTTGCAAATTTAAAATAAAAAAATTAACAAATAAAAAAATTATAAACTGTAAATATTTGTTTGGGATTTTTTGGAGCTGCGGGACTACTTTGCTTTGTAGAAGACTGCAATAAAAAACCTCAAATTTTTAACAGTGAAGTGAAATTTTATGCCATTTCTTGGCGAGATTTGATTGATTAATTTTTATTTCATAATATTTCATCATTTCATAATACACACCCCATTTAGAGTTTTTTTTTGTAAAAACTTTATGGCGCAATTGCAGCAGCTCAAAATGGGTTAAAGGTTCATTGCGCTGCGTTACGCTGTTTAGTGCTACTCGTAAATTAAGTAACGCAAAAAAAAATAAAAACGGATTCTCAACAGTCAACATCAGTGTCCCGCCTTTAAGTCATAAAAAAAGCAAGATAATAAAGTTTTCGTAAAAAATGATCGATCATGATCGTTTCAAATTTTATTTAGTTTTTTTTTTTTTTTTTTTTTTTTTTGACTTGTGCAATTGTTAAAAAATTGTGTCATTGTTTTTGGTTTCTTTTTTTGCTTTAAGTCGTTACGTTTTTTTTTTTTTTTTTCCAAAACTTTGCCCCCAGGCGTAATTTTTGTATTTCAGCTTCCAATTTTTAGATGAATGGTGACTTTTCTACTGTACTTTAGGCTAAGGCAGCAATTGTTGTTATTGCTTGTTTATAGGTCAGAAGTTTTTTTTCAGTTTTTTATTTTAATTTTTTATTACAAAATCTTACGAAAAAATTAATTTACTCAATGGTAAATTCAATTTGTTATCGTAAGGAATAGGCCACGGATTTTCATGCATACACATGTTTTTTAAGCTTATTAAAACATATATTGTGTGAAATCTTTATTTATTTTCATTGGAAATTAAAGAATATTAATTTCGGTTAGTAATGTCGTTCAAGTGACTTCCTCTGTTAGCTCGGCAGACTATTAATCTTTCACCAACATTTTGAATAACTTTTTCGCATAATGATGGTTCAATCAATGATCTTTGCTCGACGATGTTGTCTTTGAGTTGTTTAACAGTTTCAGGATTATCCGCATAAGCTTTACTCTTTAAGAAACTCCATACAAAGAAATCCAATTCTGTTAGATCGCATGATCCTGGTCGCCAATTCACGTCTGTTCTTCAAGAAATTATACGATTAATAAGCTTTTGTTTCAAAAGATCGATTGCTTCCGTTGCTGTGTGGTATGGTGTACCGTCCTGTTGAAACCGCATGTTCTGCACATCAATATCTTCTAAAATATTGAACAAAGCTGCTGGCTTGAGGCATAATTGCTGTAAACGACGACGAATTGATGTCCTTAGATTCTTAGCAACATTTTTGCTTACAGCTGCAATATTCTCAATTGAACGATCACTACGATGATAAATTCTGCTTCTCTGATCTTGAGCTGATCCAGTTTATTGAAATATTTAATTTCATTCGTTTATTAAGCCTTTGGATTATATTTCCTTACAGACTAGAATTATAATAATAATTGATTAATTAAAAATAAGCTTATACATAAAATTAAAATATATTGAGATTACTCGTAAATACTAATTTTTTAAAGGAGTCTTTAGACATCGAAAAAGCAAATTCATTTATGCATGACAATATATTGAATAATGAGAGAGCTCTTAATATAGGCTCATTCTGAGCATAATTAGTTTTTTATTTTTTATGAGGAACAAATCAAAATGACGCAACTGCCTAGGTGGGATATAAAAATCAATTAATTGAAGTAACTCCGGACATTCAATATTACTATTAACTATGTCATAAATAAATATTAAGGACATAACTTTCCTCCTCGATTCAAGGGTATTTATGCTCAAAAGCAGGCAACGTGAATTATATGATGGCCTTGAATCACCAAAATTCAAAGGACGTAATGCAAATCTAGAAAAATTTTTCTGAATTCGTTCAATTCTAGCACAGTGATTTACATAAAACGGATTCCAAACAAAAGAGGCATATTCCAATCTAGATCTTACAAATGCAAAGTAAAAGCTCTTAATGGTATGTGGATCCATAAAATCGGAGCTGTGTCTACGAACAAAAGCCAACATTGCATAAGCTTTAGTGATGAGAAAATTCAAATGCTTAATAAACGTAAACTTAGCATCGAAAACTGCGCCCAAGTCCTTTATAAGATTGACTGATTTATGAACTTTACCCTGAATTGCGAAACAACAATCAAGTATAATATTTGATTTTGCAAATCTGCAGTGAAAGCATTTTCCAATATTTAAAGGTAACTCATTAAGTATACTCCAGTTACTCACATTACACAAGTCACGTTGTAAGGATTCAACATCACCTACATTCCGTATACGATTGAATAATTTTAGATCATCTGCGTAAATCAAAAATTTTGAGCTCTGAAAGCAACTATGAATATCATTCATGAACAGAATAAAGAGGTACTCCAGACGACGCTACAAAACTATAAGATTTAGTATTATTAACAAGTACAGCACATAGTCTATTACTCAGATAGGATTTAATCCAATCCAAAAATTAACTATGAAATCCAATTTTAGCAAGTTTATCAATTAAAGCACTCTGCATAGGGAACATCCACTTGATAGCCAAGTTCAAAAGAGGATGCACAATTATTAGAAAATAATGATAGATTTCGTTATTGTGGATCAACCAGATACAAAACCATATTGCTCTGGTCAAATATGACCCTTAATTAAAAAGTAAAGCTTATCTTTTATAATGCTTTCAAATAATTTAGAGACAATTGTCAATTTAGAAATAGGACGATAGTTCGCGACATTATTTTTAAGCCCATTTTTGAAAATAGGGATTTTTGAAGATAGGATATATCAATGATAAGTTTAATAGCATGGTTTGTTATATCATTTTGTCTATTTCGTATTTTGAACGAAATTTTCTTTCAACTTCTGAATAATTTTCACCATATTTAAAATTAGTTTCAATAATGGAAACACGTTGTTCACTTGTATAGCGACCCTTATAACTAACCGGACTATACTTACTTTATATCTGAAAAAATATTGGTATAATCTAGTACTTGTGAACAAATGGCGGCAAATTTAAAAAAAAAGATACCTAAAATTTGAACAGCCACAAAACTTTATATATGAATAGGCGAATGCAAAACAATTCCATCCCAAATTTTTTTTTTCTTTGTTGGAAAGGTTGTGAAGAGGCATGACATAATTTTTTTTTATTTTTTTTTTTTTAATGATATTCTTCTATCAATCCTAAGAATCTGGGGGGATATAGAATCTGCTTTCAAATAGAGATTCCCGACATAACTTTACAAGTTTTGTTTGCTTTTTTTGAAAATAATTCCAACCATAAATTGAAGATGCCGTTCTTAACTCGGACAAAGTCCTCCTCAGTCTCCAAAGAGAATCATCAAAGAAAAACACACATTGCAAGGAACACATAGATATACATAGATCTTATTTGTAAAAACAGCTTTCGCCCAAAATCAAGGCATCTTCTTTCGGTTTTTGTGAAATTTTTAAAAAATACTTAAAATTGATTTTAAACCTTTGAAAGATCATATCTCAGCTACACGATCAACTATCACGATGACATTTTTTTTGGTTTCCTAGTAATACATTAACACATATTTTTTTTGAACTTTTTTTAAAAATCACTACCAAAATGTTGATTCAAAAAAGTATTAGAATGCCCTATATTTAAATATTACGAAATACTAAGTTTCATTTACTACTAAGTAGTAGAATTGTATGGAGCATAACCTAATATTTTTAAATGATGCACACAAGAAACCTTAATTTGCTACGCACTATGAACTTCAGTGATAAAAAATAGCGCACGTTCACACGTTTCAAATTTATTGTGTTTTCAACATATATTTTATGCATGATTTTATTAATTAAACGCTTATCAATTAAGCGATAAATGCTTATGAATTCTATTGATTCCATAATGAGCGAAAGTTTCATTCCATGTAAATTAGTTTAGAATTTCTTTCTTTGAATATTTTTATTTAATCTTTTGGTTAAATGAACTAAATCTATGGGACGCTACGCAGCTATGAATTAATTCATTAAATTTTCTTAATTAGTTTTATCGCTATGATGGTAGAATATTCGTAGGAATGGAAATAGTGATATCAGTGATGGCATTTTCAGTACAATTGTACTTTTTTCAGTACAACGGACTAATTTTTAGTGGTAGTAGACACTATAGAAACAGTAGAAGTAGCTTAAGCTACTTAACTAAAATTAAATACTGTCCAAGACCTAGCACACTTTTACGTCCCATTGCCATCCCATTATCTGATATTTTTGCATCAAAGTTGCTTCCTACATGCGGGCCTAGTCATATGCATAAAAAATTGTTTTTAATTTTGGTTTTTTTCGCTTTAACGTAGATTTATTCTTTTTTACATTTTTTAAATAGATTCATCTCAAGTTTAAATTTATAAGCAATTAACTCTTTGCTACAGTCTTCCAGTTAGTCATGCTATAGCAAGTCAAATTTAATACATGCGCGCCGTGTATCCCAAACCACTGACACAACATATGCATGTTTATAAGATGGTAAAGTTTTCGATTAGGGAAAAAATAAAAAAAATCATTAATAAAATCACTGTCATAATTAAATTAAAATAATACAATTTAAAAACTACTGTGTTTGTTAGAAAAAAACGTGTCATTTTAATGTTAATGTCAATAGTATAAATTTCTGTAAATCCCAATATGAAATGCAAATGTATTTATAATTTTAACAACAATGATAAAAATTCAATATTTCACATTAAGAAAAAATCAATCACAAAAACATTAAAGAACTGTCAAAGTGTTGTAATCTAAACAAGTTGACGTTTCGAGTTGGCTGTTTCGAAAGTTCACGTCCAACTCATTTAGTTAATAGCAATTTAATGACTTTTGTTTCGGAAAATTTGCGGTTTGTAAGTGACAAGACAATTGTAAATAATTAAAAACAAAAATCATAAAATTATATATGAAATATACAACTACATAAACTTTAAATTTTCCGTTTATTCACTATTTTATTGTTTTCTTTTTAAAATCCATCACGATTTATTTACAGAAATTCCTAAAATTTATTGATAAATTTAACAGACTTTCTAGGAAAAACAAATTAAATGTAAAGTGGTTTTTTCTAATCCTAGTCCTATTCATTTACAACCTGGGTTAACTACCGCTCTAACTACTTTTCCTTATGAAGTACGAGTAAATAGCTGTTGGCACGAATTTGACATTCATAAGTTGGATGGATGATCTTTCTATGTTATACTTTTTGTTTGGCTTTAAGTTTATTATAAGCTTTTGAAAACTATTAACTAGAATTATAAAAGGTTTTCCAATAAGACTCTTATGTATAACAAAATCGAAATAATTTAATTTTGAAGGAAAATCGATGCAAATATGTAACATATGTTCTAAAAATAATATCATTCAAATCGCTGGCTTTGCTCCTCTTACAAAGGCAAATCGTCTACTAAAATAAATCAGGCCAGGAAAACCTTTTTGAAAACAAAACTTTTTTGAGCGGGGAAAAAATTTACCTGTGCGGAGAAAAATTATACTGAGTAGTGAAAAAAGTTTCATTGAGACTTCAATACAGAAGTGTTGTCGTTGTTTAACATACCACGGAACGGGCACGATTGCGATTTCCGTGGCACCGCGATTTTACAATGTTTTTTGATAGAAAATGGCAAAATAAAGCGAAAATGTTAAATAAAGATATCTCGTTTGGTTTTCGAGATATTGTTACATATCATTTTTCGATTGGCGCCACGGAAATCGTAATTCTAATCGTACTATCAAAATCAAATTTTTAAGTATCGATATCTCAAAAACCAAACGAAATATCAATTTTTTTATCTAATATTTTCAATTTATTTTGTCCTAACCATTGTTATATTGCGGCGCTACGGACATTGAAATTTCCCCACGGAATGTAAGCCCTGAGCTGCAACAGCTACTTATAAGCCCACGTCTCAAAATAAAAACTTACAACGCAATTAACGACATTCGTCTTTCAATTTTACATGTTCATCACTGAATATTTTTGTCACTGCTTTGAAATATCACTCATAACTAGTGTTATACTGGTGAAAAAAAAACCAATTTGGTCCGCAATTATTTTTTGGGTTTTTATAGGGTTTTTGCTAAAATCATTTCTGCTCAGTCCAAAAAAAGGGTTTTTTCGTTTTGCAATTTTTTCAACGAAATATTATAATTTAATTGATTATTTTCTTTATTGGCCTTCTATTTCGACCAACTATCAATGAAGCAGCAATTTTATAGCGTCATTTCAATATGTGTTACAGAAGCTATTGTTTTCTGAGCATTACAAACGTCAACTTAAACAGGTTCAAATGAGAAGTAAGAAAAAAAAACAGCACAAAATTCAAGAAGCAGCACAAGCAACGAATAATCAAACGCCAATTTTTATGTAAAGTTTTGCAAAAAAAAAAATTATGTTTAACTTTAGGAAAATTGAAAAAAAAAGTACGCAATAACCTTCTTTAGCACAAATATGTTGTTTAAAAAAAGAAATTATTAAAATGGGATGAGTATATTTTGCACCAAAGCGTTACAAGCTATTTCCATGTAAGCAATTTCTTTCTTTAGGACAAATATAATGTTTGAAAAAAGAAATTACTAAAATCTGTTCAGTATATTTTGCACTAAAACGTTATAAGCCATTTTCATGTAAGCAATTTCCTTTTTTAGCACAAATTTGTTGTTTTAAAAAAGAAATTATTAAAATCGGTTAAGTATATTTTGCTCCAAAGCATTACAAGCCATTTCCATGTAAGCCATTTCCTTCTTTAGCACAAATATGTTGTTTTAAAAGAGAAATTATTAAAAACGATTGAGTATATTCTGCCCCAAAGCGTTACAAACTATTTCCATGCAAGCAATTGCCTTCTTTAGCACAAATATGTTGTTTAAAAAAAGAAATTATTAATATCGTTTCAGTATATTTTGCACCAAAGCGTTACAAACTATTTCCATGACACATTATATCAAAAACAATGAACTACAATCGGATAATAACGTCATTTGTCACAAAGTTTTAGAGTCCTTAATCCAAATCGAATGTGAACTTCTTGACAAAATTGAACAATCAGAGATGCTTAGTAAGAAGGTGAAGGTGTTCCTATAAAGGAACATTTATTAAAAAAGCAAACACTTTGCATTACAGCCAATTTAGCAAGAAAGCTTGATCCAAATTCAAAAGACTGCAAATTGTCTCCAAATGCATATATGATCGCAATCAAATTCTTCCATGATCCAGCCGTAAATATGGGTTTGAAAGCATATAATGTAATGGTAGAGTTTGAAAACATCAAAATCTTGAAGGGCGTTTTGGGGGCGTCAGTTTCTCTTTTTGCTGTGCGAAAACGTTGGGCTTTTGCTCTGAAAATTAAAAAACCCATAACTCTTAGTTTAGTTTTTAAGCGTTGCCCAGCTTAAAGCTTAAAAAAATGCCGCTTACGATTCGCTGCTCAGTTAATTGATTCAGCACCAAAAATTCACCAAAGCGCCACTCAAAATTTATTAAAATACTACTCGGCAGTGGGGCGAATGTCGCCAGACCACACGATTGATAAATCAATTTCTTGTCAATCAATTACTTAGGTATTACACTTCATCGTGGAAGCAATCGCTGGAGCAGAAATTAAATCGGGAAAATGTTGAAAAAAAGGCACTCGTTACTAATCGTGCACGTTGGAAGAGTTTTGTGGAGACCCTATGCGCCGTGAGTAGATAAAGGACACAAGAAGAGTGGTCGTTAAAAGATAAATTTTGATCTAAGCCCGAGTATAAAATATGATGTCAAAAATGAATTACTTTAGCCTGTGCCACAACGCCTTTGAAATTAAATGATTCAAACTCTGCAATCTCTGAAGCCTCCCAGAATAACCTTGGAAATAAGGTACATTTTATAAGTGAACAGAAAATTGTGATCGCCCCATGTGAAAGAGTAAAACTTCTCATTTGGGTATAAATTTAGAAATTACTCTTTTCTGGTAAGCTACCCAGCGGGAAATCGATGAAGTTCTCTGATTTTTCATCTATGAAAAGCTATACCCTGGCTACCTGCTTTGTATATGGAGCTGTAGGCAGTCTGCTTGCTGGCTGATTGCTTCTTATATGGAGATGTAAGGAGTCTTGCCTGTTGGCTGCATGCTTTGTATGTGGAAATGTAGGCAACTCGCTGAACTATACAGGCACTTAGTAAACGAGGTTTTAAGGCAATCTGCCTTTCGTTTGTTACACATTGTATATGGAGATGTAGGCAAGCTGCCTTCAAAGCGGCCATCCGTTTGTAAAAAAAAGTTTACAGTTGTGGCTGGAGTTGTGCCTACAAAGAGTATAACTACACATCGATGTTGCTTATAACATGTTTCCCGCTGGGTATGAAATTTTTTTGAGTTTCAAGCGCGGGCTAAAATTTTTTTACTCAATATTTCACACAAGTTTTATTTAATCAATATTGAGGCAAATTTTGGGTTTAAAAAATAATTATTTTAAATGAGCACCCTATGGTACATCCATAGTTGACGAATTCCAAAATAATTTTCTTACTAAGCAAAAATTGAAAGTATTGAACGAAGTAAAAGTTTAATTTCAACCAAACACTGATTATTTCCAAAATTTGTTTCATTTGCACGAAATCCGTGATTAGAAATTCCTAACATGTCGACTTTAATTTAATCATGTTGATCATGCAATTTTTGTACAATTCGTAAAAGATACTAACTACCAACTTTGTAGTTTTTTGTTGTGAATTCTTCACTTTGTAAAGCTCCAAATTATGCGCATCATCGTAGTTACTGTCAACTTGGATTAAACTCAGCTGCTCAACAGCTATGCAGCCAAGCCAAGCCGCAGCAGCTTAGCAGCCCCCACGCCTCAGCGGTGATGAGTAAACGATTCGACTTTAAGTGGAGATCATCCGCTTTGATCTCGACTCGCTGATTGATCGTGTTGTCGTGTTACGTGTTGGTAGCGTTGTTGCATGTTGGCAACACTTTATGTTTTGCGCAAAGTGTAGTTATCACCAAAAATCGTTATGAAGTTTGAATAAAAAAATCGAAAAGAAAAGAAAATCCAATGCTTAAAGTGAAATGATTGTCGCCTGCTTTTTTGTTTAAGCATTTTCTCACAATTAGCCAAATTGCTTAAAATTTTTTCATTTACTTTAACTTTTGTAAACGTTGATTTGGGTAAACTAAATTCTGTTCAACTACTTTAAAGTTTTCATAACAGAAAACATTTGTTTAATGCACTGGGATGTTGCACATCTTTCGAATGGTGCTCATAAGGCCGGCATATTCCTATATGCGACGTTGAATGCAACAAAAATGTTGCTTTTATTTTAAAAACGGTTTTATCAAAATTGATGAAATTCGGAAATTATGAAATAAATTATAAGAAATAAAATTATGTAAGTAATCTTTTTATAAAAACTTGGGCGTGGCACCGCCCAAAATTTAAAACATGGGTGCTTAATATCTTCAAAACTATTATAGATATTGGAACCAAATTTGATGGGTATACAGAAGGTCCCGCTGGCACTAACATTCGCAATCAACTCAGTAGGCGTGGCTCTTATTTGAACAAAGACATTGCACACCTTGTTGTACCTGCCCCAAAAACTATTTTTTTACTTTATAAAATAGTTCTCGGTTTCAGAAAATTTGCGCATCGTGAAAGAACCAGAGGCTGGTAGGGCTGGTAGGGCTGGGGAGCATTGCCTCCCCCCCCCCAAGAATCTGATATTATTATTAATTACATCGGTTCAATTCAAAATATCATCGATTTGATATGTTATTTAAACTCTGCCCCCCTCTCCCCCAAGACTTTAGTGAAATTACACCACTGGAATGAGCAAAACAAAATGTATGTTTTCTAATATACAGAAATGAAAAATTCCATTGAATACTTTTAAGTAAGGTAGGATTAAGATAAAGAATCGAACGAAGCGTAATATGCGGAGGCACAGAGTTATTGAGTGAAGCGAGCAGGGGACAGAGCCCCCTAGTTTTACATAAAATTAAATTAGATTACATATCGGCTGATTATGAATAGTTGAACTCAAATGTAAGTAGTATCTACTTGCAGTTTTTGAACAGTATTTTTTTTTAAATGTTTAGGTACCACGCCCACTGATGTGATCATGCTTATATTTTGTGTAGCTAAGGATTACTCTATTCTAAGTATTGAATTTCACAAAAAATTCGTTCAGTAGTTTTCTTGGTGTACACATAGGTCAACAACATATTGTTAATATGGGAGGTGCCACGCCTACTGGCGCAAATTTTGAGTACTATAAGAGTTGATGATAAACAAAGCGTTAAGATCGATTTTTAACATAATTTATGTACTTCTTGGCTTGATACAACGCCTTAAGCTGTTTGTTTGATTTGGGGGCACCACGCCCACTTTTATAATCTCGTTAAATTTTTGCATAGCTACTGTTAAGAGCGGATTTTGAATTTAACTAAAATTCAGATGCCTTCTTCAACACTTAACCTCCAAAAATCTTGAGCGCAAATGCCTTCTGCAATAGGAGTGGTGCTCGATTACACTTAAAACGAGTGTCACGGATAACTCTCGACTACCTACAGCGTTCATTTGAATTAAACCATTAACCACAACATTTAGAGAGCAGCCGCTGCAGAAGATCGCTTATGGTCACCATATTAATTAGTTTAGACGCGAGAACACGAGATCACACTCAATCAAAAGACTTTGAAATATTCTTCGCAACAACCATACTTTCATCGAAATTGTGAACTCATTGATTTCACCTCACGATGAGATACGCCATCAGATGGTTCACGAGGTGATATTCATAACGCTCTCTGTAACTTTAGAGAGCGGCAAATCGATGAAGTACTCTGAATTTTCATGTATGAAAAGCTATACCCTTTGTGTTGTATGTTTCACAAATGAAATTGTTACTGTGATATTTTGTTTATTTGTTTGCTGGCTGCCTGCTTTGTATATGGAGCTGTAGACAGTCCGCTTGCTGGCTACCTGCATTGTATATGGTATTGTAGGCAGTCTGTCTGTTTGATGTCTGATTTTTATATGGAGATGCAAGGGGTCTTGCCTGTTGGCTGCATACTTTGTATGTGGAGATGTAGGCAACTCGGTAAACTATACAGGCACTTAGTGAGCGATGTTTTAAGGCAATCTGCCTTTCCCTTGCTACACATTGTATATAGAGATGTAGGCAAGCTGCCTACAAAGCGGACATCCCATTGTAAAAAGCATTTCCAGTTGTGGCTGGGGTTGTGAGCATTACTGCCTACAATGAGTATAGCTATTCATTGATGTTGTGTATAACATATTTGCCGCTGGGATATTAAAACGGTACATTAGTGCTACTTAAAGCTTATAACAAGGGTGCTAATCCGCCACTCTGACAGAGCATATCCCAATGTGGCGGTTATTATTAGGATGAGTGACCTCGCTTTCTTTGCGAATATCTGTAAGGAAATTTTCAACCCTGTCAACATGTTGAGAGAATGCGTAATTTTCTGTCAGAGATGAGAGAAGGGAATTTTGCTTTGCTTTTATTGATGTCCAGTTTTTGTAAGACAAGGATCATTTAATTAGTTTCAACTATGTAGACATGAACTCAGCTCTTAACATATCCCTATCAAATAATCTTGATTTTCTTAAGGAGACAAATCAGATTTTTTCATTTATTAAACAAAATTTTGACAAAGTTTTAAAGAAATATGATTTGGTATTTTTATGCATACTTTCGCATATTTACCTTGCTATTACATACAATGTAACATATTTTGCATAAATTACCAAAGCATTTATAATTTGGCATAATTTTTGAACTAAAAGGGCACATATGTTTATTGATTTTAACAGTGTTAATTATACATATTTTTATTTACTCTTACAGTTGTCTATCCATGGCGGCATATATATGTAATAACTCAAAATTAATGATTCCCGCCGAATATGAACATATATTTAAATAAGTTCAATTATTGATCGATTATCATAGTTTTATTATATTCAAATTAATGATTTTTATGCTAAAACGGTCAAAACAGTGGCCCGAAACAATATAAATTGCATGACAATGGCTGTTAAAACAAAAACCAACGATAAAACGTACAAAATCGTTAACATGAACTCCCTAGAGCGGTAAAAATTTGCATACCTACCTGATGTTTATTTTAAGCAGACAGACAGACAGACATATGTATGTAACACCTTTTGGATGAACGTGGAATATAAAAATGTTAATGGCCATTTTCGATTTCTTCTCATAGCACAAGCAAAAAGGTTACAGTGTGACCTTTTAAAAAATTCACTTTTAAGCGAAATGAGAGCTAAGTTAATGTAAATACAATAACACGAACATACAGTTAGCTGAGCTTTTTGTGGTGACTGAAAGGTTAAAACAGATTCAGGTCAACATTTGGATGCCACAACCTTAAATAATTCGGCACACAGCTCATGTGCTTAGATGTTTAGATCACTAAAATTGAATAGTTATGCCCTGTAATGTTAATAGAAACATATAGCCATTTTTGCAACCTCATAAATACCGGGAAAAAATCAATGATTTTATGTTTTATTTAACTTTTATTTAACGCTTATGATTTGGCGCCGAAGCCCAATTTGTTTAAGTTAAGAGAAACATTTTTGATTTCGATTCAACAATAATCCATGTTGATTTGAAGTGATTTCATGTATGATTCAAAGTGACCAATTGTAAAGTTCATAAGGCAGAAATAGTAGTATTTTACATAATAATGTTATTTCCAATACTTTTCAGATTCAAAATGAATTTAAAGTTGTTAGTATTAAAAACAAACGGAAAAATGTTATTTTTACTATTTTCAACTTCAAAATTAAATTTCCAACTTTAAATCAAAAATAAAAATTTTGAATTTGCAGTGTTATAGATCGCTAGAGAAATGTTTCTATCAGACAGTGCAAAAAAGCTTTAAGTTGGAGAAAATTGCACAAGCAAAACATTTGGAGAGTTTATTTTTTGGATCCAAAAATAAAGTGTCTTTGCATTGCCCTTTACCGCACTAAAATAACAACAAAATTCTTTGTTACTTCCTGTACTAAGAGATGGTAAGTTCATGGTAAAACAAATGGGATATCATATACACTCAACCATAAAAGAAAAAAGAGTTTTAATGATGTACCCAAAGTAAAAATAAACTCGATTATTTTCCAAAAGTATCAGATTTTTAAAGAATCATTACACACACAATTTTCATTAGATTTTCGTGTATAAGACCTGAACAAATATTCTATGACCATTTCGACTATTCCAATTATTGACATATTATTTTCCTAGCTTTGGGTATTATGTCCGCTTTTTTATGGGGATTTTGCGGTCATAATCCCCGTACCAAAAATGGGGATTATGCCTGAATAAATTGCGGACATAATTCCCATTTCGTAAGTCCATGGGGGTTATGTCACGGCACCGTTACAAAAGCAAGCAGAAATGTCTACTTTTGAATATTTCTAACTTAAATTTGACATAAAAGTGAATTATAATGGTTTATTTTTATTCATTTAACAATAGAAAATAATTTTCAAATATGTTCAAATAAATTGGACTCCTTGCAGGCTCATGGGGCCACATATGTCACATAAAATTTCTGGAAATCTAAAATCATATTTTATAATTTTTTGCATATTTTTGGCTTAGTAACAGCCCAAAAGAACATACTCATGCTCTGATTTCATTGGATCACATTTCAAAAGCTTATGGTCCTCAAAGGGTTAATGATGCTCAAAATCGATTATCAACATTTTCCAATTGAATATTGCAGAGACAAAAATAACGTGGTAGGATTGCACTCGCTATATATCAAACTTGACATAAACGTAGTTTTAAAAAGGAAAGTACCCAACAAAAACTTTTCATTAGGAGCATGCTATCATAGGACATACATTTTAGGCACGAACTATACTTGAAACACTTTACCACAATTTTGGTTGGATATCAATAAATTTACTCTATTTTCCTATGTTTTCCAAATCTTTCGTCTTTAAGATATAAAGTTTTAGTGAATGACTAGCAGATGCCCGCGATTTTGTACGCGTAGCCTGTTTTTCTGCGAAGGCAAACAATTTACTTTTTTTAAATAGAACTTCAGTCAATTTTGGATTGTTCTTCACAGATCTAGAGTTCTTGTTGTTTTCTCTTTCATAAATATTCCATTGCATTGCTATGTGAAAGACAAAAACAAAGCACACACACAAACTAACACATTCAATTAGCCTAGTACACATTATCACACATGCTGTCCAACATCAATGTTCGATAATGTGAACTCTAGGAACGACCGCTTGACACACATGTTGGATGGATTTCAAAAATTGTTGATTTTTCTGCTGGCAGTGTCTAACCATACAACCTGTGTGAACTGACTATCAATCCAAGTGAACATTTTTCATTTTAAATAGGATTACATGCAGTTTACTTCGATGTGGACGCTCATAAATTGTTCTGCAATTGATCTTTGATGGCATGCTCGATAATGTGAACTTAAGGCAATATTGACAGTCACACATGTTGTCAAGCCATGTAGAACAGCATGTGTGTTTTCTATGTGTGAACCTACTGTAATTTTTTTCATTCTTCATTGTTCACAAATTCCGCGTTGTTGTGTTGACAAATTGAGAATGAGAGCGAGAGTAAAATTCCGTTTTTTGTCTTCCCTTACTAACCCACTAACTTGCTATTAAACGATTTGTTATGTTTACATGCTTCTTTCTATGTGTGAAATGAATTTTTTTTTAGCAATTTTAAGACTTTAATATTTTGATATTTAAGAGGAATATCGTGATAACTTTAATTCTATGTTAAGACCAAGCCCCTAAGAAAGATAACTAAAAAAATTTGATCGAAATTGATTCAGTAGATTTTGCGTGAATCCCGTTCATCGAAAACGGCTATCATTTTATTTATATAGATATGAGTCAAAATGGGGAATTTCATTTGCTTTCGAATTGGCAAAAGCAAAATTAGATTTTTGATATGGGGAATTATTTATCGATTTATTTTTAAAAAAAATATTATAAATACTAATATTCATGACTGGTACTTGAAATATTGAATTTTTATCATAAGAAAATATTCACTTTTTTCAGTATTATTTTCCAAAAACCTTTCTCTGTGAACAAAATGCAACGAAACATCCAAAGAAGACATTTTCAATAAAAAATTTGAGTTCAAGAGAACAATTTTTCATACCAAATAAAGTTATTTTTTCCCATAGAATAGAAATCTGCAATCAAAAAATATAGGTGTATTTTTTAAAAAAATTAGTTGGCCTCAAATAGTCATTGAAAACTGATTTCAAGATCAATTGCAAGGTCACTAAATGTCATGTGACCGCCTAGAATTCTTATAACTTTTGCCTAAAATAGTTATCACTATCTTGCTTAGCTCTCGAGATATTGGCCTGGGGAAATTCAAATGAATCGCCTGGCTTGTACATAGATATTTATTTAATAGACAGAATTTTTTGTAAAAGATCATTAACTTTTTTATGATAATTTTTTGGAGAATCTTACTTGATCTTTTTTCTGGCAAAATTTTTTGATATTTTTTAAGACAACTTTGCTCTTTTTTTAAGAAAATTTACTGTGTCATATAACGAATATTTTTCGACCAATTTCGCTTGGGTTTAGAGCATAATTTGGATTTTGACTATAAGAGATGAATTGAAAAAAGTATTAATTTTTTGATTAATGAATGATTGAAAATATTAAAAAAAAAATATTGAAAAAAATTAACAGCCGAATTATTATGTGATAATTGAAATGTTTGCTAACCCTAGTGAAACGCCCTTTCGGCATAAATTTTGTTAAACAATTTGTAGGAAAAACTAAACGAGCCTCTTCGATCGTTTTGCTTTGGTAAAACAAATTTCAGCATTGGTGTTGTCTCTATGATATTGAGTTAAAAATCATTGTTTTATTAAAAAAAAAAAGGTTTCATAATTTTCAGTTTTTTCATTATCTTCTGCTTTATCTGAAGCTTCATCTCCAAGAAATTCATTGTACTTTGATGTATTTTTTTTTTAAGAAAACAAATTTAATTTTCATTCGTTGAGGCTTCTTTTGAGGGTCATGTGAATTTTAGGCCATCAAAGCCATGTTGTAGTTTTGTTTTGTTTGAAAACTCTTTTTTGTTTTTGTTGTTGTTGTCTTTGCTTGACTTTGAGAAAACTAAATGGGTGCGCTTTGCTTCAATAATTGGCACCACACATAATTCATATTATATTCTTAATTAGTTACACTTGAAAAAATATTTTACAAAAATTAAAAATGCATTATTTTCATACTAAATTTATGGAAATGAAAGTTTCGATTCTCTTTAGTTTTTTCATCTTGAAATTTTTTTTTGTCACTCATGTTTCATGGTATACACTTTTGTTTACGGTGTTAGGAAATGGCTATTTTAAATTACCTCACATGATTTATTGACCGCTCTTTTTATTTTTATTACTTTGCTATATTTCTAAGTGAAAGAAACGCAAGTGACGCATTAATATAAGCTATCTATTGTATATTAAGACAGCGCATTTGATTTAGCTTTGCATTTAATCAATAATTAAACTCAATTTACAAAATATGTTTAAGTGTCACTCACGTTTCACATTAGCTAAATTACATTTTTCATTAATTTTTTTTCCAGTGTACACTTAATAATATGTTATTGTACAAACAATGCTGATTATCACTAGAAAATTGCGTGCAATAAAGTGATTTTAAGTGTTGCTATGTAAATTTTTTTAAAAACTTGAAAGATTTTTAGAATTCATTCATTTTAGTCTGCATTTTCTGTTGCATTGTTGTTGTTTTTGTTGTTGGAATTTTTGCCGCTATTAACGTTGATTTTTAGTTTCCTCTTTATCATTCATTATTTTACCGTTTGTGAAAACAGCTGTAAGGTCTTTTTTTCTTTGGGTGGAAGGTTAAACATAATTTTTATTTAATAACTTTAGTTGCGATCTTTTAATTCATTGTTTTGTTTTAGATTTTACCATCATTATTTCTAGGGTATTTTAGTTAGCAATGTTATACATTTGTGTTTCTTACGCTTTTTATTGAATGCTGCTGCAAAAAAGGCCTTTGGATAAAACAATAATATTTTTCTAAAACAAAAGACTGAGGCAAGAAACTCGATTCAATTGTTTTGCGACTTTGCTATTGCCGTACTGTATTGATGTTGTTGCCAACTGCATTCTTATACGCTACACTCAGTGTATATTCACTTTCTCATACCGTTTGCCACACATAGAAAGGGGCGTGGCAGATATAGTGAAGCATATATATTTTTTTTTTCTGTGTGTCGGTGGAAATCATGATAACGGGAAAACCAAGCAAACTAAATGTATGAAATTCAGCACACAGTGTAAGTCTTCAAAAACTCTGTTTGTGATTGAAATGAGCGAAATCAATTAAGGTACACGCCTGCCGCCCATATAAGTAATACATTCAAAACGCTAAATTGAGAAAGTTATTTGATGTAGTGTAACTAAATTTCTCAACAATACTAGGAAAAACTAAGAAAAGCTCTGGAAAAAAAAGTAATGAAGAAGGCGTGGCACTTCCCATACAAGCGAGAACTTCAAAACGTTATATATACTAAGAGAATTATTTGAAGCAATGAAACCAAACTTCACACAAACAATGGAAATTATTTGGAAAATCTCTGGATAAAAACTAGGCAAATTTCTACAAGTAGGCGTGGCGCTTTTTATAAAAACAAAACCTTTCAAAGAGAGTTATTGAAGTTAAGAAAATCAAATTTAACACAAATACAAGAAATTTTTTTACTAAACAAAAAGTTAGCGAAGCTATAAAAGAGGGCGTGGCACCGTCCATATAAAGCAGTGATGGGCACATAGTGGCTCTATTTGCTCTCACCGTTATTCGACGTACAAGCAAGCGAAAAAAAAATCGCAGAATTTCAACGCTATCGAGGCACAGCGTTGACTTGAATTCAAATGAAAACAAAAACGAAACACAAAGGCATAAGTGACGGCACCGCATTGTGTCTTGACGAATGCAGCAATTGTTTTTGCTTGCAGTGCAATTTGGTTTTTTTTTTTGTGCTAATGGCAATTTTGGAAATGAAAGTAAAAAAATCTTTAAAATTTCGTTTGCTGTTGCTTGATGTTGTTGTTTTGCTCTTTTGTTAGATTTCTATGCCCACCGCTGATATAAAGCATAAGCTTCAAAAAGCAACATATAGAGCTACGAGGGCAATTTGAGAAGTTAGTGAATTTTTTAATTTCCCACGTAGTAACTTTAAATGCAAAACTGATCCTGTCAACTACGAGGGCCATTCCATGAAAAATTAAAGAAGGAATTTCCTCCGGTTCTTTGATCCCATCCGACAAATACATTTCGGAAGGTCCTTAAAATAGGCCTCTGTTTCGGTGATGAGCTCCTCTCTGGTGGTGAATCTTTTTCCGCCGAGCCATTTCTTCAGGTTTGGAAACAGAAAATAGTCGCTGGGGGCCAAATCTGGAGAATATGCTGGATGAGAAAGCAATTCGTACTTCAATTCATGGAATTTTGCCATGAGAGCTGGACATGTGCGAACGAGCGCATTGTCTTGGTGGAAGAGCACTTTTTTCCTCACCAAATGGGGACATTTCTCTTTCAAAGCTTCGTTGAAACGGTCCAATTCGGCTGCATTTGCCATTGATCGTTCTTTTCGGTGGAAGGTAATCGATGTAGATTATACCGCGTTCATCCCAAACTACTCTCGCCATGACCTTTCCAGCCGATAGCATCGTCTTCGCCTTCTTCGGTGCACGTTCGGTCGGTGAAGTCCACTGTTTCGACTGTTCCTTTGTCTCTGGTGTCTAGTGATGGATCCATGTTTCGCCTACGGTAACTAATCGACGGAAAAAATCCTTCTTATCTTTGTTCAACATCGCCAAACACACCTTCGAATCAGTCACACGATCGCGTTTATAGTCGAAAGTGAGCAAACCCATCTTGCGTATAATTTTTTCATATCTAAATAATTTCGCAAAATGTTCCACACCCGTTTGTCTGAGATGCCTATGGCCTCAACAATTTCGCACAATTTAACTCAGCGATCGGCCAACACGATATCGTGAATTTTAGTTAGCATTTCTGGAGTGGTAAACTCATTTGGGCGTACACAACGTTCGGCGTCACTTGTGCTTGTACGACCGCATCGGAATACAGTAAACCATTTGTGAATCATTCCAATCGATGGTGCAGAGTCCCCATAATATTTATCAAGCCCTACCATGGTTTGTTTCCAAACCTGAAGAAATGGCTCGGCGGAAAGAGATTCACCACCAGAGAGGAGCTCATCACCGAAACAGAGGTCTATTTCGAGGACGTGTTTTTCGGATGGGATCAAAAAATTGGAGGAACGTTGCACGAAGTGTATCGACCTACAAGGAGACTACATTGAGAAATAAAACGTTTCTTGTTTCACGGAATTATCAAACGGCCCTCGTATTTAAGTAAACATTGCCAAATTCAATGTGGGTACGTTTAGTGAAACCAGTCCTGCATGTGGCGAGGTGGAAGAGATAATCTCTTAATAAAAATTTGAGACTTAAGCCCACTTTTTTTTCTGTTTTTTATCTTTGTTCTTGTAACTCATTTTAAATTTTCCACTGACAAAATGTAGCAGTTTTTCATAAATTGCAAGACATAACCATAATATCACTGACTTTTATTTCTAACAAATATCATACCATAATTTCAATGTTAGCTATTTTTGTCGAATTTGGAAAGTCATTTTTCTAAACAGGAGGCAAAACAATTTCATTATTAAAGTGTACTTTTATTACTCAATTAATTAAATACTTCAAAGTTGGCACATTTTTACACAAAACAAGTATCAATTTTGATATGTATTTGTTCAAAGTCTGACAACGGGGGGATAAGTTTAATAAAATTAATTAATTATCTAACACCTCGTTATGTCTGCACATTTCAAGTAATGATTGCAAACTACTTTTATTTACAGGATCAAGATATGACATAAGTTTTCATACTCCTAACCGATTCACTGACTGTACAATTCATTTTATTTTTGTTTTGAAATTATTTCGTATCACTGTCCAAGTGGCTGACATATGGCATATGCTCTTCCTGGCTGATTTCGCATGTACAACATAAATTTTATGGTGATGAAGGAAAAACGACAAGCCGCAATAAAAATTTCACGCGTATGAAAAATTTTAAGTGATGCGCACCAAAATCCACACACGCACAGCTTAACACCATTTAAGTCCGATGAAAATTAGTTGACTTAAGTAAGTAACCATTTGATGGTGAATGCGTGCATGCGAGCAGACTTTGAATTTAAATGATTGAAATGAATGAATGAAAAGAAAGTGAAAAAAATGACAAATTCGACACAGTATACACTGTGAAAAAAATGCAAACAATCACAGAATTAATGATGAAATGTTTAGGGGAATAAGAATTTGAATTATTCTAGAAAGGGAATATGAATGACATTTTATGGGTTGCATTGTTTAGCGATCGCTTAGAAGATTATTTACATTTCCTTCTGAGTATGAGTACTACTTAGTATGAGAAAAAAAGCAGTATGAGTATGCTTATGAGTACAAGTTTGAGTGTGAGTATGACTGCAAGTATGACAGTGAGTGTGAGTGTTACATAATTATGTGTATGAGTGTAATAAAAAAGTAGAATGAAAAGTGAAATCTGAACGAGTAGGAAAATAACTATGTGTTGCCTTCATTTTCTCGCGGAGAGCTGGACATCTGAAACTGTGAAAGAGTGAGTGACTTCAATGCCCTTCAACGATTGTGCGATTCACGATTTTGTTTATGGAGGCCGCGTTTGCTACTACTAAACACTCCTGAAAATCTAATAATTCTTCGATGCTATGAACATTTTCATGTATGTAAATATATCGAAAACTAGTGAATACACCAGATGAACATTACTGCATAGTACGAGGGAGCAATGTTGGCTTAGTTTGGATAAGATGATACTGTACTAAAAGAGTTTGCTAAAAGAGTTTGCATCCCAGTGTGCCAAACAAATTCGTTTTTTCGTACTATTTATCCGAAACGGATCCCGTTTCGAACTCGTTTTCGTATGAAATTCCTCTCGAAAAAATTGAAGGATCGTCCGCTTTGTCGGATCCGATTCGAATTCGAAAACGGACTTCAAATACGAATCCGTTTCCAGTTCGTTTTTTGTTCATAAAACGGATCCGTTTCAAATTGTTATTTCAGTGTTAAAAAATATTGTTTTTTTTTTTCGACTTTTTAAACATTTCTAAGACGATTAAGACACAAAGTTTTTTTTTCAAAATTTTTCTTTGAAAATTTTTCACGGATTTAGAAAAATATTTTTTTTTTATTTACAAAAAAACAAGTTCGAAACTGATTCGTTTATGACGTCCGTTACGAACTCGAAACGGAATCGTCTTACTTACAAAAAATGGAATACGCACTAACGAATCCGTAACGAATTTGAAACGGATTACAAAAAACGAGTTCGAAACGGATCCGTTTTTGTGCTCATTGGGATAAAGCAAGTTCCCAAAGACAAAGTGCGAGGTATTTCGAAAAATTATGTTAACACAGGGTATTCCCTACTGCAGTCAGTAAAGCATTGGCATTTGACAATACGTTGCTTGATGTGATCGTTGTACGGGAATCAGATACTGTTGGCATTCGGGATTGAAGATTGCAGAGCACCAAAAAAATTTCAGATCGACAAAGGCAATTGTAGGTAAGCCCTTGCACATGGGGTAGCAAAGCTTTATTTAAAGTTTAAAATAGGGGTGGGCTGAAAAGACAACTTTACATAGTCAACTCAGTCCAAGGGCAATTATGCTAAGACCCGATATAAGAAGCAGAAGTGAAAAAGAAGATAGGAAACTAGAAAAAAGAGCCCACACTTCCTCAAACTTCTTCGTTTTTTCAAGAAATTTCAGAAGCATCGGAAAAGGAAGAAAATAAGCAGAACTCTTACATAAGACATCACTACCCAACTACTTTTTCTTGCAACTTGCGAAAGTCAAACAATTTGGATCGGTGATAATATCCATGTTAGACTAGTGCTGTCCACATGTATTATATCCCGTAGTCGTAGGTCCTTTATGCCCAGATAAAGAAGAAACTTTGCTACTTTCCTAGATGGTCCTTTCACGAAACACTTTGCAATTTTGCACAAAGCAAGCCATTAATCCAACGAGTGAGTTCCGTGAAACATTTACCGATGAGTGGCTTAGGACCCATTGGAGTGGGCGCTGAACTCGGTTTTAAAGAAACGATGCATGATAATGTGATGAGAAAACGCCAGATCAAGAACGTGACAGTCTTATTATTGGAACTATGGAACTTGGTAATGTCTAACAATCATAGCAGTGTCTTAGTGTTGCAAAATGTCAAGACTACTAAGACCAAGATTTATTTTGTTCAACGGATGGAAGTGGACATTATATTAACAGGTTAACTAAGACTTAAATGAAGAAAAAAATAATGGAAAATGTGAAATGAAAATGCCATAGGAATTGAAAGATCAAATTAAAAACGAACACAAATTTTAAGATTGAAATAGAAATGAGATTATATGTATATAGCTCGAGAGCAAATTTACAAGAAAATATATCTTAAAAATATATAGCGCATATATAAAGTTTTTTAACAAAAAATATAAAATTTTTTTCGCACTGCAGCAACAGCAACTTAATCAACAAGAAACCGCAAAAATTACGCAAAAGTCGCAAAAATTCAGACAAAAAATTTAAATTTCTTATTTTGAAAATATGGCAAAAACAATATAAATTGTTGACATTACTGACAGTCAGAGTAAATAAATATTAGAAATGCAACAACAAAAACCACAGAGCAACAAAATCATACAAAAAGAAAACTTCAACCAAATTGGCCAAAAATATATGACAATTTGTTGATTTTACTTTTGTTGCTGCTGCTGTTGTTGTTGTTTTTGCCATTTTGACCATAATAAAAACAGCAACAAATAAACACTTACAATATGCACTGCGCGTTTGCAGCAATTGTTGATTTATGCGCAGCAACAACCGCTAACAGCAGCAAATGACAAAACAGCAACAGCATGCTGCCAGTAGCAATAACAACAACAACAACTCATAGCAACAGAAGTTGCGCACAGATTTTATTTAATTTTTTTTCTATTCACTTTTGTTGCAGTGGTTGTTGTTGTTGTTGTTGTTACTATTTTTGCTATTGCACGACTTCCTATTTTCACTTTTATCGCCCGTCATGCGGCCAGAAAAACCAAAAAACATCAACAGTAACACCAACAGCTGCTGCTGCTGTTGCTACCGCTGCTGCTGTTGGTCATAGCCGATAGCGGTAATGCAGCGCATTTTAATGTTGTGAGAATTTGTTGGAATTTTTTCCGTTTAGGAAATTTGTATTTTTTTAAATTGGCATTAATTGCGAGCGAGTTTGTTGCTTAAATCTTTTGTTATTACTGAACATTGCAATTTATCGAGTTGGCGACTGAAGATGTTTATTTTTTCTTTTTTCTGAAGTATTTGCCTTAAGGTGATTTATCTGAGCACAGAGTTTACTTATGGTGGAAATATTGAAAATTCTTTTATTTTTATTAGCGAATTTCAATTGTGCCTTGGAGATAAAAAGTTTTGACTAATTATCAAGTAAAAAAAGATCACAACTATTTTTTGATATTATGAGAAAAATAGCTTCATTCCTTTAAGCACTTAGAGAAGAGACAATGAAGATGCCAGCGTTCGTACCGAATTGATTATGCTAACTTTAAATGATTCATAGCATATTTTTCGATTGCATTTGTTTCTTCACTGCTGTAGCCTGAGGTAATACCTTATAGTAGGTATAGTATAGTATAGTACAGTATAGTATAGTATAGTAGTGGGTTGACTTGGTATAGACTTATTAATTGCTTATATGTATGACCAACTTTTGTATAAGGGGGCGTTCAAGTATTACGTAACGCAATTAGGGGGGAGGGGGGTCTTGCAAAACGTTACGATGCGTTACGGGGGAGGGGGGGGGGTTCGAACAAAGAGTTACATAACATTGTTTTTGAAGTGAAACTACTTTAGCGGGTGGTTATTTGAAATTAGGTGTGTATTATGAAACTCTTTCTTAATGTGTGTGTTTATTAAATAGCTACAGACAAAACATTTTATTAAAATGATAAAAGTTGAAGGGATCTAGATAAGCTACAGCAATAAATGATACATCACATTAAAGCACTCAACGAGCAGAATGTCCTTAAACTATCATCTTCGAGATTGGTTAACCAAAACCTGAGATATAAGCGTGGAAAGATTTCCTATTTTTATCATTATTGCTGTAGCTGTTCTAGATCCCATCAACTTTTATCATTTTAATAAAATATTTTCGTCTCATTTTTCGCCATTTTAACATATTTTAAACTTAAGCAAATGTTTATTACATTATGTGTGATTTTTTATTAAATAACAATATGAACCATTTAAGGTGTTATCTTCAGCCAGGCCGAAACTCACATACCCTACGCTGCCCTGAAAGAACATATATTTCAATAAATGTTAAAAAGACGTTGAAGAGGTTGCATAATTCGAAAATAGTGTGAAGTGTTTAAAAGGTTAACAGAGGTTGAAAAATGTTGAAAAAGTCGTAAATATATGCAAAATGTTAAAAAATGTTGAGAGAGGTTGAAAAAACTCCAATTCGATCAAAAAGTCGAAAAAATAAAGAACAAAGAAATTTCATCACAATATCTTGCAGGGTTTACGAGATATGGTGGAATAAAGGTTAAAATTAAGGGCTGTGCCACGGGAATCTGTGGAAATTTGAAACCTAGCTTAATCCTAATTTAGTTCACATGTACACCAAATCACCAAGTTTCATCAAAATTGTTGCATTTTTTTCAAAATGGGATTGTGCAAATATACATAGAGTATGGGCGGTTGGCGTGTCCATAAACCGATTTCATCCATTTTTAATAGCAAGATGCCTGCAAAACGCTGATCAAGAATATATGTACTTTTCCATAACTCCCACGCCCCCTTCTATATGTTACAAACGAAATGACAAAATGAATATACCCTCGGTGTAGGGTATAATAAAGAAAATAAACATCGCATGTATTTCCGGTACTTTTCGCAACATAATTGTGAGTTTTAGGTAAATATGGTCACTTGGGTGTTACGTAACGTTTAAGAGGGGGGGTAAAGGAAAACGTTACGGTGCGTTACATGGGGGGAGGGGGGGGTCAAAAATCTTCAAAAATTGCGTTACGTAATACTTGAACGCCCCCTAAAGTGCTCCCACTGTGTGACGATATTTCGGCATGCCTTACCTTATCTTGCTTTACCTTACCATACCTTGCATTACCTTACCTTGCTTTACCATATCTTCCCTTACCTTACCTTACCTTACCTTACTTTACCTTACCTTACCTTACCTTACCTTACCTTACCTTACCTTACCTTACCTTACCTTACCTTACCTTACCTTAACAAAAATGAATTTATTTTTTTCAGTTACTTTTTTTGGGAAATGTACGTTTTCAGTATATGGGTATTTCTACAGAATGGTCCACCGTGACAGAAAAATTAAAAGTTATTAAAAAGCGTTACTATCTGATATTAACTAAGGAAAACATTCAAATTTTGTTGATTCAAACAATTTACACCTGAATTAATTTACCACGGTGAAGAAACCGACTGGAAATTTGCATAAATGCAGTTTCTATTTTTTTGTAATATTGAATAGTATTTTTCCTTGAATATTTAAGTCTGTAAAGAGATGATACATGATGATAGTCATTCCACGAAATCTCTCTTCCAATAGCAATTAGCTTAAAAAAAATGCAAAAATATCAAACCAATCCCTATTAAGTGTACATTTTTAATTTGATTTAGCTCATGTTCTAATGTCACATTCGATATAGAAAGACATAATTTATTTTCATTTCGTGAATGATAATAGCAGCATGTGTGTTCAAATTTTTTTTTTCAAACAGAATTTCATGTAAATAATTTAAAAAAAAACAACGAGTGCAAAAAAATAAAATTTTAAAGTTTTGGAGCTGTTTGAAGTTGGTCACGTGCGCAAATGTAAGTGTAATAAGTAGGCAGTTGCAAAACGACTAAACCACTAATTAATTCCCACAACACAACATACCCCATAAAGGAAAGGGCAAGGCGCACAGTGCACAACATTATTTTCTTTCGAATAGCAGTCGGCACCACGCCCCTAACAGCAAAATACGTTTCGACGGCCAATCTAATCTAAACCGATTTTAATGAAATTTGGTTAGGAGATAGATTTTATCATAAAAAAGGTGACTGTAAGTCCTTTAAGTGGGCGTGGAATCGCCCTTAATGCGAAAAAACACAGCCACGACTGAGTCGCTACACCAATTTTGATCAAATTTGATATGGAGACAAAATAATTCCTGAAAAGAAATATTTGTTTTTAGTTGGGCGGTCTTGCGCCCCTTACAGGAAAATGTATTTTTAAGAAGTTTTACTTTGACTTTTATTCCACGTTAAAAGTGTACGACGGTCGCGTTCGACATCATGGAAATACCCATATCTACAATAACTATGAGATTAAAAAATACACGGAGATCCAAAACTTTTGAAGTTTTATTTATGGAATGAGCAATTTTAGGGATTTTTTCAACTTCTAAGTCGTCTTGTTTAGGATTTATGGTTTAACTTTATGAGTAAAAATTATGTACTTAAAGAAAAAAAAATAACCATCGCTCAATTTTTCACAAGAAAAAAAATGTTTAGCTTTTTTTTTCAAAATATTCGATCACTAAGTAACTAAGTTAAAACATTTCTTTCCATCATTTCCTATACAGAGACGTACATCGCAAAGTAAAGTAAATTTTTAAGTTTTTGCTATAACCTTTCAAAATGGAATTCATTCGAAAACCAAAAAAAAAGTTGCCATTGCTAAGTTCAATCAAACCAATTGTAACAATAAAATCAATTTTAGCGTGTATTGCCAATTGCAATATAATCGCTGACCAAAAAAGTGCAAGACGCATTATATTGACTTTTATTTTTGGCGCATTGATTGGCCTCGGTTGGGATTTGTTGCTATTTTTGTTGTTTTTACTTTAGGCTTGAACTACAATACACGTAAATTGCCAAAAATAAATCGCGTGGAAAAGACACGCAGACACCAGCAACAACAAATTTGATTGCAGCTTGCTGATTCGGGTACAAAATGATTACGCACCACACAACTTGTTAGACTGCCAGTGCGTCAAGTATTCCAAATGTGCCGTATTCAATGCATGTGTTGAGTACAATTGCTATTTGCTATTTGTATGCACCATAAAAAAAATTGTTGCTCTAAATGCCATAGATTTTGTTTTTACTTTTTAATCCAACTTAAGTTGTGTTTTAAGGCCCCCCCCCATTCGCTTTTTTCCGACATACTGTATTGTACATTGTGTCTGCAACTCTTTTTGCTGTTGGTTTCTAGCTGCCAGGGGCATCGGTTACGGTGCGTAAAATTAATGTAATGAGTATAAATTTTCAAATGAATTCGTAGCCAACTTTAATTTATGAAACCATAGGATTGTGCAACATAATTGGCAAATTTTTAATTAATTAGAGTTAAATTGAAGAATTAAATAAACAAAAGACTTTGGTAACGAACTTAAGACTTTCTTACAAAATTGCACAAATGGGTTTATACATATATATATTTCAAGTTCCAAAAAGTACACATGAAATAAATTAAGACAAAACAAAAGACTTAAGCTACAAACTTTTGTACAATTTAATTGAAATGCCAAGTTGCATTTATATCAAAATAAATTTAAATAAAACCAAAATAGCTTAATTGAAAACTTGTTTCAAAGGGAATATAATCCGTTGAAATGTATTTTATGTAAATACAACACCAAGTGCTTCGTTCTCACGTAGAAATATTATATAACAAGTATTTAATTCTAAATTATTTTTCACTTTCACTATAGCGAAGCAATTTTTAATTTGTAATTAATGTCATTCCATAAACATTAAATCTATTTATATAAATTTCGCATTTGTCTCTACTTACGGAATTTAAGTCAATGTGAAATTTTGGGCGAATTGAGAAATAAAAATCTTCTAGGAGTCAAAGTAAGGACTGTCCCAGAAAAAACTTGCACTTTTATTTTTTAAGATTATACTCTACCTGATAATCTTATAGGTCTAAAAAGACAAAATATTTATTCCATATAAAGTGACGTTTGATATGATGTATAACACTTGAAGATAGCACTTCTAACGACAAAGATGTCTAGCAAGCAAGAAAAAGTCCGCGAACTGATTTTGTCCACATACCTGCAAAATCCAGGGTTAAAATATTCAGCTATAGCAAAAATAGTTGGTGCATCAGAAAGAACTGTCAAAACGGTCATTTCTAATTATAAGAAGGGTCTACCTGTTTCACGAAAAAAGGGTTCAGGCAGAAAACCAGAATTTTCTAACCCAAAGGTAGCGGCGAAGGTGAAGCGCCTTTTTAGGCAGAATCCCAACACGTCAGTGCGAGATATGGCGGCTAGAGCAGGTACATCAAAATCAACTGTGTAAAGGATAAAGGAGAAAAGTAAGCTAAAGACATATAGAGTTCAAAAAGTACCAGACCGTTCTGATGAAAAGAAGTTGATGGCTCAGATGCGAGCCCGAAAATTGTATGAAAGGTACCTGACTAAATTTGACTGCTGTGTTATGGACGACGAAACTTACGTTAAAGCAGATTTTAAGCAGCTACCTAGGCACGAATATTATACATCACCGAAGAAGGGGAATGTGCCTAGTAAATTCAAAGAAAAAAAAATTTCGAAATTTCCGAAGCAATATATGGTTTGGCAGGCCATATGCACCTGTGGCCTCAGAAGCAGCTTCTTTGTTACGCAAGGCACAATCAATTCCAAAGTTTATATAGACGAGTGCCTCGAAAAACGTGTTCTACCATTTATTCGTGCACATGAAGGTACAGTGATTCTCTGGCCCGATTTAACAACCTCTCATTACTCTAAAGCTACGATGGAATGGTATCAAAGTAAAAAGATCAATTTTGTACCAAAAATAGCGAATCCGCCCAACTACCCAGAGCTTCGCCCAATTCGGAGATATTGGGCTCTAATGAAAAGAAATCTTCTTAAAAGTGGTAAGACTACAAAAAACTTACAAGACTTTAGACTTAAGTGAAAAAGATCGTTTCGTACTGTCGATGAAACACCTGTACAAAATGTAATAAAGGGCCTTAAGAACAACGTCAGAGACTTTTATGAAAAAAAAAAATTGTTAATTAGTTTTTAGTTATTTATATTCTTTACACTAGCCATTATTAATAAAAAAAGAAAAAAGACCAAAAAGTTTATTGGGTATTTTTTTATAACTAAAAAACAAAGTGCAAGTTTTTTCTGGGACAGTCCTTAATAATTAAGCCGACGCAGCGAATTTACATTTAGTATTTTGTTCATGCTCATGTGCATGTGCATCAAGCAGCTGATGATAGTTGTTTAACAAAATTAACATAAATTAAATTGGAAACCATAAAATTTAATTTTTAAACATTAAACTTTTATAATTTTCGATTTTTATTAGAGAGGTAAGAAACATCAGCTCAATAAATAAAAAGTTAAAAAATATTGACAAATATCGAAAAGTTTGAGAAAGTCGAAGAGTATTGAAAACAATCGCATAAGTTGATAAAAAGCCCACAATAGCATCAAAAAAAAAGATAAATTCGAAAAATATGCAGAAGTCCAAACTAATCGATTAGTTTTAAAAAATACAAAAAAGTCCCAAAAGACCGATAAAATTCTGAAGGTAAAGAAAAACATTGATATTGTTGGAAAGAATCGAAAAACATTTAAGAAGTCGAAAAATATGACATGGTATCGAAAAATATAGAAAATGTCAAAGACTGATAAAATTCTAAAGGTAAAAAATATATCGAAAAATATGGAAAAGGTTGAAAACGCAAAAAAAAAAACAAAATTCGATTAGCAGCGAAAAGATCGATGGAAGTCGAGAAAGATTTTAATAGTGTCTAAATGCATCGAATAAATCAAAAAAAAAAAGTTTTAAAGATTCGAAAAACACAAAATAAATCGACAGAAACCAAATGTTATATAAAAACATCGAAAAAAGTTAGACTTTATCAAAGTATTGAATGAAACAACGAAAATTATCGAACAGTATCGGAAAAGTTGAAAAATAGTGTCATAAAATATCGAAAAAGTCAATAATAGGCGACAGCCTATTAAAGCTTAGTAAAGAAAATAACAACAGAGCTCGAAAAGTATCGAAAACGTGATTAAAAGACAAAACGTATCGAGAATTCAATACAAGTTGAATATGGTATTATTGAAATATATAGAAAAAGTTGATATATATTGAATAATACTGAAAATATGTGTTGACTTTTACATCGTAAAGTTGGAAAGATTCGAGTTGGTCGAAAAAGCCGAAAACTTTTGAAAATAAATTCAAATAGTATCCACAGTATCGAATAACTTCGAAAAACATCGAATGGTAACGAAAAAGTTGCTTAGATTTAATAAAAAAAAATGGAAAAAAGAAAAAAAAGAAGTTCAAAAACATTGAATGATACCGAAATATGTCGAAAATTTGCACGTAACTGGAAAGGTATCGAAAAAGTATCGAATACATCAAAAAAGTCGCAAATAGTGGAAATATACGGAATAGTATCGAAAAAGTAGATACATAAATGTCGAATATAGAAAATTTGAAATGCATTGAATAGTATCAAAGACAATCGAAGAACGTAAGTCCTAATCTGGAAAGTATTAAAGAAATCGATGGGATTCAAGTAAAAAATCGATATAGCTAAAAAAATATAAAAAAAGTTCATAAAAGTCGAAGTATCGAAAAAGTTTACAAGTAACGGAAAATATTTAGAAAATATATATAAGTCGAAAAGTATCGACCAGTATCGAATGAGAGTCGATAAAAGCTGAATAGTATCGGAAAACATTTAGAAAACCCCAATTTCTGATAACTTTTCTGCATCTTGCTGCATTTAAGCATTCTTAAGAATCCTATGTTTCTCTCAGGTCGTTAGTTGTTGTTGGCTTATTGATATGGAATAGATATTAAACGCAGCCTCAAAGAGAATAGTATAAGGGTGTTAAGTCAGACAGATATATTATTCTCATCCCAGAAAACAAATACTTACACCAGATAGGATTTTTTGTCATTTGCTATAATATAGATTTTAAGAGTCCTATGAATAAATACTTTTTCCATCGAAAGATTGCAATTTGATGGTCAGTGAATAGTTTTCAACTCCGCCTGGTGAACTTTTAAAGACGTCAAAAACGGTTTTGAATCACAAAGCGCTTAGCACTTAATATTTGACTGATAAAATTTCTGTACGAGATTTTTGAATTCGGAATACTTTCGGAATCATCTTTCAGTAAATTTAAAATGAGCGTGGTTGGAAAGGCTACGCGTCAGCGATCATTAAAGTGTCTCAAAAACAGAGAACATTATTTAAGTCGGATAATGCGACCAAAGCAGCGAATTTTGTGTTCCACAAGATTGATGGAAGCTGTTGTAGAGTTCTATAACACTATAATTTTGAAAATATTAATCTAAGAAAAAAATAATTTATATAAAAATACAGAGGATTTATGCTCAACCGCAAAGGTCATAACTAGTTCCATCGTAAGTCAAGCCATTTTGGAGATAATCGATAAAGTTGATTTCCCAAAATGGCAGATGAAGCACCAAATTATTTCCACTTTGAAAATCTCGCTCGGAAAACCATTCTTTAAGAACCCCTAAAAAACCCGCTGACATTATTGTATTTTGAGCCATGTTGATATGTTTTAATAATTTCATATTTTAAGAAATGTAATTTACTATAAGATCATTCACACATATCAGTTTCAAGGTATCATAACTCAGTGGAGTCATACTGTGTGAACGTTTTTTTTTATCGCTTACAACTTAAGTACTCTGCCAGGCACATTTTCCGAATGAATCAAAAAAACTGATTTTTGAAAAATAAAAACTCCAGGTGGCTTAGTTCCAAAAAAAAGTTTTAAATTTTAATATAATTAATTTATATCGTATAGAATTTTTTATCTGCTATTGGAGCAAACATTTTATTTTTGGCACCACCCTAATGTGCATAAATTAAAAGAATTTTATTAAATAACATATCAACACTTTACTTACATAAGTAATCGGATCTAAGCCAAAAAAAAAAAAAAACCTTTTCTTTTTCTTTCATTTTCAGCAGCTGCAAGGCGAGTTTTGTAACAAGTGGAAAACGTGCACAGCTTAATCGGCCAAACCAGTGCATGTAACATATGGAACAGTCTTATAAACAACAACAATAATACCAAGTGCGCTGTTAACCTCAACACTTTGCCGCATAGCCTCGCGCACAGCAATTACCATTTGTCTTGTTGAATAACACCGTCTCTAATCCTGCCAAAATGTCAAATTCAGCGAATTGTGATTGCTTGGTAGGTGTGCCTACTGGGCCCACACTCGCCTCTACCTGTGGTGGTAGCGCTTTTATGCTTTTCATGGGACTATTAGAGGTTTTCTTACGTTCACAGTGTGATTTGGAAGATCCTTGCGGACGTGCGAGTTCAAGGGTAAGTAAAAATAAAAATATTTAATACTTTATTATTTATGCAGTTATATACGTATAAAGACATATGTTATTATGTATGTACAGGGTGTTTCAATTGGCAATTAAAGCATTAGATTTTGATACGTATTTTTAACACGAACAGCTTAACTATACACCCACATTTAAATGCCAGCTCTTTCTTTTCTTTCTGACGCAAAAAAGCATTGCCAGCTTTAAATTGTAAGCTTCATTTGAATCACCCTATATATTTGTACACATTTTAGGGAAGCAATTAAATAAGCGTAAGAAGATAATGGCAAAAAAAAATTAAATGTCAATTTTTGTATTTTTTTTTTTTTAATTTTTCTTTAGTTCCGTTCAGAGCCGGACTATGAATACGATTTTATTGTTGTTGGCGGCGGTTCGGCTGGTTCAGTTGTAGCTTCACGTCTATCAGAGGTGCCACAGTGGAAGGTGTTGCTCATTGAAGCGGGTGAGTAATTGACATTGGCTATTAAATGAATTTACGATTTGTTGCTGTTAAATTGCAACATCACCTTGCAGTGTTTCCCAAAATTGAAATTGAATTGTGTTCTCCGATATGAGCAGCTCTTTGTAATACCCACTTATTCTGCATAAATTGTATAGAAAAATTGTTCGCTAAATTTTTGCATTATTTGCAAGCCACTGCATTTTCATTACACAATTGATTATGTAAAGAAAACCTTGTTATTTGCAATGATAATTTTTTTTTATATCTTGTTTTTTTTGCTGCTCAAGAAACCATGAACTTAATTCCGACTTATGGTAAATTTCAAAAGAAATATTGCAAGTTTCGTTTGAAAACAACTTAAAAACCAGCATTAAATATACAAAGTTATACGAGCAGCTTGCAATGTGCGTTACAGACTTTATATTGAATTTGTATACTTAAGCTGTTTGATATAAAAGGAGATTTTTTAAGCATTTGGTTTTTGAAAATTGAAAAAAGAATAGAAAATTTGTAAAAGTGAATAAAATATTTATTTGGAGCGCTACATCAATTCCTGCCATTTATTTTTTAAGGATTATTTCATGTAAAAGTTGCCCGCGGCTTCGCCTGAGGTTGTCCATCAGAAAGCTTCAATTTTGCCACACTTTTTCCAGCATTTCGGCCGGTATCTCACCAATGGCAGCTGTTATGTTGTCTTTCAGGGCTGAAATTGTCGCTAGCTTGTCCCTGTACACGAGAGACTTCATGTCGTCTCACATAAAATAGTCTAATGGGGTCAAATCGCATGATCTTGGCGGTCAATGGACTGCTCCAAAACGTGAGATTAATTGCTCACCAAACTCACCTTTCAATAAATCCATGGTATCACGTGCCGTGTGGCATGTGGCACCGTCATGTCAACCAAGTCCAATTCTTTTATTTTGGGCAAAAGATAAAATCGATAATCATCGCACGGTACCTTTCTCCATTAACGTTACGTTTTTCATTATTTTTGAAAAAGTACGGTCCAATGATGCCGCCAGCCTACAAATCGCACCAAACAGTGCATTTTTTAGGGTGCATTGGCAGCTCTTGAACTGCTTCTGACTGCTCTTCAGAACAAATTTGGCAATTCTGTTTGTTGACGTACCCATTGAGCTAAAAATAGCTTCGTCCCTGAAGAAAATTTTTCGATGAAAAATAGAATTTTTCACAGTTCTCACAGTGCACAAATTTTGATAATAAAATTCAATGATTTGCAAGCGCTCTCCGTTTATTAGTCTATTCATGGTGAAATGGCAAATCTTATTGAGCATTTTTTGCGTTAACACATGTTACGAATCACGCATGAGGCATCAAAAAATTTACACTGAAAAAACAAATAGCAAAAAAATCACCCTTTATAAAAATATCTATGGTAAATATTATGCAAAGTTAGACTTTTGAAATGAAACTTCTTTGGTAGCAATAAGTTGGAATTTTTTTCATCATATTCAAATGGAAGAGCATGCGTTGAACTTCTCGGCACTAATATTGCCGGTGCAGAAGGTAATACTGAAATTTTCAATAAGTTTTTTCTCCAAAAGTAGAAAAACACTCTCGGAAATTTAACGTCTTTTCATTTTGTTCTACATTTTATTTAGTTCTTAAGTTAAAAAAAAACTTTCTTTTATTTGACTTCCTGAAAGCAGAGAGCTGTTCTGAATGCTCCAACAATAGTCAGCCATTATGTGTACGTTCCAGTAGCCTTGATAGCGTTCCTCCATCCTACGAAGGTCCTGGTGGAATCGCTCGCCTTGTTCTGCACTTAGATCTCCGAGATTGGAGATAAATAGTCCAGGTGGTTGTGAAGAAAGTGTAACTTGATGCTCATGTTACATCCAACCCTTTGAAAGTGATTCATTAGTTGTTCGACGTGTTGAGAATAGTCAGAACTTTTCTTCTTTCCCAAAAAATTTTGAACTACTTAGCTAAACAAACTCATTCCAGGGATACTTTATGTAACCTCCTTGTTGACCTTAAAGAAAGTTTACTATTTTTAAATCAACACATATGAGCCAGTTGTGTTCCACATATTAAATTTTGTCCAAGACCAAAGTAATAGTTGTATATTCTTCTTTTACTTTTGTAGAATGTGCATTAGGTAACGACCCTAATCTATTCCCATTGTGCAATAGAGCAAAATTTAGACTTTAATGAGCTTATGAACAAGCTCCACTCATTAGTAACGTAATTTTGTAATCCCATTGCAGCCATTAAACCAGCTACATCTTTACAAAATATTAAATCTTCTTCAGCAAAATATTTGAGGAGATTTTTTCTCTAGTTCGGTAATAGGAAATTTTGGTTTTTTTCGTGTAGCCTGGATGCCAAAATTTTTTAAGCAGACTTTGACAGTCTCAGATCTCTGATAAGGTCTTTTAAATCATCTTGGTTGAATGGTATTGGCGTTTTCAGGTCACATTTAAAGTCACTATCACTACTGTCAGTTTTCGTCTCAAAATCCATAGGCTCACAGGAGTGAAGCATCAGCTTGAGGTTCAGGTGATTTCTTAGGGCAGAAAACACGTCTTTATGCCGACCGTATGCAAGTATATTCCCATTTGGCTCGATTTTTTTGATTAATGCCATTAATGTTTATCAAACAAAAATTACAGTCGTCGTGGTAGTTCACGAGTTCCAGATCATAGCGATTTCAAGACAAAATCTGTTCCTTTTCTTATTTGTCCACAAACGTAGAAACTCAACGTACGTTTTGCATACCTTTTGCAGAATCCAAAGCTTATCTTTCATTTCCATCAGGTGACCAAAGTAATTCTTGTAAACTTCTTTTACGAACGCTGTCATATTCAAACGGTTACAGCGTATTTTTAGTGAAAGCTATAACTCGTAAACCAGAGCTGTTACGAAAAAAAGGAGGGCATATTCAGAATCAGCGACGGCAAATTAGTAAACATCATGAGATAAAAGTCATTCATCAGAAAAAAGTTGCAATTTTGTTGTGCAGTGTTATCATTTCCTTACTTTAGCCAGTTTTTGAAGAAACAGGACAACGCTTTGCCCAAGTTTGGAGTCAATCGGTTACGTTTGATTTTTGGCTTAGGATATTTGACAGGAAATACGTCGTATGCATATTTCTAAAATTTCGCTATGAAACGATTTTTGACGCAAGAAAAAATCAAATTTAACAACCCAAGACAGAAGAAAAATTCTTAATAATATTTAAATTTATTTTTTATATTTTCCAACGATTTCCACACAAAAAGCGATTTTTACATTTGCCATAATGCATAATTGACGTCATTACGTAGCTTTAATGCAACGTTGCAATTAATTTAAATTTATTTAAAATTTGCTCAAGTTTCTTTAAAAAATGTTTTTCGATTTTGTTAACACCTCATAAGCAAACACAATTTAATGCGCTAATTAGAAAACTCCATGCGATGCTTAACGCATATGCACAATGCGCATGCGCGGCTGCAATGTAAACATAATCATTAAGTATTGAAGCATGAAATAAAACCAAAAACAGCTACAATGCTAACAAGCTAGCCACTAAATAAATGCACAATGGAAACTCATCAAAATGCTAAGGATTATTACTCGTAATAATACGATAGTAGTAGATAGTACCAATAAATAATACACACAGCAATGAGGACAAAAAAAAATTTAGATTTACACCACAATAAAACGTCCAATTAAAAAATGTGGTTTGGAAAAATTATAAACCGCTTTTATGTATTTCAATGAAATCGAAAGTAAGGCGCTAATATGCTAAGCTCATTGTTATGGCTCATAATGAGAGTTTGGTATAAAAAAACTTTGTTCCCAAGCCGCAATAATTATGATAATTTCAAACAAAATCTAGAAATAAAAACTAAATTTGTAGCAACAGAATTTCAATATTTCATCATCACTAGTATTCAATTGATAATGATGCGCACAGTGGGAGATCGCGGCAATAAAGACAAAAAAAAATTAAAATGCTAGTGATTTAAAAATATTTTGCGACAATCGTCAGATAATACTTAGGGAAGGAAAAAAAATCTATAAGAGTTCTAATTTTTAAGTTTTTTTTTTTTTTTTTTTCTTTTGATTAAGTGACACAGTGGGCTCAAAGTTAAACTTTGAACACCAAAAATGTGCTATGGAACTTTTTCAGTAGAAGCCTAAGAACTAAAACTGAGCAATTGAAATTTTGTGACTTTTCAAAAAGACCAAAGAAGTCACATTTTCGCTTGTAACTCCATCAAATTTTATCGAATTCTCATGAACAGCAAATCGATAGACAGAAGGTAAAATAAATTTTTGGATAGTGTGCAACTGATTTAGGTCGAAACAGAATTGATAGAAATATGGCCATATAAATAAATAAAATGCAGAAAAAAAGGTCTTTTGGGGATATCTCGAAAACGATTTTTAAGAAGAAAAAAAAAATGATTAACAGTTTTGGAATCTACGCCCCAAAATACATAGAAAAATTTCTATAAGAAACCAGATCTCAAGATGTGACCCAAATTTGTAAATTAGTGTTATCAATCTCTAAGGCTAAAGTAATTTCTTCAAAATAAATATATATCCATCGATTTTCAAATTTTTTTTTATATATTTTATGGGAAAGTATAGTTAGCAAAATTCCATAGCTTGCGCTGCAGCTTTTCATAGTATTTTTTTTTAAAGAAATTTGTTTTTTGTATTGCAATATTTGAAGGAAAAAAATTAATTTTATTCTTCAAATGTCGCAACGCTTTACAATAATTTTATCAATTTTTAAAGCTCACAGCGTGAGAAGTGGTGCTTAGATTCATATAGAAGTTCTTTCCCCATTTCATCTCCCTCGGACTAAAAGCTATATAATCGAATGCTTTTCAAAAACAGAAGAGAAAAACCTTCCAAACGGTTTTTTTCTGATAACTTCAAAACTATAAAAGATATCGCAGAACTTATAACATTTTTGAAATCAGCACTGCCAAATTAATGGAAATTGATACCCATTTTGAAGAGAAAGTCTCAACCGCATCTCACCTATGTACAAGACGTAGGCGTGTCCGTGGGCGGATTTTGTTTATATTCACAAATTTTTGCTGTTTTAACTTAAAAAACAACTGTACGAAATTTCAAGAGCCTAGCGCAATTATTACTATTTATGGCCACTTTTTTTTGGATTTCTCTAATAACTTCAAAACTATAAAAGATATCGCAAAATTGAATTTTTGGGTTTCTCTCTGATAATTTCAAAGTTGTAAAAGATATCACAAAACTTTTTACATTTTTGAAATCAGCATTCTCAAATTAATCGAAATTGATACCCATTTTGAAGAAAAACTTTGAAGCACATACCACCTTTCTATGGAGAGTAGGTGTGTCTGTGGGCGTAATCAGAAATTTTTGTTGTTTTGACATAAAAAAACAACTGTACTGGATTTCAAGAGTCTAGCGCAATTATTACTATTTATGGTCACCATTTCATATTTCACTGTGTGGCGGATCAAATGACGGAACTATAGATGTTAAGGCTGTAGAATACTTAAACTCATGCTACATATGACGAAGAAATGTCTATTATCAAATATGCTCACTAGCTTTTTGAGTATTTTTGATTCTATAATAGGGACACGCCCACTTGTCCAAATTCACCTACATTTCATATTGAGCTTTTATATTGCATCAACCCTAAGGATGCCAAGGTTGGTTATATATAGTGTAGAGCAGCGGTGGGCACAAAAATCTAACAAAAGAGCAAAACAACAACATCAAGCAACAACAAACGAAATTTTAAAGTTTTTTTTACTTTCATTTCCAAAATTGCCATTAGCACAAAAAAAACCAAATTACACTACAAACAAAAACAATTGCTACATTCGTCAAGACACAATGCGGCGCCGTCATTTATGCCTTTGTGTTTTGTTTTCAATCGAATTCAAGTCAACGCTGTGCCTCGATAGCGTTGAAATTCTGCGAATTTTGTGCCTCCATAGCGTTGAATTCTGCGAATTTTTTTTTTTGCTTGCTTGTGCGTCGAATAACGGTTAGAGCAATGTGAGCAAATAGAGCCACTAAATGCCCTTCACTGGTGTAGAACATTACGTTTTTTGCTTGCTTTCTGCGATCACGCCCACTTTTTTTCCAAAGCTAACTAAATGTTAGCATGCTGAGTTTGTTTTAATTCATTTTCGACATTCCCTCAATACAAAGCTTAAGGTTTTTTTTTTATAATACACCGAAAAAAATGGGCGATACCACGCCCTCCATATTATCAAGTTTGTCATATATCATCAACTATTTGATGCAGATAAATGGGATTTGTTGCATATATAAAAGTTTCGCGTAAAGGTAAAATTTAATAAAAAAAATGGGTGTTGCCACGCCTCCCATTTGACAAAAACCAAAATTTTTTTAATTTCCTATCAACTATTTGTCGCATATGGATGAGATTTGCTACAAATGTTTCTTATGGTCCGTGGAAGATTCTTAGCATAGTTGGTTTGAAGAAAATGGGCGATGTCAAGCCTTTTCCGGTTATCCTTGAACTCTACCGAAGAGGGCAGAAAAACGTCTGCCGGACCAGCTAGTGTATTATAATATGCATTTGAAAATATTTTATTAAAATCAGCGAATTGCGTTGATTTTTTTCTGGCTCTTTTGCCTATGCCTTAAAATCTTGTATATAATAAAACTTTTTTCAAAATCAATTAAAATTGTAATTTTATTATGTGCTGCTTAGTATATTGCCAGCATATTAAAGCAAAAAGATGCAGCGGCAAAAACATTAGTACACAGCGCCAACTATAAAGATGTCATAATAAAACTTCAATTGAGCATTTTACTTTGCATTGATTTTTACCATACAGACCAAGTGACTCTTAGCATTGGTGCTAAGTGGGTAATATCTTGATTGATATAACGATTGAGTGAGTGTGAATATGATTGATTTTCTGATTGATAAAAATTAATGAATGTTGCTGGAAATGACATCAAGGATGCACCACACGCTGTTTATTAGAAGCACCAGAGTAGCACATACACAAAATTGTTGCTGCTGTTGTCATAAAAATGTTGTTGCAAATTATTGTTATGCATCGATTGCGTGCTATGTCGTAAATCAAAAAAAAAGAAAAAAATTTAATATTTTTTTAATTGTTTTTACTGTCAGTAATGTTGGTCGGTTGGTTTCATACCACAATGCTGCTGCTGGTGCGTTAAGTAGATAAGATAAGCATATTGCTTTGGAACCATTTTTTCGTGGTATTGTTGTTGTTGTTTTATAACATATTGCTGTTAATTAAAAACTAAACAATCAACTAAAACATTAACTTAGTGACACATTTTATGTTGAAAATGAAAAAAAAAACTTGTTTTCCTCCAATTATTGATATGTGCAGAGTTTACTTATTAACTTAACATTAGCGAGTTTGCCGCTTAAGTCTTTTGTTTAACTTTGCGATCGTTGACTTCTGTTGGCAAATTTGTAAGTGCTTGCTATCGTTTGCTTTGCGAATTAAAACTAGTATTCTTATTTATGTAATAAATAATGCGATGTTTATTGCCAGCCATCACGTGTTGTATAAGTTTTTACTTTAAAAATTTCTGATTTTTTAAGAAATGTCACCAGACGCAGCCATATAAGCACTGTAGGTAAAGCTTAGTTTGTACGAGTTGGCATTTAAAAAAAAAACCGCAAATATTCGTCAATTTGATAAATGGCCAGCTTAACAATTTTTTTTTGTATTTTTTGTCTTAATGATACTGTGCACATATAATTTGCAAGTTGTATTCATTCGCAGCATATTGCAGTTTAAGCTGTCATCTCATAAGGTGTCCATGTGCACAAAAACTATTTGATTTTTATTTTATTATTTTTTGGCATATCAGGTGGTGTTTTGAGTCAACACTGTATTTCTTTAGTCTTTATCTGCAGTCCAAGTTTTGCTCAAAAGCAATTAACAGTTTAAGATCTTTGCGAAATAGAAACCATACCATTCTTGGAGGTATTTCATTTGTGAGTCTTATCACAAACGAAGAATATTTTCTAAAAGATTTCCATAAAATAGGGAAAGTGATGAAATTTTCATTTTTCATCGAATTTGCCAGTAGATTTTGGCCTATTTCGGTCAATTTTGACATGGTTACAAACGCTCTTCTACGACTTTTTTTATTTCAAGTCTGAGAGGTTTTGTGTCTAAAGCAGAAATTTTCACTATTCCTTCAGCATCACTCCTTGATTCTCTTTTGGAGCATTTTGTTCAAATTCGAGCTCAGCGAACCCAACTTATCCTGAGTTGATAACAGTCGTGTCATTTAGGTTTGCTTTTTGCACATAGTATTCAGGGAAAATGCAATATAAGGGCTGCAGAGAATCAAAAAGCAAATCATCAACGACATAAAAGATCACTATTTGTTGCAAAAGCTTACTGTGTGAAAGTGTGTTCGAAAGAACAAAAGATTTCAACCAAAATAAAGCCGGTGTCGCAGTTACCATCAATGCTGGTAAATATCGAACGGAGTTTGATTTACAGGCCAGTTGTGGAAAACCATTCACAACTATGCCCAAGTAGCACACGTTGCAAGTTTTTGGCGCATTTCTAGCAAAAATCAATGCTGCATTGCTTTTCTTGCTACTAGGAGTTGATCAGGAATGCATTGTCATATAGCTTATAAAGCGCCTTTGGGAATCAGAACTAAGCATTTCACATATCCTTACAGAAGGAAAAATAAGAAAAAATAGCCCCATTAATTAGTTTGTTAATTATGTATGACAAGTATTTACGTTTGTGATATTTATTGGCATTTATTTGAACGAATTTACTTCACTTTTATTTTCTTGAATAATATGAGCATTTCAATTACACAAATTTCAATCGAAAGCATTCTTTCAGAACTACAAACTGTCTGGGAATAAACATTTTCCGACTACTTCTGAAACGCTAAGATAAATAATGCGCCTCAAAGTTTCTTTATATTTTTAAATTTTTAAACAATAAAAAAAAATTAAATCAAAAAATTTAGTAAAATCCATATTTTCCCTATTGCAATAATCCAACATTTTCTAAAGTGATAAAAAATATGGTTTCCATGGTAATTTATATTATAGTACTAGTTCATTTGGCAATATTATTTCCCTTGCATTGAAATATAGTCAGTGTTGAGCGTTTTTGATTGTTCGAATAAATTTCCTTATTCGAATAACTTTTTGCACAACACTCACATAATGGTGTCTTCAGAGTTTGATAAATGAATTGCATGGAAGCATCAATAGCTAAAACTTAACCAAAAAATATGAACTTAACAGCGAGAGCGCAGCAGCTTTCTTTTGGAGTTCAATTGGCGTAAATATTTCAAAAAATTGCTAACAAATTGCAGAAAAATTAGTTTTACTACTTTGCTATTTTTCAGCAAAATTTTTGATTTTAAAAGCTGATTTATAGCCAAGTACTAGAATAACGAGCTGGCGCTCTCTCGAGTAGTGCGCATCATTATAGAGAAAAGAAATGTGTGTGGATTTTTTTAGCAATAATATGAAGTATGCATGCAAAATAAAAGTTTTAAATATAGCCATTGCTTTTACTGTAAATTAACATTAAATGCGCTTTAATAACAGCCATGAATCTATGATATGCTCTATAATTTTGTTTAGCTATAAATGCCAAATCAAAACAATAAATATACATAGTTGCTTCTGTTTAGCTGCACTCTTTTCGTTAAAGTATAGTTCATAGCTAAAGAAAATAACAGCGAAGTTGTGCTAGTTCTCAACATCTATTTTGGCTGTATAAGCGCTTCTTAAGCAGATCAAGTAAATATTTTGAAGCAATGCTTATATTAAGCTAGACACATGCTGTAAAAGGGTTTTTAAAGAATAAAAATTTTCTTTTAAGTAAAACTTAAAAAAAAGCTAATAAATGACTTGTCAATTGCATTAATAGTGTTTTTACAGCTTACTCCTAGCAATTATCGCACAGTAGTATTTTAATGCTTCAACAGGGTAACATCCATCCACAGCGAATACTGCAAAAGACACAAATGTTACGGAACATTTTCTACTAGCAGATAGAAATAAAACCTTTCACTTTATATACATACTTATCATATAAATCTTAAGCGATACAAAATGTGTTGAAATAATTTTTTTTTAATGAAGAATTAAACAGTTTCCCTAATAAGTTAAAAAGAAATATTGACTTCAAAAAGGATTTTTAACAAGCTCAGCTCAATGACTTTTGTTGCGATTACAACTTAGTACCAGGAGACCGACCATAGATCGGTTTTTCGTTCTGAAGTTGAAAAAGTCGATATGGAAAGTGTGGAAAAAAGTTGAATGAGGTTGAATAAGTCGAATAAATATGGAAAATGTTGATAGAGATTAAAAAAAGGTTGGTGTTTGTGATTGATACCCAAATGGCAGGTAGACCGTAAGCTCGGTGTGGATTTGCATAGACTCAACTGAGTTTCGTGTCCCATTGTACGACGGTGGTATTAAGATGGGCTTCAACAAAAATCAACGGTGAAGCATAACTTTATTTGGTACCTTTGGTATAGGTTTATACATTGAACAAATTATTCCATTTCATGGGGCCGCTAAACGACATCGTATGTACTTCGAGTGTGATGGTTGGTCGTGGTGTTAAGCCTATGCGGCAGGAATCTACGTTATACACCAGACTTTTTTACATAGCACTTGTATCCGCTTATTTTCAGGTTGCTTAAACAAACATTAAGTTTGGGTTTAATTCCTACACTTCATACATATTTATGCATTTAATTATCAAGTTTGTAGCTTAAGTCTTTTCATTTTAGCTCTTTCCCATAGAGTAATCACGATTTTTTCTATAATTTCTAAACAAAATCAAGTATTTCAAAGCTATTCAACGTGACGGCGAAATTCAATTAAAATTTATTTTCAAAAAAAAAAAGCAACAAGTTATACAGGACTAATGTTGTGTCTGAAATTCATTTGTTTAAAAACAAAAAAGCGCTGCAAAATTATAAATTAAAATTTAATAAGATAAATTAAATTAAGCTTCGAAAAAAACTTTATCATAATTAGTGTCAAATTGAGTTAAATCCAATTTAACAACAATTGTTGTTTGAGTTAATCGATAATCATACTTTTGTAAGGTAACAATATTAAAAAAGTTTAACTCAAAGTTTTGTCAACTTTTTTAATCTATTGATGCAAAAAATATTATTTTTAAATTTTTAGTTTTTTTTTTTCATTTTTGCGGTTGCATTCAACAATTAAGCTTTATTCTTGGCTCCCACGATTCATTGTTGCCTGAATTATTTAGAAATTGTGATTTCTTATCTATGCCTTGAGCCATTTCTCATCCGCTGTCAACGCTAATCAATGGTTGGCCTTAAAAAAATATCAATTCGAATTCAGGTTTTCTACTTTTTGGTAATTTTACCGTTTAACAGAATGTCAATAATTGCAAATAAAACAAAAAAGGAAAAACTGAACTCCCACAATGATTCAGTTAAATAACTTTAAAAAAACAAAAGTTTGAAGTTCCACAGTAGCAAAACAAACGAATACCAAGTGAAAGCAGCCACAAAATAAACTATAATATATTTTTATGAATTCTTGAATGAAGAAAAAAAATATTAAAAAAAAAAAACAATAAATAAAATATAATATTTAGCTAAAACTTGAAATAAACCAGAAAACCATTAGTACCGCATTAAGATATAATTTATTTGTTTATCTTTTGATTTTTATATCTTTGCATGTGTCAAGTGAACTTAATCGCTTTAAAAGAGACCAATAAAAATAAATTTTTTCGCATAAAAATAAATTTTTTTTCATAAAAACAAACTCTAATTGTATTCTGCACTACAATTGTGTCCACATTATGTAGACATATCTCATAATTTTGTTATTTTATTGACTTCACAGGCTTTTGTTTCACGCCAGTCTACGTCAAAATTATTTTAATAATTTACAAAAAAAAAGTTTTAAACATCAGGGATGTTAGTACTGCAGTTCTATAGATTTTAAGCTGCTAAAGCTGAAGCTCAAGTTAGAATTTTTTCATAATCTAAGTAGCTATTTTTCGATATTTAAATCCTGACCAATAAATCCTTAGCCTTTCGACAAACTGATTGTCTTATAAGCTATAGAATTTTTGAAAGCACAACAGACAACAAAAATCGAAATATCTACTTAAACTTAAAAAATCACATTTAACATTGAAAATTGGTTTCAAGGTTTTTATTTGACCTCCTACACTTAACACAATCTTGCTTAGTTCTGGAGAAATTAAATTGGATCACGCTATATATTTTGAATTAAGGCGAGTGAGTGCAAGTGATTCGTTGTGTTACGAATTCAGATTAACAAAAAAAAATTCATAGAAATCGAATATTAACGAAAAGTATCAAACAGTATCAAAAAATTTGAAACAATTTAAAAATAAGCGTCAAGATAAAATTTAAACATTATTCAATAGTGTCGCAAAAATTTAAAAATATGGATTAGTAGCGAATAGTATTCTAACAGTTTGCAAAATTCAAAAGGAATCCAATGGATACTTCGATACAGTACCAAAAAAAACTACGTCGAAAATTATGTAAAGTTCAAAAGTATGAACCAGTCCTCGAAATCATCAAAAAATTGAATTGAAAGTTATAGAATATTAACACTTTAAAGTCCAAAATTATCAATAAGTATTGAAAAAAATCGAGCTGCATCGAGAAAGTCATCGAAGAGTATTGATCAGTTTTGATACAAGTCGAAAAACGTAAAATTGTACAGAAAAAGTTGATAAAAGTTCCATCAGACCAGTTCTGATTCCGATTCAGTTCAGAAGTGGAATTGAAGTCCGAAGTTGAACGTCAATAGCTCTTCTAAATCTAATGGTCGAAATTTGCTATGGAATTTTTTTTTTTTTTTTTGAGCTTTGAACTTGAGAAGTTGTAGTTTCGATATTTTGACGGATTTTTCTTTTTTGTATGATCTTGAAATAAAATTTGAATTTCAGTTCCGTTTCTAAAACAAATCCGAAACGGAAATAAAACAGGTCTGAATAGTTTCGAATGTTATCGAAAGTTGGTAACGGTCGAAAATATCAAGTAGTATAGGAAAGAGCCGATGAAAGTCTAAAAGTCTTAGTATTGACTAACGCCGAGAAGTGTCAAATAGTATCGAAAGTATATAAGCTCCAAAAGTATCGATAAGCATTAAAAAGTATCGATAAAGTTTTAAAAAACTTTCCGAAAATTTATAAAGTTAAAAATTATCGGTCAGTATTGAAAGATGCCTAAGAGTCGAGGAAAATTTAATAGTATCGCCTTGTAATGAAGTCTCGAAGTGTATTAACAAAGTTGCTTAGAAATGTCGAGTGGTTGTGAAAAGCATCGAAAAATAGGTTAAAATTGAGGTGTATCGCCGCGTTCGGATATATGTTTACTTATCTACCGAAGAAGATTCAGTTGAATCCATATAACAGTGTTAATAATAAGTAACTTTGAATGTCGAGAGCTTGCTCGATTTGAATAACCCTGAATGATAGCAAAATTAATTTATGAAAGAAATATTTTCTAAGTCATGGCATGCTAAAGCTATTTTGAGTGCAGATTTAGATTTTACAAGGTTTTATTTAAAAACTAAAATATGATGGAGGACGGTGTCATACCAGGTTCTTAAAGAAGTTCGCGGAACGGAAATGAAAAACCGAATTTATAATTGTAAAATTCAGTATAATTTCCCTCAATTTCAATGCACTTATTCCAACGATCCTCCAATTTATGGCTTCCATCAATGTAGTGGTTTTCCGGAAATTTTCCAAAATACTTTTCTACAGTAGCTATTACAACTTTGTTTGATCAAAATCGTTTTCCACGAAAGAGCTTTTCGAAGCATGCGAAAGCAAGAAGTCAGAGAGAGCTAAGTCTGGAGATTAGGATGGATGTTCTAACAATTCATTCTTAAATTCACTAATTTTGGCGATGGTTTTTCGAATGTGGTTTCGTTGTATTGTAAGCAAATGCGGCTTCCATTGTGCACACAGCTTTTGGAAAACCAAAACATTACTTAAAATATTGATCATTGTGCCAATTGAAATGTCTAGAGCTTCTTCTAAGTCTTTCTTGGTCTATCGACGATATTTCAAGACCATATCCAGTATTTTTTGCTGACGCAGGCTTCAAGGCTTGTATAGCTACTTTTAAACAAGCCAGTCCACTTACAAATTATTGAAGGTGCAGAAATAACCAAGCAAAATTATATATCTTATACTTAGTTTTTGCTAAGGTCTACTTCAACTATTCTACAGTTCCTATAGTAGGACACTAGTTGGTAGGTTCATTCATTCTGTCCAAAGTTTAATTTATCATATTACCCACAGTAGCGTGAAGTAAAGTAAATTATTCACATGTTGCACAATTGCAAACAGTGTTGACAGCAACAAATTAAAATCCAAATTTATTGTTTTTTGTCTAAAACATTTGAAATTGCAACGACTAATATTTTTTTCTCTACTTTTGACTTGTTTCTCTTCAAGGTGGTGACGAACCGGTTGGCGCACAAATTCCATCAATGTTCTTGAACTTTCTTGGCAGCGATATCGACTGGCGTTACAATACTGAACCAGAGTCTAGCGCTTGTCTATCATCACCGGAACAACGTTGTTATTGGCCACGCGGCAAAGTGCTCGGTGGTACATCGGTTATTAATGGCATGATGTATATACGCGGCAATCGTGAAGATTACGACAACTGGGCAGCCATGGGTAATCCAGGCTGGAGTTATGAGGAAATATTACCTTTCTTTATGAAATCCGAAGACAACATGCAACTGGAAGAAGTTGGCACTGAATTTCATGCTAAAGGAGGTCTTATGCCGGTATCCAAATTTCCATACAATCCACCACTTTCCTATGCCATACTAAAGGGTGGTGAAGAATTGGGTTATAATATACAGGATCTGAATGGTCATAACTCAACCGGATTCATGATTGCTCAGATGACATCACGTAATGGTATTCGCTGGAGTTCTGCGCGTTCTTTCTTACGTCCTGCACGCATGCGCAGTAATTTGCACATTTTGTTAAACACCACCGTTACTAAGGTGCTGATACAACCGAACACAAAGACTGTGCTTGGTGTTGAAGTTAGCGATCAGTTTGGTAGCATGCGTAAGATTTTAGCCAAGAAGGAGGTCATCGTAAGCGGTGGTGCTGTTAATACGCCACAAATCCTTTTGCTCAGTGGAGTTGGACCAAAGGAAGATTTGATGAAGGTGAGTGATTTTAACTTAAATATAAGAAAATGAATTATCTACTTTATACGTGTATAAATATAATCGATTAGCATACTAAGAATGTAAAAACCTACCGGACTTCCACTTGAAAACTTAACCCTTAAATGTATAGCGTACCATATATGGTACGTGCCTAAAATCATGGCCAAGTCTACCGAAACAATCTGCATTGCATTAAGTTTTACTTCAAATTGTAGCAGGCATTACCAGCTTTCACATAAATGTCTCTTTAGCTCTCCGATGTCCACTTTCAGTTCCCAGTAAGCTGTCAAAGTGGTCGAACATTGTGTTTACAAATAATTTTAAAAGTAACCCTCATCAGTGAATTAAATATTAATAGTTTCCATTATTCATTTCCATATTTCATTATTATTAATTTTTCATTATTTTTTTTGAAAAAAAAAAGGATCTAAAAAAGAGTTTTTCATTTCAAATATATAGGCTTAAAGCATCGTGTACCATATTTGGTACACTGCACAAATCACACTTTTTGAGCTTTTCCGGGAAAACGTTGCATTTTCCAGGAAAATGAATGTCTGGGCGTCAGCGTCTGATTTTACATAAAAAGAGCTTGGTCTCCACTATTTGGGGCTAACCCCATGCATTTAAGGGTTAAGCAATTCAGAATTGTGTGTCGGTGAACGATTGGCGAATTTTGAGGGAGAATACCAGTCGTTGTATAAATATTTTTAGCAATAATAGCACTATAAGCAGTTTTCATAAATTATGTCACAGTTTTTTGGTATGTTTTACCTCCACCCCTCTGTCTCAAAGTGTCAGGAATCCACGGACCAAATTGTCACAGATGAGCTGACCCCCACTAGAACCGTGACATCCTTTATGGAAGCTCTCTTAAGAAATATTCAAAAAAATAGTTAATTAACGTATACAATTTTTTCTATTTTCATTTTATAAAATAAGTTTTTTATATGATTTCGAGTTCAGTAGCTAAGAAGGATAATACCTGTAGTAGCTAAACTCTATATAGCTTACTTGATACTCAAAAATTACTGGGTATTTACAATATCCGACGTCTGATGCAGAACGTTATGATAAATTGAAATGTATCGATATTTTCATGAAAATACAATACTTATGTAAATTTGTACTTTTCCTTGAATATCGGCAAACATAGGCCTTACTTTCTTCTTTCTATTTGGAAGCGGATACGGCAGGCAAACTATTTTCTCTCTCTGCTATTTGAAAACGAAGCCTTGAAGCAAAGTAATGACATTGTGTAGTAAAATGAAGTAAAGGAAGCATACAAGAAAGAGCTAGTGGCGCCCAATGGAGTGATAAGTGCATGCCTATTTAAGTGTAATACTATCCTACTTGTTATTTTTATCTAAGTGCTTTATTTTTAATTTAATGAAACGAATTTTTGTAGAAGAAAAAAAATTCTAAGAAAATGTTTTTTTTTTTGTTTTAATAAACAATTAAAATTCTTAAAAGCTCCTAGAAACCGAAATTTTATTCGAAAGATTCGAAGTTTTAAAATTTTGAGCCTTTCCGTTCTTCGAATACTGCGCTGTGGTGAATTCCTTTCAAAAGAAAGTAAAGTAAGGAATATTGTTTAGGCGTCATTAAGAGCTTGCATAAGATTGTCCGCCGAAAACGGTCAGATTTGTGGAAGAACACCTCAAAGCTTATGCACCACGATAATGCACCATTGTAAAAACCATAATTGTGTATAAGTTTCTAGCCGAAAACTCAACTAATGTCATCGACCAAGCACCATATTCAACTGATATGGCCCCGTCTGACATTACTCTGTTCCTGAAACTAACATTACCGATTCGAGGACGGAACTCCGTATTCAGAGTTGCCAAGTTGAAAAGAAGCAATTCCCGACCTTCTCAAATAAACAAAAATTTTCCCTCAAATAGTAAAAAGTTTTTTTGGTCAGCAATATTAAAAAATTAATTCATAAAATGATAAAAACTTTAATTTTTTTAAAAAAACTTGGCCTTTTTTTTTTTGGTCGTTGAAAAAAAAACTTTTCAGGCTGTTTCAGAAACTTATCAATTTCTACCATGCCCCGGTTTTGACATGAAACTCCAGAACTGGCCGAGTCAATCCTGGTCACTTAGCAACCTTGTCTGTATTTATTTGTTTTGATTTTTTCATAACAATTTCGAATTCTCAGGAATAAAATCATTAAGGTGAAGTTATAAGAAAATTCGTTCTCTCATTGGCAATTCTATTTATTTTATTGAGTTCATTTTGAAAATCGATTTACTCTCACGCTCTTAAAATGGCTTTCAATTCAGCAAGCATAGCTCTCTCTCTCTAATGAATTTACCTTGCTTAATTCCATCATGGAAAACACAAATGAATACACACAACGCATTAACTTGCCATTAAACGGTTTGTTATGTTTGCATGCTTGTTTATATTTGCGCAATCAATTTTTTCTTAAGCAATTTTAAATAACTTGATACTTAATAAGAATATCGTGATCATTTTTATTGTAGATTGAGACCAAGCGTCTAAAGCATAAGAATAAATAAATTTGGTCAAAATCGGTCTAGTAGTTTTTGCGTGATGCGTAAACATCGATGTACAAAGCTATAATTTTATTTATACAAGTTAATTCCAAATACCGGATTTTAAAGTATAGTAGGTATTTTGTTTATGTTTAAACCTCTATGTTCGTCTCTCAAAATTTTTTTTTAAATAGTTTAATAGATGGTTATTAAAATTCTTTATTTCCAATTAGATTAACCGTTTCGCTACATAAATCAATTAATGATGATTTGTGGAGAAAAGTCGATTTTGAAGACCTGCAACTTTGAAAATGTTTGAGTGAGAGCAATTTGAAAATTTTTTTGCCACATCATCGTTTTTTATGATTTAACTTTTTTTATACCGGAAAAGTATTATACCAAATTGCTTGAATATTAAATATTAAAAACATTTATAAAGGAAAAAGTTTAGAAAACTGAATGCCAAAAACAGCGTTTTATGTTTTGGAAAACCTTGTGAAGCGTCTAGATAAAAATCCAAATTTTTTTTTATTTTTTAGTTTAATAAAAAGAGCAAGTGCATGCGTTAAACCGTTCAAAAGTTGTAGACTTTTGAGCAGCTTAGGACACAAAAAAGTGCACTGTGTGACGTTATGCTAATATTTGTCTCAATAAAATTTTGACAATGCACTGTGCAGATATTCAACTCGATAACACGTAGTATGCCACAAGCAAATAATTCTCACATAAATTGGTGTTATCAAGAATTTTTGTGCAAAAAAAAAAGGAAGACTGGTTTGCAAGACTGTAATAAAATTTAATATTTAATTTCATAAACGCAATAAGTAAATTTTGAAATACTCGTATTTTGGTGAAATAAATTTTAAATCAAAAAAAAAACAATGATGCAAATAAACCAGTAATATTAAGAAATTAAAAATGACATATGCATTGCGAAATTGCGCTTATTTAAATTAGCTAACTGTTATTTTTTAAGGAGTTATATAACAAAAATAAAAATATATTATTTTGTATATTTCAAATATTCTTTCTCTACTCTATTGCAGGTCAATGTGCGCCCCATACATAATCTACCCGGAGTTGGCAAAAATCTACACAACCACGTTGCCTACTTTACGAATTTCTTTATCGATGATGCTGATACTGCACCGCTAAATTGGGCTACCGCTATGGAGTATTTACTCTTCCGTGATGGTCTTATGTCCGGTACAGGCATCTCTGATGTAACAGCCAAGATTACAACACGCTATGCTGAACGTGCTGATGCGCCCGATTTACAATTCTACTTTGGCGGCTATTTGGCCAGTTGTGCGCGCACAGGTCAAGTTGGTGAATTGCTCTCCAACAATTCAAGAAGCATTCAAATCTTCCCCGCTGTACTAAATCCACGTTCACGTGGTTACATTACACTCGCATCTGCAGATCCGCTGCAAGCGCCTAAAATCTTTGCCAACTATTTAACCGATGAACATGATGTTAAGACGCTGGTGGAAGGTATTAAATTCGCTATACGCTTATCACAAACCACACCGCTCAAACAGTATGGCATGCGTTTGGATAAGACGGTGGTGAAGAATTGTGAGTCGCTGACCTTCGGTACGGATGCCTATTGGGAATGTGCTGTACGTCAAAATACCGGACCGGAGAATCATCAAGCGGGTTCCTGCAAAATGGGACCATCACGTGATCCAATGGCTGTGGTAGATCATGAATTGCGTGTACATGGCATACGCGGCTTGCGTATTATGGATACATCGATTATGCCGCGTGTTACAGCGGGCAATACACATGCGCCTGCGGTGATGATTGCCGAAAAGGGCACGTACATGGTGAAGCGAGCATGGGGCGCCAAAGTTTGACGTGTGGATGCAACGTGGACGATGCATAGAGTAATTTAAATTTAAATTTAAATAAAAATAAAATTTTTTTACAAAAAAAAAAACCGAAAAAAATTTATAAAAAAAAAAATTAAGTTAAAAATGTAGATATCCAGGCATAAACATATGATGTCCCAGTAGGCAGTTGAGCAAGGTCTTTTTCCCGGAGAAAACCTGCTATCAAGTAGCGTCGATAAACGTTTCAATATTGCAAATATGCCTTCCACTAGCCTGCTAGCAGGGTCTAGGCTTGAAGCCACCAATTCTGCTTTAAATTTTTCATTTTAAGATTCACTGCTTTTATAGTTCTTAACTAGTTTATACCAAGTTTAGTTTCAAATAAAGTTTGCTTGGCAATTAAAAGTTACTTATGATATCTTACAACCGATACAGTATGTAAGTTTTTGGAAAATATTGGCTTTCAAATATAATAATTTTTAAAATTTTAATTTTCAAGGTGTCGATATATCTTGCTTCAAAAATCATCAAAAACAACCATATTTTTCGAGTACGGAAAGCCTACTTTTTTCACTTCCTGGGAAGGCCTTCTTTTGTTACATCGACATAAGACCTCATTTTGTCCTCCTACTTAGGAAGCGATTAAAAACAACCTAATTTAGATGGTCTGCTCAACCGAGTCATTTCATATACAAAAAAAAAAGAAAGTTTAAATTAAGTTGGTAAGGCCTGCTCTCTATCAAGAGAGGCATTCCAAGAACGCTTCTTACAACTGCTCTTGCCTACTGGGGTGTACATATAGCGATATTTTAGTATTTGTATATTGGTGCACACACTATTTCAACCTTTTAAATGTAGAATCCTTTACTAATTTAATATCTTGGAAATAATTTTCAATTTAGGCGCTTTATCTCTAATGCGTTTTCACTGTTGCTGCTATTTTAACAAGTTACACAACATAACAATAACCACTATAGACGACCTTTTCTTACTACATGGTATACGTTAATGTTTACGTGATGTTTTTGCTTTAATATATTATTTTGAGTTGACTTTTATTTGTAATTTGTATTAGATTTTTATTAACAACTTTATTAATGTACTTAATATTATGAATAGTTTCTATATTTTAAACCTTATTTAAACCATTTCAAAGACAACATACTCGTATCATTGGAGTTTTAGGTTATCGTTTCTAAAATGGGAGAGTCTGGGTAAAGAATATCGCCAAAACCAAATGTTGGCTCAAAAAAAAATCGACTAAAAACCAAAAGTTAAGACACAGGATATATCAGTTTTTTTTTTCTCAAATATTATCCAAAGTTTAATATCCGTTCTACAAAATATTTTTAAGCTTTGGACAACTTATCATTTGGGAAAAAAAAGCCTAATAGCTAAATGAGCATGACAATTTTTCATGAATTTGGGAGAAGTTCGTATAAAGTTTTTTTCCGCGGATAATCGTGAGTTTCGTAGCTCTCAATCTCAACAAAACAATATATTACATACTTCAAAAACTCCCGGGAAAAATGATGAAAACACAAACTTTTTGATAAAAGTCGATTTTATTCTCCATTATAGTTCCTTTCGAGTGTATCTTCCCTTCATCCAACGATCCTCCAACATTTCGATACCTTTTTTATAGTAGTCGACGTCGAGGCTCTCAAAATAGCATCAGTTTCGACCTCCACCTCCTCATTTAAGTAAAGTCTCTTTCCCTTTGTCGTGCTGAAACAGCACTTTTTTTTGCCATTTCATTTCATTGTTCAAACAGTCCAATAACGCTACGTAATAGTAGCCCTTGATGGTTTTGCCTTTCTCAAGATATTCGATGAGGATTATGCCATGTGCATCCCAAAATATGCTAGCCATCACCTTCCCAGCCGACGTTTGCGTTTTTGGGCGCTTCGAACGACTCTCACTTGGTTCTAACCATGTTGCCGACTGTTTATTGGACTCCGGTGTGTAGTGGTGGATCAATGTTTTGTCCATTGTTACGAATCTACGCAAAAACTCTTTCGGGTTGCGTCGGAACAGCTTCAAATTGGCCTCCGAATCACCGACACGATGTTGCTTTTGATCAATTGTCAGCAAACGTGGCACCCATTGCGCGTACATCTTTTTCATTTCCAAATGATCATGCAAAATATTGAAAATACTGCCGATCGACAACTTCTATATGTCTGTTAGCTCTCTCACTATCACTTTGCGGTCTTTCAAAACGATCAGATGGATTTTCTTGATGTTTTCTGAAGTAGTAGCCTTATTTAGCCGGCCCGAACGTAGTCCATCACTCGTATGACCCATTTTAAATTCAGCAATCCATCTGTAAGCCGTGATGTTTTTGGATCTATTCCAATATTTGCTTCTCGTTTTTTCCGGTCACAAAGCAATGTTTTATCAAAATCGAAATTCACTTTTATGCAATTTTTTTGCGAAATACCAAAAGTAGCGTCACTCATACGGCGATTCCTGTATTCCTCTTTAAAAAGTTGCCTCTTCTGAAAAATTATATCGATTTGAGTGTGGTGGTGCCATCCAACCACAATTCCCGGGACTTTTTGAACTATGTGGTAGGTTTCCTAAGTTAAAATAAGAAAATCCAACCTCAGATATTGAAAATGGAACGATGAGTTCAATATGTAAATGTAAAGTATATTTCGGGGAGGAAATATAAATATTATCCGCACGGTAGCTAAAAAAAAGAAAGAGGTTCGCACCGATAGCCGATCCTCGCGTACTCAAATAATAATCCCAGCGAGGGGTTAAAACAATGTTGGATGCATTGAAATGTATTTCCGCATCGAGTCTGACACCAAAAAAGTGTGACTCATCGAAAATATGATATATTGATAAAATCTTTAATGATTTTTGGTGTTCCACTTCAGTAGCGTACCGTAAACATTCGACATCTTAATTATCACCGTGGAAAATTTTTTTTTATTTAATAAAAAAAGGTCACCAGGTTTCACATTCCGAAAACTCTAGCAAATTCTGATATATTTCACATTATAGAGCCTCATTGGGCCCCTGCACTATTTTTATTTAAAAAAAAATTTCTACAAAATTAAGAAACCACGAGCCATTTTGGCGCCCCCAAGCCGTTGCGCCCGGGGAAGCCGCCTCCCTCCTTAGTACGCTAATGTTACAGCTACGTTCATGGTTTTCGGTCATCTTTTACCTAAGACAGTCTGTAAGATTTGGGAGGGAAAAATCAGTCGAACCGCTTAGTACTTTAAATTTTGTTTTTATTCGCACATTTTCCTACTTTCATCTGTGATTTGTCATAATAGAGCTAGGACTAAGATGTCTACCGAGTGCATTTTCCAGTCAACTGAGATGGTAAAGTCTTTGTTTTATTTAACATTCTCTGCTATGAGTTATAAAAGCTATACCTATACTGAACATATATATTATATGGATAACAGTAAGGGTCATTTATGGTCAAACCTTAACTAGGACTTTAACCGACAGTTTGACATAAAATCTCATACAAAATCTGTTAGTTAAGTAAAGTGTTCCAAATTGGCCTCTTTATACTTATTTCAATAACTATTTCTATTTACCGAAAAAATACAATCAACACCAATAAAACTTTAAGCAATTACATAAAATAATTGAATTAAATTAGTTTTAAAAATCTATTTAAAATACTTATGAATACAAAATGATATGTAGTAAATTTGCTATATTTACTTTATAATAATTGAGCTTTGTGTATGCAAATAATCTTGAATTAATGTAATAAATATGAAATTTATAATTTATTTATTATTATAATAAAATTGAAATGCTGTATTATATGACAAACAATGAATGTGTTCTTATTTAAATCAACTCACTATCGCATGTTTAGTGATTGGCTGCGAGTAAAGTAAAGTCATATAAAAGCGCTTTGTTGAACTTAACATTGTGACAGTTGCATTAGGCAAAATGCTGCATATAAACATTTTCTATACATTCGCGACAGTACTTTTCATTTGGTATAACAGTTGTGTTGTTGGTTTTGAACGTGCAAAGGATAATGGTGATATCTATGTTATCAATGTGACACAACTAAGGGAGCACACTTTGGTAACAACAAAGGCCCCAACAGTCGACGATATCAATTTCGATGAAGTGATGACCGCATGTAATGCCAGTTTTATTATACCAATGGGTAAGTTCTAATTAATTTAATGTTTTCTTATTGAAAATTTCACAAAATTCGTTTCGCATGATTAATTCGTTTATATGTACATATATCAGCAAATCCATCAGATTGGACCTTTTAGCTGGCCTCGTTTTTTTTTTTTTTTTTTTTTGGAATACATCTTCCAGCTACAGTTTTTCTTGAAGCTAAGGCTATCTTGAACTCATTATAAAGGTTGTTCAATTGAAATTCAGATAGCTATTTTTTTAATTTGCATTTAAAGTAAGAAATACATGAAACTTTTCGTGTTTTTTAAAAATTGTCAATTTATTGGGTTTTTACGCTGTAGTCTAAAGACTGTTAAGTACATCTTTCAGATATAGTTTTTTTTGAAGCTAAGGCTGTATTGAACTCATATTAAAGGTTGTTCAATTAAAATTTAGATACCTATTTTTTTAATTTGCATTTAAAGTAAGAAATATGTGAAACTTTTCGTGTTTTTTAAAAATTGTCAATTTATTGGGTTTTTACGCTGTAATCTAAAGACTGTTCAGTACATCTTTCAGATATAGTTTTTTTTGAAGCTAAGACTGTCTTGAACTCATAATAAAGGTTGTTCAATTGAAATTCAGATAGCTATTTTTTTTATTTAACTTTATATGTAACATTTCATGTTGTTTTTAACTAAAATCCAATTTTAACTATGTCACCCTTTGAATTTTAATTGTTCCTCCTTGAATATTAATTAAAGATAGTCTAAACTTCGAGAAAAACCATGTTTGAAGAGTCTGCTCCAAAAAAAAAAAATAAAAAAAAAAAATCGAAATTGTCATCTTACCTCGCCATGGCTTCGATTTTATTTATTTTTTTTTTTTTTTTTTTTGAGGAGTCTCTTCAAACATGGTTTTTCTTGAAGTTAAGACTATCTTTAATTAATATTCAAGGAGGAACAATTAAAATTTTAAGGGAGACATAGTTAAAATTGGATTTTAGTTAAAAACAATATGAAATGTTACATATAAAGTTAAATAAAAAAAATATCTATCTGAAGTTCAATTGAACAACCTTTATTATGAGTTCAAGACAGTCTTAGCTTCAAAAAAAACTATATCTGAAAGATGTACAGTCTTTAGACTACAGCGTAAAAACCCAATAAACTGACAATTTTTAAAAAACACGAAAAGTTTCACATATTTCTTACTTTAAATGCAAATCAAAAAAATAAGTATCTAAATTTTAATTGAACAACCTTTAATATGAGTTCAATACAGCCTTAGCTTCAAAAAAAACTATACCTGAAAGATGTACTCAACAGTCTTTAGACTACAGCGTAAAAACCCAATAAATTGACAATTTTTAAAAAACACCAAAAGTTTCATGTATTTCTTACTTTAAATGCAAATTAAAAAAATAGCTATCTGAATTTCAATTGAACAACCTTTATTATGAGTTCAAGATAGCCTTAGCTTCAAGAAAAACTATAGCTGAAAGATGTACTCCAAAAAAAAAAAAAAAAAAAAACGAGGCCAGCTAAAAGGCCCAATCTGATGGATATGCACATATGCGAGTTATAATCATTAGAAGGATTGAAATGAAATCTATACTTTTTGACATTATTGAGAAATATTTAGTTTGCAAGCGGGGATTAGTGTGCATTTTTCATATCAAAGTATCCGTTTCTTACTGAAAACTTAGTCATTCGAGACATAATTCTTAGCCTCAACTATAGGGTGTTTTTTTAGAGGTATAGAGCTTCGAATTGAAATAAAACACAAGAAAATCGTTTTAATGTCCATCAATTTGGCTTTATTGGAAGGATAATTTTATGCCATTAATGTTTAAATATGATTTCGGGCATGTGGCCGCCGCGGCTGGCTCGAATAAAGCCAATTCTACAGGTCCAATTTTGAACCACTTTTTCGAGCATATGGGGCCGTATGTCGGCAATAACGCCACGAATGTTGGCTTCCAAGTCCCCTAACGTTTCTGGTTTGTTGGCGTAGACGAGCGACTTCACATATCTCCAAAGAAAATAATCCAATGGTGTCAAATCACACGATCTTGGTGGCCAATTGACAGGTCCATTCCGCGAAATTATGCGCTCATCGAATGTTTCCTTCAATAAATTGATTGTGACGTGCGCTGTGTGGCATGTAGCGCCGTCTTGTTGGAACCACAACTCATCCACATTCATGCCATCCAATTTGGGAACAAAATAGTCGGTTATCATGGCTCTATACCGGTCTCCATTAACGGTAACTGACTCTCCAGCATTATTTCGGAAGAAGTATGGCCCAATGACTCCACCAGCCCATAGAGCACACCAAACAGTCAGTTTTTGTGGATGTAATGGCGTCTCAAGGGTCTCATGTGGATTCTCTTCACTCCAAATGCGGCAATTTTGCTTGTTGACGTAGCCATTCAACCAAAAATGAGCCTCATCACTGAACAAAATTTTGCGATGAAAATCAGCATCGAGATCAATCTCATTTTCGGCCCATACACCAAAATCACGACGCATTGCATGGTCTCGCGGCTTTAATTCTTGCACAAGCTGGATCTTGTAAGGTCGCAAGCCAAGATCTTTGCGCAAAATCTTCCATAAAGTTGATGGACAAAGCTCCATTTGCTGTGCACGGTGGCGAATCGATTCATTCGGGTCCTCTTCAACATTTTACTCTACAGCGGCAATTGTTTCTTCGGTGCGCACTGTTCGACGTCTCTGCGGATGCGTATTATCACATAGAGTAAACGTAGTGCGAAAACGACCCATGGTTAACCAAATTAATTGCTCTGATGGACGATTATGTCGACCATAAAATGGACGGAGCTTGCGGTAAACTTCGCGAACTGAACCATTATTTTCGAAATAAATTTGCACGATTTGCAAGCGTTGTTCTTTTGTCAACCTGTTCATGATGAAATGGCAAACCAAACTGAACATAAATGACATTAGAGTTGCCAGATTTGACCATAAAATGCCAGTTTTATCTCTATTCGAAAAACAAACCTCTAAAAAAAACACCCTATATTACGAAGTTAGAGCGGTGGTCATGGATAAATCTATTTCGTGTATCTACGTATGTGTAATTTTTTCTAACTCAAGGAAAAGTTTAAGCTCCACTTTAATTTGTGTAATTTATTTTGATTCTCCGGATGGTTAGTTTCCCAGCGGTAAATCGATGAAGTACTCTGATTTTTCATGTATGAAAACTATACCCTTTGTGTTGTATGTTTCACAAATGAAATGATTTCTGTGATATTTTGTTTATTTGCTTGCTGGCTGCCTTCTTTGTATATAGAGCTGTAGGCAGTTTGCTTGCTGGCTGCCTTCTTTGTATATGGAGCTGTAGGCAGTCTGCTTGCTGGCTGCCTGCACTGTATATGGAGCTATAGGCAGTCTGCTTGCTTTGTATATGTAGATGAAAAGGCGTTGCCTGTAGGCTGCATGCTTTGTATGTGGAGATGTAGGCAACTCGCTAAGCTATACAGGCACTTAGTAAACGATTTTTGAAGACAATATGCCTTTCGTTTGTTACTATTGTATATAAATATGTAGGCAAGCTGCCTACAAAGCGGCCATTACTTTGTAAAAAGAATTTACAGTTGTGGCTGGAGTTGTAAGCATTACTGCCTACAAAGAGTCTAACTATTCATCGATTTTGTTTATAACATATTTGCCGCTGGGTTTAATAAATTTTGCCTCAGGCTATAAAAAAAATGTTTTCGCATAAGACCACAATTTTCATCTACCCATTTGCTGTAATCAAAAACTTTCATCGAAGTGTTTTGCATCTTTTTTGTTCAAATTTTAATTAGTCTTTCTGGCACCACATTGAGCTATCTAGCTGCGTTAAGAAGCGATAGGATTTTCTTCAAACCACTATCACATCTCATTGCCAGAATAATTGAAAATTACTTTAATAAGAACGTTGATATATACATAACTTAACCTCATTTTCGCTCTATGGTTTCCCCTTTCCCCACGTGTCAAAAGTTTATTCTTTAAAAGTGTTAGCTTTTATTAATAACTAGTATCGCCTGAGGTCGAAATTCGACCGTTAGGACTAAATTTTAATCTTGGAAGAATTTTGCCGGCCCATTAATATCAAAACTTTTTTGATCATTGACTACGATCTTATTTCGTTTCACTTATCACCACACCACACCTTTGAAATTACATTCAAAGCACATTTAAATGCAAAACAACACAGAATTATCAATTTCTATTGGTGCTACATAATTTCTATTACGTTGTCTATTTGATTTTGACTCAAAAATTGTCGGTCCTAATCTCTTTACCATTCAGTCCGACCCGTTATTTTCAAGGCATAAGACAACTATATATTTCGTTTATTATATAATAATAATTTTAAAAAATAAGCGAAATCGCAACTGTAACTCAAAATAAATCAGTTGAACTTCGATAATACGCGATTGTTGGAACCGAGCTCATTCCGGATAATGGAATCACTGTTTTATTTTATTATTCATCAATTTTCAAAGTTGAAAATACATAATATATATGCGCAAATATGTATGCATATTATTTTATTGTTTACAGCACCGTTTTACAAAAGTATTTAGTCCCATTTAATGAAGATCAGCTAGCTCAAATTATAAATATATATTCTAAGGGGCCGTCCATAAATTACGTGAGTCAAAATAGGGGGGAGGGGTCCGGAAAAATCTCACCAAAGCTCACCATGGGGGAGGGGGGTCAACGAAAATCTCACGTCGACTTTTTAATGCAGAGAGTATACATTATTATATCAGATTACATCTAAAAATTATAAGGAAAGTCTAACGGAAGGAAGGGGGGGGGAGGGGTCCCGCCAGAACTCACCAAGGAGACGGGGGAGTCCGAATTTTCAAAAAAAAACCCTAATGAAGCGCGCATAAAAGTACCAAAAAATACTTTTTAGTATTAAAAAACTAAACTGAAAGAAGCCATTTTTTGCCATTGCTCCGTAAAATTAAAATCAGGGTATCATGTTGTTTTATCCTCCACTCTTTCTCTTTCTTAGGGTGCAACCTATCTTCATATCAAATTTCATCAAAATCGGTCCATTATTTTAGCAGTGAAAACATATTTTCCTATTGGGCGCGTGGCACCGTCCACTTTAAATCGAATACCTTTTCTGAAGATTCAGTCTATCTCTGTATCGAATTCCATCAAAATCAATCCATTAGTTTAGCAGTGAAAACGATTTTTCTGTAAGGAGTAGTGCCACGCCCACTAAAAGAAGTCAGAGTTTTGAGAAATGTTTTTTAGGGTTCAATCTATACACAAACTAAATTTCATTACAATCGGTCCATTAGTTTAGCCGTGGAGGCGTTTTTTCTTGTTAGGAGCAGTGCCACGCCCACCAAAAAAACTTACAGTTTTTGGGGTTGTTTAGGGATCAATTTGTATCAAAACTAAATTTTATCAGAATCGATCTATTAGTTTAGTCGTAGAGACGTTTTTTCTTCCTAGGGGCGTGGCACCGCCCACTCTAAACAAATATATTTACTTAAGGTTCAACTTATCTTCATATCAAATTTCATCAAAATCGGTGAGGCGGCGCAGCCGTGACAGCGTTTTTTCTCATTAGGTGTTAATGCGTTTTGTATGGGGGAATCATGTAAATATGTTCACTTTATTTTACCTGCCTTAACGGCAACATAAACACCTGACTTTTTTTTTCTGCACATTTATGGAACAGTACCTTTCCAATGATATAAGTTTTATTCCCCTCTCTTTATAATAAATACTCTAAAAGTGTACCACAAGATTCGATGTTCACGTATTAATATATAGATAATAGAGTTCAGCTACTACAGATCTTAGCCTTTTCAGCTATTTAACTTGAAAAATTTAGTGAAATACAAAGCTCATAAGAAAATTAATTGTGAAAATTAAAAATCAAAGCAACCACCAACGTGAAATTCGGTCTTATTTCCGATAGTCTACGGTTTTCCCTCCCTCCCAGCATTAGATGACACTCAGAATCGTGTTCCGATAGCTTTGTAAGTCCTTCCCAGTCTGCTTTAGTGAATTTTGTAAAAGTTTTTTTTTTTTTTTTTTGTGGAAATATTGATCTACTTTCATTGGAGACGATCTAATGTCAGCCATTCGGATAAGTGATATCGTGGCCATTGAGATGAAGATTTCGAATCTCCCAAAACTTTTGTGGGTATCATTTAGAGCCCTATGTTAAGTTTCGAATTCTACAACTCAATAATTTTATCGTCAAATATATCACGATATGAAGAGAATTTTCTACGGCCAATTTTAATGGTTTCGCAACACTCTTTATAAAATACAAAAATTATATCAATATTTTTATAATTTTGATGGTGACAAACGGAAAGTTAAAAAAATCAATTTTTCAAACCCCATTATTATAGATTACCTAACAACTTTTAATACAACTGGCGAACTACCAAATGTCACTGACAAAACTGGCATGGTAAGAGTGTGTAACAAGAAAAAGGTTATTCTACAAGTGTGATAAAATTTCAAATGGAATAAAAATAAGTCATACATATGTATATGATTATTTTTTCGCATAAAAACATAATTAATTTTTCCATAAAATTATTTATTATTTAAGTATGCACTACAACTAGCTTTGACGCAGTGTATTCTTTTTACCAACTACAATAACAAGACCGAAGCGACAATATGAGATGAATTGTTAAATATTTTTTTGAAAAAATCAATTGTCTTAGTTGCACTATGTTACATGCATCAAGTTTTAAAAAAGTACATAATTACAGATTACAGACAGATTTTCAAATACATAATGAAAAAGAAAGCTTTATCACACATATTGGATAACCTTTTAAAATGAATAAATGTTGATATACATTTAATATTTTCTTATGTTAGTGTTTTTTACGTTGTTACTATGAGAAATCTGGCCTCATCAGTAACTGGGAATTGAATACAGATTTAATAAGGCAGTACATGTGGCCCGCAACTGGAGATAGCATTGAATTTTGTCAAATGCAAGGCAGTAAGTATGAAAATCAAGCATTTAAAAATATCAGAAACCCAAAAATAAAATGTTTAAGCTTATAACTATCGTATATGAGAATATGGCTGAATTTCAATTTTTATCGTATCACCTGTAAAGAAAGCACATACTGTGGAATAACCCAAGGGCAAAATTCTTAAGACTTATTAAAAGTCACAGAAAAAGCGCATAGGTTACACGCCCTTTTAATGAATTTCGCACAATCTCTGTCAAGAGCTTGACCGAACCATTACTAGCATTAGTGTGAAATTTGATTGCAATATGCACATCAAAAAACTCTCTCAGTATATCGTTTTAAAGATTTAAACCGTATGGGTGGTGTCACGCCCTTTTATTGAAATTTGACACCTTTGTGTTCAGAGCTTGCCCGAGTTGCTTTCAGTATTTGTGAGTAATTTGATTATTTTCTATATACCGTTTTGATTGTTTTATTTGTATGGGCGGCTCTTGAACCGATTTTGCTTATATTCAATTCCAAGAGCTTTGTTTGATGATGTAGCATGTGTATCAAATTTATAAGTATAAAAGCTATATATCGATACGGCACTAAAGTGATTTGTCATTTTAAGCGTTGGTTCATGCTCTATAGAACCCACCTAGTGTGGTATATGCACAGTCAAAGCCGATTGGTCAATAGCCACATTACTATATTAAGTTTTCATCAAACAAAATCACGACTTTTGGCAAAGAAAGTCATATGATCAAAAAAGAAACGGCAATAAAGTGATATATCGCTTAAAACTTTAGACCATGCTCTATAGAACCCACCTAGTGTGAACTGTTAAAAACGAGCAGTCAGTAGCTAGATGACTATGTTAGGTTTTCACCAAAAAATCACAAATTTTGACAAAGAAATTCATATGATCAAAAAAAAAAAGAAGTGGCACTAAAGTTCTATGTCGTTTTAAACGTTGACTTATGCTTTATAGAGTCCATCTAGTGCGGTATGCCTGTCTTTGCTAGTTAAATATGGATTTAAGCTTCACGCTCTTTATCAAAATTAGGTTATAGCCTAATGTGCCAACTTTTTTTTTAGTCATGAAGGTACGTTTGTGAGTAATTTTAATAAGGCATTAGTAAGCACTTTAAAGTGCTTATTTGACAGCTACGGAATATTAAGAACCATTGAAATTGATTTTTTATTTTACATTCCAGAGAATGAAATGAACGCTTGTGTACGAACTTATGCTATTGTCAAGTGCCTGATGATACGTGCAATTGTTGATGCAAGAAATAAACCAACAGTTTAAGTGAATAAAATAATAATAAAATACATTAAATCAATATGACATTCTTGTAGTCATATATATTAATCATATGTTTAGCAAATACAGCAAATAGAATTTTAAAATAAATTCAACAATTAAAAGAAAGTATGTACGATCATTATAATAATCAAAAATTTTTAAGGACTACAAAAGCAACAGAAGTTACCAAGATCTATGTGTTAAAAGTACACCAATAAATATTTACTTACCTTTGATTTTTTTACGGCTATACTAAAGAATCCTTTTATCTTCCTCTTTACCAGGTGATTTCATTCCAGTTTTACAAAGCGAGGGATTTTGTCGACGGTTACCAGAACTTTGAAACGAGCGATCTGCATTTTCTGCTCCAACTTCATGTAAAGAGCTTGATTTTTGTTTGTATAGAATTGGAGTCTTCAATTAAAATTGTCCTTTTTATTTTGCGCTCGGAGCAAAGTTTTTTACGGCTTATTGAACGGTAGTGCTATTTGATACTTTCAAAATTCTTGTTTCGATATTATAGACAATTTATTTAACTCCAGCAAACACGTTTACAGAACATGCCTTTTTCAGTAGAAAATTATGTTTTGAGACAAAATTATTGCCAAAATTTGTGTCCTTCCCAATAGTAAAAAACGTTTGACTGATTTGAAAGCTTGCTCGAAATTGATCAGTTTATAAAAAAAAACATTCTGCAAAAAATTCTTTCGACATCTGTGCATCAGTTACTTTGTGTTTGTTTTATTTATGTTTGTATGTATGTATGTGATTGTAAAAATTGTTCTATAGTTGGTTGTAATATTATTAATAATATGCAAATTTAATTTCTTATAAACTAAGCAAATAGTAAATGTTTGATATTTCCATTATGTAGTACTTATAAATTAAGCAATATCCTTTCTTATCTCGCAAATTTCTCGGTCGCGTTCACGTTTTTTGTTCTTGAAGAGAACCTTCTTCTATTTCAACTTCAGGTCTACAAATGCTGCTGTAGTTCAACAAACGATTCAATCGTTTGCCAATTATGTTTGGATATTGATTATTTTTAATACGAAATTCTTTTGACTGATGTTCCACAGCGCCATTATCCAACTGATATTTACACAGCGTATGCAATGGTTTGACCAACAGCTGTTTCATTTCTGGTTGATTTTCTAATATTGCAAGGCTTTGGGCCGCCGTCTCCAAAGTACTTAGGCATCCTTCGGTGGGTTGCGTGCGTATAATGTAATTACTATTGCCCACTGCAATTAATTTAACTTGACGCATTTTATGCAATGCTGGGCTACTTGCATATATGGCCTTTGCCTGTGGCCATGTACCATCGATTAAAACCAAAGTAAATGGACCTGGAACATTTTGTGTTTTTAAAGCTTCTATAGGCACCGAATCTTTGCTGGGATAGAGTAACAAGGAGTTAGATGCGTTAAACACCTGTTCTAGTTCGATTTGATTTTTTGCTGATGGAAATCGTTTTCCCTTGTAGACTACACATTTGCCGGGTGTCACTCCCAGTTGCAGCATTAGTGCAGTACGCAGCGAACGCTTCTCCTCTGCTGGATGTTGTAGTATAACTATTGATGATTCGATTTCTAGTGGTGGGTTTGGCAGTGAAGGGCACCAACAAACGATTTCAGGCCGCCTTAATAAAAAAAAATAAGAAATCGTATCAATTTAAATGCATTACACTCACTTGCATTGTTCACATTTAGAGCGTCTGTCGGGAGGATCTGTGTTAATGTTCAAAATATTATTCCAAGCACCTTCGTTGTTGTCTTCGATACCAGTAAATTGGTCACTTGAGGTCGTTTCCATTTTTACAAAATTATTTTTTCATTTATTCTTATAAAAATTCAAAAATGTGTTAAAATTGCAGGCTAGTGTTAATTGTAAATGTCAAAAAAGTCAGCTGTTCACAAAAATTACAGGGTAACTCAAAATATACTGCAAGTGTACACTGAAATAAATTTAACCAAAGATGTAAGAGAGCGTAATGTATGTGAAGGCTTTTAGAAATTTATAAATTCATGTTCTTTCATCAGGTTTTTAATGTTAATGCTAAATAAAAAGGTTTTGTTGCCAAAATTTTACTTAAGTTCAGTGAAGTTTGTTGCAGAGCATTTGAACTTTTTTTATATTTTTAATCGAAAACTTAGAGACTTACACATAAGATGATTGTCCATTGTGCATCTTGTCCATTTTTATATGAAATTTATCCAACAAAAAAAATATATTTTTTCCCGGCGTGGAGAAAAATGTCCCCATTCCTTTTGAAAAATATTGAAATCTTCACAAAAAATAGAAGATACTAAAAAAATTCCATTCGGATTCAAAATTACTATACTGCACTACAAAAAATTGTTAAAAATCTGATTGAGGAACTTTCGATGAAATTTCCTTCGCGTTCTCGAAATCCTGCACTTGCAACTATTTGAGGAAATTTGATGAAATTTGATTTGATTAAATAGCTGTGCATTCACTGTGGTCTCGATATAGAACGGGCAAAAGCATTTTTCATAGTGTACATCGAAAGCTACCAGATAGAAATTCATCACACAACTATGTAGGCACAGCGCCTACTATATATGCCCTTGAATTAGATATGTGTATTGAAATATAATGTTTATCTAGTCATAAATTTTTGAATTGATGTAAAATAAAAGAAATCACTCGATGTGTCTCATAAAATTTCCTAACGTTCGGAAAGTTTCGATATTGTGGTTAAAATAAATTTTTTTCAACGTCCCCATTTTGTCTGCTACTCATCTGGAAATAGTAGCTTAAGGAGCCGTCCATTAATTAGTGATATGTTTCTCTAAGAAATTGGACCCCCCCCTACTTCCTTTTGGTGAGATTTGGTGAGCTCTGACGGTCGCCCCCCCCCCCCCTCCCTTCCAAAAGAATTGTCTTATAATTTTTATACTCTCTGCATTAAAAAGTTGACGTGAGATTTTTATCTCACTTGATTTTTGCGGACCCCCTCCTCCCCTATTTGGACTCACATAATTTATGGACGTCCTCTAAGCATTCCTAAATTCAATTCTTATTCGATGATTTCGGTCGAATACCATGCGAAAAAAAAAACATTTTTTGTAAATGATTTCAGCACCTATTATTATAAATAAAAAATGTAATTACAAATATAGTACACCCTGTGAAAAGCAAAACAGCTGTTTTATGACACCACACATGTGTTCAATTGTCAAATTCTTTCACTGCGATTGCGGTGCATTTATTAACAAATTAGTCAAGTTTTATTTTATTTTTATTTAATTGTAAAATTAAAGCACGTTATAATTAAGTTAAATTTTATTTTAAGTGTATAATTGCATATATATATAAAACAAATAAATATTAAGTATGAATAGTTTGGGATGGACACTGATACTAAAACGCGGTTGCTTCTGCTCCAAAGAGACCGTGAACATCAAAGGAACGAAATATGTTGTCAGAGATCACTTGGCGCAGGGGTATGTAAAAAATAAGCTGAACTAAAAAAATATAGATAAGATCCTTCAATAGATAAGAATGTTTCATCAGCAATAAAAAAATACAGTACACATGAATAATTAATTTTTTATTATTAACATCTCAATTTTGCAGTGGCTTCAGCTTAATAGATTTGGCTGAAAACTCTGTGACACGACGTCTGTGTGCAATTAAGCGTATCACATGCCACAGTATTGAAGACCAGAATATTGCATTACGTGAAATAGAAAACTGCCGTAAAATTGAATCCGATAACGTAATTAAAGTTATAGACTACGAGCTAAAAGGCTCTGCCGATATTGTGATTAATACTATTAGCAAAGTATACATTGTGTTGCCGTATTATAAACATGGCTCACTTGCCGATCATCTGCAAATGCGTTCGAAAAAGTATGATTTCATGCCCGAAGCACAGATTTTACAAATTTTTATCGGTATCTGTGATGGTTTAAAAGCTATACACGAAGCAAGTCCAGTACCGTTGGCACATCGTGACTTAAAGACAGCGAATATATGTTTATCCGATTCTTTTGAACCCATAATAGTAGATCTCGGTTCGATGACAGAGGCGCGCTTACAAATTTGCGGTCAAACGGATGCTCAGAAATTGCAAGATGAAGCTGAGGAACGCAGTTCAATAGTGTACCGTGCGCCAGAGTTGTTCTCTGTTAAATCTTATTGCACTATCGATGAGCGTACGGATATTTGGGTAAATAGCACAAAATTTTGTCAGTATTACTTATAAGATCATTTTGACAATACATACAATATTATATTACATATAAAAAACACATTCTGTGAACACTTTAACGTCCTGAGTTATCTCTTGTAAACGGTAGCGGTAAACCTAAACTCTTTAGATTTCTGCACACTTTGCAACAAAACTTAAAAATTATTACAAAGTACATTTAATAAGGTTTTACGAATATATCTGCAATGTTTCTATGTGATTTTGTTGTCTGGTATATTTTTTCGATTTTATTGAGTAACAAAACCTTTGCAAGCTAAATACAATTTAATTTAATACAACAATTTTAAATAAGCTTTGCCTAAAACCAATTTTATATTTGTAAACAGAGTCTTGGATGTGTTCTTTATGCAATGTGTTTCTTTATCTGTCCCTTCGATCCTATTTACGAGAAAGGTGATAGCGTAGCTTTGGCAGTACTTAGTGGTAACATTAACATTCCGGAGAATTCTATTTATACGCAAGTAAGTATTCTTACTACATATATAACACATTTGCTAATGTTTAATATCTCTGTTTTCAGGATATGCATGAACTTATTCAATATATGTTACGACAAGATCCAATGGAGCGACCCTTTGTCTACAGCGTCATAGAAAAAGCGCAGGATTTGATACATAAGCTTGAAGGACGCGTGTAAAAAAATGATGCAGCTAATTCAATTTAAACGTTCCCACATTAGAATAAACGAAATTTTTATACGGCTTGAACAAATTTTTATAAATTAAATTGTAGTTTTTATTGAAATTATAAGCTAATAAAGTTAGGCAATGTACAAAAAAAATGTATGACGCTTGCTCAAATTAAGATTAATGATCATCACGTGATTCTCCTGGACAATTTGTATTCATATCCTCAACACCATTGTAATGCACACCACACCAAAAACAATAAGTATAAGATGTACGTAAATAGCTCGTGATCATTTCGACACTTTCTGCTGCTGTATACTCAATTTCATCTTCTTCGTCACTATCAGCAGAATCAGAGTTGTCTGTCTTTGTTTCTGACTTTGAAGCCATTTCATTATTTGGGTTTTCATCATCTGATTTTTGCTCACAGCTGCTACGATCTGGCCAAAACCAACTGATGCTTGGAAGTTTTATTTTTGAAACGCTGATATCCAGATTTTCGCAAACAGCTTGACATTTTCTGTAATAGGCAAATATAAAATATGACTTAGAGTTTCTTTATATTATCATTTAAAGACATCCTTGTCCAAATATTATATAAGCAATAAAACTTACCTCAAAGCGATATGCAGATATCGTTCCTCACCCTTAGCTGTTACTCGGCGGCGATACTCTTCTGTTGTTACAGTTTCGTTTTCGTTCCTCATACGTTGGAAATACTGTTCACGTAGTTGTTTACGTTTTTCTGCTAGGTCACGTAATGCAGTTTCACGACCCAGACCACCACGATCAGTTTTGATGCTGATTCCAATCGGTTCAGTTATAGCATCTGACTTTAGTTTTGGTTTTCCCAGCGCTTCACCAGGCTTATATCCCATTTTAGCAAGTAATTGAAACCCTTTGTTTTCCTGCTCTATGGGACGTTGTAGTGATTCTTGTAATCGTTCATTGCGATTTGCACCAGTCCGCTCCAAGCGTTCCTCACGCTGACGTTTGATTTGAACTTCTCGTTTCTGTGATACTTCCACTAAACGCTTTTTACCACGGTCCTTGATAAGACTGGGCCTTACATCAGTTTGGCTAAGAGTAAGGGATTAGGAATGCATATTGCATACAAAATGTAAGATATAAAATATAATACCTGGCCAAAAATTTATCCGACATGTAATCGTCTTCATCGTCTGACATTCCAAATTCAATTCGCTGATAAACCCTGGAACTTGCTTCGAAAGAAGCAAGAACATAAATCAGCTGTTTTTAGTATACAAAATGATTGTCAAACTGCTAGCGTTGCCAACACATTGATTTCACAACTGTTCAGCACGCATTAAGACTGTTACACAATTACCCAAAACAAATGAGCGTTGCGTATAAGAGCGCAACAATGATTTATTGTCCACCAACCCGAAACAAATGCTTTGGAGTTATTTCGAAAAAAAACTCTGTAGTATCTATGCTCTGCACTCAACTTATTCATAATGAGTATTTTTCTAAATGTCTGACCATTTTTTATAACATCCTTATATTCGCTATAAAAAAAAAACCGGGAAGGGGCTCCTAAAGTAAATCTGCTCCATATTTTTAAGCAATAACTATAATAATAACTGACATTCTCCAAATCAATTTTTTTAGGGGTAATAGAGCGTCAAAAATAAAAACAAAAATATTAAATTAACAAAAAGTCGCTCGGATCTTGTTTTGGAGATATAAACATCGGAAGTTGTGGATATAGCTTTTGGAAAAATTATTATAAGTTGAGAATCCCTGAAAGAAAAATGGAAAAGATGGGTGTCATAAGAAGGATTATTCAATGGCCTACAATAATGATGAGCAAAGTTTCAAAATTTGACTCATAGTTTTGGAGATATTACGATTTTTCTGAAATTTTTACTAATTTTTTTAAAAAAACTTAAGAAAGCTTAATTTATTTTTTTTTTAAAATGGTATGTAGTTTGCTGTAAGTTTTTTTATATATATCCTTTTTAAAGAAAAACCAAGTAATACCTAAGAGTAAAATCTCATACCATGATCTTTGTAACACGAAAACTATGAATTTGAAGACTAGTAAATAAATAATAATAATAATAAACCTGTTCCTCAATGCAAAGTTCTATCACTCTGAAAAAATTTCTCTTAACATTCCTTTCACCAAATGTTGACAGTTTCATATTTTTACAGTGTAATTGAAACGCCATGTGCTCAAACTGTCAAAATATTTTCGTTTATTCACGCGTCGGTAAAATAATAGCTAGCAGTTTTAATTTATTTTAAAATAATTTTTATTTAAACTATAATTAAAATGGGTGTGGTAAGCAGCAAAAACTCAAAATATCTATTATGTATGTGCAAAAAATATTTCACTTTATTTTATATAGAAAAAAGTAAAAATCAGCGCTGTCAAGCGCTCGGCCCATCTCAAATCTAAAAAGACTCCGCTGACCAAACAGCAGCAGCAAAAACAGAACCTTCAAAAGGCTGCCAAGGAAAAAGGTCAAAATATTTTCTCAATGAAAGCTCACAAAAAAGACAATTTGGCGCAACGGAAAAAACTCAACAAGAAGCAATCGCAGGGAATGCCACTACATACTGAAAGCGCTTCCGATGACGATGATGAGCAATTGGTAGACAATGTCGCCGATATGTTGGACGGTGATGATTTAGAGTATTTGCAAACTAAAGGTGGAAGCAGGCAACGAAAGCGTAAAAATGAAAATGATACTGATGAAAAGGATGCCGTTGGTCTAGAGATGGCCTACACTAGCGAAAGTGTAAAGGAGAAGGCAGCACGAAAAGTAAAAATAAATTTGCTACCCATTAAAAGTCGTGATGGCGAAATCATTGCGCGGACCACAGAGGTGGACTACAAACCACGTCCTAAAGCAGTTAAATTGAGTGATAATGCAGAAGACGTAGACGAGGATGATGTGTCCATTTATGAGGACAGTGATGACGATATTGTCAACGACGAAAATGCTGCTGGAGTTGTACCTTCAGAACCAGAGAAAAAATTAATATCTACCACAGATCTGTTGATTGCACGTCAACAGGAAATTGAACGACAAAAATATCGCATTGGTATAATTTGTTCCGGCATTTTAGAGAAGCCGGAGGATAAAATGCGGAATTTTAATGCTCTCTTTGAGTTGATGGACGAAACAAATGCAGCGGGTGTGCCTAACTTACTGACCGTACGAAAAGTGGCCATGATTTCAGTTACAGAAATATTCAAAGATATTTTACCGGAATATCGTGTTGGTCAGGTGGACACAAAAATGCAAACTGGTAAGAATTCGTTTCAATTTCAGCTAATTCCATTTGTTTAAATTTGTTTTCTTTTGTCATAGTACGCAAGGCTACACTCGAGCGTGTTACATACGAAAATTCGTTACTTCAACAATTTAAAAAGTTTTTACAAAAGTTGGAAAAACTTACAGCTGCTATAACAAAACGTGGTCATGGTCGTATTACACCGCAGTCAATAAAGATTGCAGAAGTGGGTGTACAAAGTATGTGTGAAATTTTGGTGGCACATCCCTATTTCAACTATGTACAAAATATTGCTCAACTTCTGGTCTATATGCTAAATTGCAACTTCCCATCTATGCGTGAGGCAGTTAATAAATGTTTTCGTACAGTTTTTGCGAATGACAAAAAATTAGATATGACTCTGTACATCATAAGACGCATCAATAATTTAATTAAGACAAAACTTAATAATGTGCATTTGGAATGTATTACGTGCTTACTTTCGTTGAAGATTAAAAATGTCAATCTAAATGCTGAAAAAGAGAATGAATTAAAACAAAAGAAATTGGAGGGACATCGCCAACGACTGTTGAGTATGTCGAAAAAGGAACGTAAGCGTCGTAAGAAGTTAACTGAACTGAACAAGGAATTAGAAGAAACGCGTGCCGAGGAGAATAAACAGACAAAACATTATAAATTAACTGAAATAATCAAAATGGTTTTCACAATATTTTTTCGCATACTCAAAAATGATCCCACTTCAAAGGTGCTCAGTAGTATACTAGAGGGTTTGGCCGAGTATGTATGATATAATATGTTTTAAGCACGATGCCTATTTTAATTAATGCAACCTATTTAAAAAAAATACATAATTTCAGGTTTGCACACGTTATCAATTTAGATTTTTTCACTGACCTAATCGATGTACTTAATAATATATTGGAAGAAATGGATTTGGGTTATCGTGAACAACTGCACTGCATACAAACTATATTCGTTATACTCTCCGGACACGGCGAGGTACTCAACATAGATCCCATACGTTTCTATCAACATTTCTACAAAAATACACTAGTGATAAATGCTGGAAAAAATCACGACGATTATCGCATTATATTGAAAACACTTGATGAAGTGCTGGTTAAACGGCGTCGTAACATGAGTCAGCAACGTTTAATGGCTTTTGTCAAACGATTACTAAGCGTAAGCATGCATTTGTTGCATCATGGTACACTCGCCACACTGGGCACAATAAAAACCACTTTTCAATTGACATCAGTTTTAGAAAACCTGTTAGATACAGATACAAGCCTAGGTTCTGGGCGTTATGATCCTGAATTAGATGATCCAGAATATTGTAATGCATCGTGTACAGCATTATATGAGTTAACAATGTTGGCACGTCATTATCACCCAATAGTGCGAAAAATGGCAATACATATAGCAAATGGTGTACCAGCAAGTGGTGATGGTTCGTTGCCATCGGACATTGGAAAACTGTATGTTTAAATTCATTAAAATTATTGTACATAATTAACGATAAACCTTTTTGTCTACAGTACAGCGCATGAGTTATTTGAACAATTTGATAGCACACAAATGGCTTTCAATCCAACCATTCCAGTGCCAAGAAAACATGAACCAAAAATCAAAAAAGGAAAACAAAACTACGTAAATCCAAATTTTAGTAAATACTCTCGTAAGCTCTTACATGACACAAGAAGACCAATTGAAGTGGCTACATTGAGCAAAGTAAATGGTAACACATTTGATTTTTACAAAGATTATAAACTAAGGTAATAATAGGAAACTTTAAACTTATATAAGCATAACTGTTAAGATATACTTGAAATAAAGTAATTTTGAATATATTTAACTAAGTGTGTTAAGTTTAAAACATAACTTAATTTGAAGAGATATTAAATAAATAAAAACTTAAGACTCCTCAATTGTGAAATCGTTATGAATGATAGATTGATATTTATACTGTTTCTTTCCTTTCCTTTCGCATAGATTTATAACCAGCCTGAATTAGCATTGAGGTCACTTCACTTTTTTGAAAGCAAACCCAATACATTAAAAAAAAGGCCTTAGGAATTAATCAGAGAAAAAACAAAAACTTGATCGCCAAACTGCAAAAAGGCTTAACTATGCCTTAGTTAATGGTACCAACCGTAATGCTTTGCATCTCCCTGTACTGCTAGAAATTTTGTACTATTTGTGTTCATACAAAGCGGAAAGAACGTGGATGTAGGCGGACGAAATGCAAACTATGCACATAAAAAGCACAAACCGCACTCATTTATATCACATGAAATGCTAGATGTTTAGATTAATTTGTTTTGGGTCTGATTTAAAATAAAATAACAAGTAGCATGTGTGCATTCCATATTGTTAAGATCCACTTTTTTTTAGGTATTTCACAAATATATGAATGTACTGCTTTTTGTTGTGCCAACTTTGTTTGTATTCCATATCGTGAACACCGTTATTTCGCTAATAAATGTACAGCTTTATTGCGGTCCAGAGTTGGCAGCATTAGCCATAGTAATGAACTCAAATAAGCATTATTTTGAGGCTGAAATCTATATCTTGCTTGTGCCTTATAATGAGGCTAACGTAAGGCTTATATGATACAAAGGAATGTATGATATTTTTAGACTAAATCCACCCTTTCCCAAACTCAACGTTACCATTTTCAAATTACATTAAACCTTTTCCAAATAAGAAGAAACTTTTTTTGCCAATTTCATCTACAATTGTGATTTACGTCTCATACCTTTTTTTCTCAAAACCCGAAAGACACCAAAAATAAGAATATGCAAATTATAATTATTTTTCAAAAATTAAACCCGAACAGGGTTTTACGAGCCTTTTTGTATTTATTTTTAAGCCGATTTCTGTAAGTTGCTAGTATTCAACAGACTGAATACTAATTAACAAAAATTTAATGTAAAAAAAATTAAGTTGTATTTACATATGGGGCATTACATGCCAAATCACCGAGGTTTTGGCCCGACCCTCTTCGATTTCGCATTATCGATCATCAAATATCGATTATCGATATTTATTACGAGTCTATCGTTAATTGAAAATTTGTTGCCTTAAAATTTAAAAAACTGATTACTCAATAACGGTTTCGAATACAAGACTGGAAATTGGTGTGTTTGTTGCTTTCTATACACACTAAAAAATATCAAAAAATTAATGAAATTGAAGAGGGTCGGGATCGGTGATTTGGCATGGAATGCCTCATATACATTAATAACGAACAAAAATGTAATAAATGTTACGCCAAAGTCATCTAAGTACAATGCATAATCATAGCATTTGGGTGGCTTTGACAAAGTGCCATATACATATACGCATTGAAAATTGCATAAGTCCAATTTACAAAATATAAAATAGTTAAAAATTTGATACATTATAAAGCATATTAAAAGTATATTAATAAACAGTTTGTTGGTGATGCTATTGAAAAAATAGCATAGCAAATACATGCAACATTCATCAATTTAACGCGAGAACCAACACGTGTATCAAAACGAAAGTTTTAAGTTTAACATATATTTTTTAGAAAACCACTGTACCTACGGTTTAATTTTAAATCACATATGATAGCATAACTATTTAAAAACATTATACAAAAAAAATGGATCAAAAATACTTTCATTTGTGGCTGTGGTATCAAAGCGACTGACCAAAAATCGCATTTTTCGAAAATATGAAAAAGGCCGATTTTCTCGAAAACAGGACGATTTTTACTGATTTGACTTTTCTGTCCCGCCTTGAGGTCGAAGAAGGTTATCTACAATTTATGGGACACCCTGTATATAACCTTTAATTTTTTTTTTTTTTTTAAAGAGCATAAGGAGATATAACATCTATGACACCTTCTGAATTCTCGAAGTATGTAAAAGGTGTACCAAAGCTTTCGTAAGATTTGGTGGTGTTGTTGTTGAAAAAAAAAAAAATGGAATGAATGAAAACGCATTGTTTTTTCGTGTAAGAGCTCCATTTCTATAGCCCTGATCCCGTCAGCTGTCACGTTGTCTTTATTTCAACAATACTTTATCGCACAAATAGCGCACGTGCATGTAATTTGGTATACCTTTATATACTTAGGAAATTCACGATGTGTCATTAATATCAAAATTTATGCCTTTTGAAAAAAAAAAAAAAAAGAATATGCCATATAAGACATATTTTTTAGTCACTCTCTGTATAAGATTGGTTCAATAAAATTTACATCTATTGTAAATTATAATATTAATACGATTTATAATTATAATTATAATTATAATACGATAAAAACGACATTTACCACTTAAATTCTCTAATTCTTGTAAACTGCAGTTGATGCAAACAAATTAAAAGTTTATTATTATGATGAAATGTTATTTCCAAAGCTGATTGTGCGTCCAATAATAATATGAAATGAGTTTCCTGTTTCTCATGATAAACTTCATGTGATACTACTATCCAATGATTAGCTTCTAGAGCTGGTTGATGTAGATTTATCTGCGTTAACAAGAGATCTGGATCGCCTATGATACTCTCATAAATAGCACCATAGCAATGTAGCAAATTCGAAACCGGTGGCATTTTTATAATTGAAAATTTTTCAATTTCACCAATAGATTTTTTTAATAGATCGTAAGCATAAATATTCTCACAGACTATTGTGACATCGGTAACATTATTTGATATGCTATGAAAAATGGGTGTATCCATTCCTTCATATTGATAAATTCCTATCCACCCAACTATTTCTTCTCTTATTAAATTAAAAGTCTCTTTTGAAATGGACTTGTTATCCGAACAGAAAATTTTGGCTATTAAAAGGCACGGGTCTATATTGGTTGAACAATGCAAAGTTTTCAAATGCTGTTGAAAAAGTTCGATTTCATTACGAAAAAGTAGAGCGATCGATGGAATTTGTACACCTATATTGAAGTCTTTTAAAGAAAATTTTGGTCTTATTTTAGACACGGTCTGCATATCAGAAGCTGCTACGTTATTGATTGATTGTTTGGAAGCTTTTTGAATTGATTTTGTTGCACTATTTGGCAAATCATCTTTTGCAACTACAGACATATTCTCCTGATTCAGAACAGGCTTTTCTTTAATTAATTGCGCAGCTTGTTCTATCTTTGTGGCACCCTGACAGCGTCGCTGTTCATCCAATGACATACCAAGTACCAGTCGCTCGGATTGCAGATGGTCGTTGGTTTTTCCAGCTACAGTTTCTTGATTCAGAATAGGTTTTGCTTTCAGTAATTTCACCTCATGCATTTCTGAAATATTATCCTGATTCAGAACAGACATATTTACTTTTAATAATTCCGCAGCGACTTTTGCCTTTTCTTCAGCCTTACGACGTCGCTTTCTGGCAGATTTTGATAGCCACGGATCGGATTTCAGATTGTCGTTGGAACTGGTTTCTCCAGCTACAGTTTCAGGTTTCAGATTGTCATTAGTTCTGGTTTCTGATTGTTGAATTTTCCTATCCTCTGTTTGTTGTCGACATAACTGTGTCTCCAACTGTTGATGTACTTGAAATTAGAAAAATAAATTTTTTAAAAATGAAATATAATAGCACTGCATTGATTGTTTTAAATAGATGAGGCAAAAAGAAATCGAAATGACCGCAAACTTTTTCGTATATTTGTGGATTGTGTCAAGTGAGACTGGGCCAAAAGTTTTAACCGTAAGCTGAGCAGTTACTACTTTTGTGGTAAATGTTATATATACTATTGGCTCCAGGATTGGTAACATTTTTTCCTTTCATTTAGTATTATGTATTTGCAAAAATTAGGCTATTGAGGGACATATACTTTTATTCGAATATTTAATGAAGGCCTTAAGTCACTTTTTTAACAAATTATTTTTTATAATTTTTATAGATCTTTAATCATCATTTACTTATGAAAGAAGTCATGTCTTGAGTTCATGAATGAAAATATTTTTTTTTTTTTTCAATTTTCAAATTTGCTTTTTGCGATAAGATGCTCTTTATAAATAATCGAGCATATTACTGGTAAGCATGCTGTCGGCTAACTCAACGAAACGGCAATTTTTTGATAGATCTTTGAAAACTTTTGAACTGCTCATTGAATTGAATGATCTTTGGATTGAGTTATATAAAATTATCAGCAATTCAAAACAATGATAATAATGTCCAAAAGGCACCTCAGCCTTGCTTAGTTTTCATCGCCTTCCTATTGTATCCATTTCGACGATGCAGATTAGCGGAATAATACCGAATCCGAAAGGTATTGCTGCATGGGTAAGCATTACATATATTGGCTACAATTGTGAACAAGTGTGTAGATGTCATGTAGCAGTGCTGTCGTTCTGAATAAAATGTAAGTGCTCAATTCAATATTTTTGGGTAGTACTTAGTGAAAATGGGTAAAACTACACTAATATAAGTGTACTTACACCTACTCTTATGATAAAAAGAAATTAATAAAAGTTAACATATTATTTGTTACAACTCATTTATTATAGTCTGTATGTACATTAGACATGTTCAAACTAATGGAATGTTCTAGAATACTTCAAGAACACTCGATTTTCGAAAGTTTTATCATATTCGAGTATATCATTTAAAAAAAATAAAAAAATAGTCCTAGGGTTGCTACCAGAGCAGCAAAATTTTAATTTTACGGAATTTGCCCAAAAAAATTAAGAAAATTAGAGTTTTTTATTACTTATAATATTTTTAATTTTCTTTCGATTTTCCTTATGTACACATAAGGAAGTATCGAAAAAAAGTTTACCGCAATTTTTGAAGCCTATATATGTATATGGAATAAAGCTGTGGTTTCATCGCGAGTAGAGCTTTGATGTTTCTTGTGTAACAGCTATAATCCTCTGCTGTTTTCACTGCATTCACCTTAATACACTATAATTTGAAATTTTCAATGCCACTACGTGAATTTACATTAAAAAAATAAATGAGAAAAAAAATAAAATCTGTTTGTTGGTCAAAAAAAAAAAAAAGTATTTTATAAGCAAGTAACTATATTTTGCTTCAAATATTAGTCATTCTAACTAACATTGCATGTATTATTTTAAATATATTAGTATATGGTATATATAGTTTGTATATAGTATATATAATTTGTATATAGCATATATAATTTGTATATAGTATATATACTTTATATATATTAGTTGGTACAAATTGTCGGTAGCACAAATTGTCGGTAGCACAAATTGAGGGTTAAGTAGTACAGTAGTACGTGAGGCTGAAGGGTAGTACAAAAGTACTATTGTAGTACAAACGACAGCACTGTCATGTAGTCATTTTCGTTAAATTTCATGACAACAAAAAGAAAGAGCTTAAAACTAAGTTATCATTTTAGTGTGGACCAATATTTTCCTCATATTCAATAAATAGAAACAGAATTTATTAAAATAAAAAATAAAGATTTTATAATATGTTATGCACAATTCTTCCATAACGAAGGATTTTTCATGTGAATATGCCTTCCAACAGCAGGTATGTTTGCCTTGACCTAAACAAGCAGACATAAGATATGGTTTCATGAATATAAGTAAGTAGAATGGCATTAAAGGCTCACGATGATGCGAAAAACTTCATGTAGGTAGTATCGAAAAGCGCCTCAAAAGTCCTTGAATCGAAACGATCAATGGCATCACATTTGGTTTGATTTTTGACTTAAAATTGAAAATTTCAACTAAAAAAAATTGGTCCTCTACTTGAATCAAATGTCAGTACCTTGTAGCTTTGCGTTCCCTGAATCCGACACGATACTATCACTTGTCCCTGCCACCACCTTCAACGATTTGTCGGTTGTTGCCAAAGTGGTGTCACCACTCGAAGAGATGGTTTCTGTATTTGATATGCTGCTGCTACTCGTGTTTGTTGTAATTGCTGCTAGGCTTGCGTCCAACGCTTCCTCTTCTTTCAGCAGTTCTTTATAGGAAGTAACAACATCTGTTCAATTTAAATGTATTGAATTTTTCTTAACAAAAAAAAAGAAGAAAATATACTTTTCAGTCGCTTCTCATGTGCCAATTGCTCCTTTTGTGTTGCGACCAAAGCCTCCAGGTTCGGGTCCATTTCAGTGATTTCGTTTATGCTTTTAAGATATAACAAAAACAAAGGCGCACAAATTTAGTTGCCTCCTGATGAGCCACTCTCTTGAAATTATTTTTAGGTTAGGGTTGATTTTGCATTTGTTCGATTTTTTTTGGGAATTCTTGAAATTATTTTTGCATAATTTATATCGTTCATAAAGTTTTGATATTGGAGCTCTCGAAAAACATTGTTTTTGTTTTGTTACTTTCACCTGAAAAAATACTGAAGTTCTACGATGTAACGGATAACGGTTAACTATCAAAGTCTTGAAGCTTCAAAAGCACTGCAGGTGAAATAAAAAAGATTAGCATGCACTAAGAACGCTCCATGATGCAATCAACATGGTAGAATAATCTTGTCAAACTACAACCGTAAAGTTACTCCATCGCTGTCAAGAACACAGCAAAAATGAACACAGTAAATGAACCTTCGTTTTCAATGGGTCAAAAAGATATTTTTAGAATCGTTTACGACTTCGAGAACTGTAGCTATCTTCGTAAACAATTCAAACAGTTTAAAATTTCAACAAAACTAAATAGATCTTATAAAAACTTTTAATTGGAATGTTTCAACTTCAACTGATTAATAATCGTGTTTAGGCAAGTTAATGATCAAATTCAGTCATTCTTAAATTTATTACAAGGCTCTAACACCTTCATATTTTCATCATTTCGAAATCTCAGAGTCATAAATAATGTCCATAAATCACGTGAGGCTTTTTCCGAAGCCCCCCTCCCCTTGGTGAGATTTGGTGAGTTCTAGCGGAACTCCCCCGCTCATTTCCGTGAGACTTTCCTTATAATTTTTAGATGTAATCTGCTATAATAATGTATGCTCTCTGCATTAAAAAGTCGAGGTAAGATTTTCGTTGAGCTCTCCTCTCCCTTGGTGAGATTTTGCCGGACCCCTCCCCCCTATTTTGACTCACGTAATTTATGGACGGCCCCTTATACAGACACTTAATGTCTAAACAGAATTGGGGAGTGCGATTTATATTCAGTGTCAAATCGCACCAAAAAATAGAATTTTTTCTATTTCTCTGCGATAAATTTTCTAGTGTCAATTTTGTACCCACCACAAACGTATAGGAAAAACTGAAGAAATATCGCACATCCCAATTCTGTTTAGCCACTAGCCCAGTTCACATTATCTCACATGCTGTCCAACATGGTGTGACCAACATTAATGTTCGATAATGTGAGCTGTAGGATGGAACGCTTGACACACATGTTGGATGGAATTCAAAAATTTTTGATATCTCTGCTGGCTTGTCCAACCGTACAACTAGTGTGAACGCTGGCTATCGAGCTTGGTGCAAATTTTTCATTTCAAATAAGATTTCATAGAGTGAACTTCAATGGCGGCCATTAATAATAATCAGTTTTGGCAAGATTTTTTTGAACTTTATTGAATTTTTTCAGAAACTTGGACAATAAACAGGGAAATGGAAAAAAACGAAATGCATAAAATAAGGCATATGAAGTTGTTTTAGTAAAATTGAAGGAAATCAAGCCAAATGTTACGGCTGACGTGCTAAAAAAAGAGATTAGCTCTATATGATTGCTCCCTTTTTTAAAGAAAAACAAAAAAAATTATTCAATGAATTCTTATGAAAACTATGTTTTTGTGAACAAAAACAATGGAAAACAACAACAACAATGATTAGTACGACTACAGCTATTATTATAAGACGCTTCTTGTTATAATATAATAAGGTTATCATATGAATTAATAATTTTTTAAAATATGAGGTTATGTTGAAATAAAGGAGCGCCGCAAGTGAAAAATTTTTAAGTTTTACAATGAGAATGGTCTTATAATATTGGTTGTTATTGTTTTTGATGGTTTTTTATTGTTTTTGTCCACAAATGCAGAATTTTCATAAGAATTTATTGAATATTTATTTTTATTTTCCCGCAAAAAAAATTGTGTAAATACGCAAAAATAAACAAGCTATATACAATTTTAAAGGGAAAAAATTAAGCTTTCTTAATATGCTAAAATAATTATAGGTCATACACATTTTTTGGAAAAAATAAGGTTTTTCAAAAAAAAATTAAATTATCCTTCTTATGACACCCATATTTTTCATTTTCCATTCAGGGGTTTCCAACTTATAATCATTTTTCCAAAATGATCCGCAATTTCCGATGTCCATATCGCCGATACTAGATCCGAGCGACTTTTTTTTTTTAATTTTATATTTTTAGCCCTAGCCTATTATCCCTAAAAAATAAATTGATTTGGAGAATGTCAGCTAAAGTAAACTTAAGTCCGATTTTTTTATAATCATAAAATTATATTATGTATTTTCTTTTATACTAAAAAATTAAGTTTGAATTGAAATTTGAAATGTCTAAAAATTGATGAAAAAATTATAAAATATACACTCTGTGTAAAAAGCATTTGGACTTGTTAAATAAAATGAAACAAAATGTTGTATGCATCAGAGCTTATCACCCCTTTCATGGTTGGCTACTATCTCGCCATTTTAGTCGCCGAGTAAAAATTGGCTTTATAAACATACAGCCAATTCTTCCTCGGCGACTAAAACGCGAGATAGTAGCCAACCATGAAAGGGGGGTATAAGATTTTGCATATAAACTTCTAAAAAACTCAGTTTTTGCGTATCTCTGTAGAATGTTTTGAACAAACATCTACTTTGAACTCTATATGCCCAAATATCTTCATATAATTTTACAACCTCGCATTAGATTTTCATCTATGAAATAGTTTTATACTTACTTGCATTAATTTTGCCGAGTATCGACTAAAAAGTGTTATTTACTGGACTATATAGATAAAAGTGAGAAAAACGCTCAAAACTAAAATGACCAAAAGAAAGAGAATGTGCAAATTATAATAAATTTTTAAAAATTAAACCCGAACAAGGTTTTACGGACTTTTTTTTATATTTATTTTTAAGCAAAACGAATTCGATTTCTAGTGTTCAACAGACTGAATACTATTTAACAAAAATTTAATGTAAAAAAAATAACTTGTACTTACATATAAACATTAATAACATGATGAATACTGATGGACAAAAACGTCATAGAAATGTAATAAATGTTACGCCAAAGTTATCTAAGTACAATGCATAATCATAGCATTTGGGTGGTTTTGGCGTAGTGTTAATGATATTTATATGCCATATATACGCATTGAAAATAAGTCATAAGCCCAATTTACAAAATATAAAATAGTTTACGATTTGATTCATGATAACATGCTCAAAATTTAAACCAAGTCCAATAGTAAAAGCTATTGGTGATGCTATTTAAAAAAATAGCACAGCATTTATATGGAACATTTATCAATTTAACCCGAGATCCAAAGAAATTCACAAGTTTTAGACTTTTCATAATTCAACGTTTTTTGACTGAAGCATTTTTAGCGAAAGCAAAAATTGAAATAAATTGAACTTAGACATTGTCTTATGTAGTATTAAACTATAAAACATACTATTATATAAAGGGTATACCAATCGTATTCAGAGAATGACTAAAAAATATTTAAGTATTAAAATTTTGCAGAGTCGCGTCAATAGAACGGTGTTCCTATATGCCTTTTTATTTTTTCCAAAAGAGAGCATAAGATATGACTTTATGAATCTGAATTTCGCGCCATAGGTGCGGTAAAGTGTTGAAAATAAAAAATTAATTAAATGAAAACGCTTTTTTTTTCCTGTAGCGCCCGTTGTCTTTGTTTCAACAACACTTTACTGCACATATAGCGCAAAATTCAAATCTTGCATGAATTTTGGCACACCTTTGCATACTTACGGAACTCACTACGAGTTGAAAAAATAAAAGGACATATAGAATCATCGTCTTACTGACGCGACTCTGCTAAAATTTATTTCTTAAATATTTTTAGTCACTCTCTGTATACGATTATTTTAACAAAATAGAAAAACGAATACGAAACTTTAAAAACATAAGACACAGAGTTGAATACCACCTTGTTAATTCTCTAATGATTTTTCTACCGTGGCGGAAACATGGCCTCTCATTGTAAACTGCAGTTGATGCAAACAAATTAAAAGTTTATTATTATGATGAAATGTTATTGCCAAAGCTGATTGTGCGTCCAATAATAATATGAAATGAGTTTCCTGTTTTTCATGAAAAACTTCATGTGATACTACTATCCAATGCTTAGCTTCCAGAGCTGGATGATGTAGATTTATCTGCGTTAACAAGAGATCTGGATCGCCTATGATACTCTCATAAATAGCACCATAACAATGTAGCAAATTCGAAACCGGTGGCATTTTCATAATTGAAAATTTTTCAATTTCACCAATAGATTTTTTTAATAGATCGTAAGCGTAAATATTCTCACAGACTATTGTGACATCGATACCATTATTTGTCACATTATGAAAAATGGGTGTGCCCAATCCCTGATATTGATATATTCCAATCCACCCAACTATTTCTTCCCGTATTAAATTAAAAGTCTCTTTTGAAATGGACTTGTTATCCGAACAGAAAATTTTGGCTATTAAAAGGCACGGGTCTGTATTGGTTGAACAATGCAAATTTATCAAATGATGTTGAAAAAGTTTGATTTCACTACGAAAAAGTAGAGCGATCGCTGGAATTTGTACACCTATATTGGAATCATTTAAAGAAAATTTTGGTCTTATTTTAGGCACGGTCTGTATATCAGAAGCTGCTATTTTATTGGTTGATTGGTTTGACCCAGTATGCTTTTTTGACATTTGGGCAGTTGGCGATGCAGCAACAACCCTTTTGGTAACTTTTTGACTTGATTTTGTTGCACTATTTGGCAAATCATTTTTTGCAACTACAAATGTTGTCGCCGACTTTGCTGACATATTTTCCTGATTCTTTGCGGCACCCTGACGACGTCGCTGTTTATCCACTGACATACCAATTACCTGTCGCTCGGGTTTCAGATGGTCTTTGGTACTGTTTTTTCCGGCTACAGTTTCTTGATTTCGGATAGGTTTATTTGCTTTCAGTAATTGCGCCTCATGCTTTTTTTGTAAATTATCCTGATTCAGAACAGACATGCTTACTTTTAATAACTGTGCACCTTCCTTTGCCTTTCTCTCAGCCTCGCGGCGTCGCCTTGCTTGACGTTTTGGAAGCTTCGGATCGGATTTCAGATTGTCGTTGGAACTGGCTTTTTCAGCTACAGTTTCAACCTCAACAACCCTTTTGGTTACTTTTTGAATTGATTTTGTTGACATATTTACGTTTAATAATTTCACACATTCTTTTGCCTTTCTCTCAGCCTGACGGCGTTGCTTATTGGCAGCCTCACGGCGTCGCTTTGCTTGACGTTTTGAAAGCTTCGGATCGGATTTTAGATTATCGTAGGAACCAGCTACAGTTTCAGGTTTCGGATTTTTTTTGGTACTGGTTTTTCCAGTTACAGTTTCTGATTGTTGAATTTTCCTATCCTCTGTTTGTTGTCTACGAAATTCTCTCGCCAACTGTTGATAAAAGGTGTACTGCTGCCACTGCTGGTGGTTATAATGAGCCACCTGCTGCTGCAATAGTCTCTCTCCACCATTGTTGCTTATTTGTTGGCATACACTGAGCAGGCGAAAGGCACAGACCAAGTTGCTAAAGTTGTGAGAGTTAAATTGGGATTAGTTTTTGTATACATTTTAACCTTCAAAGTTGCTAAGGTTCTTTCTAATGGTTTCAGTTCTTAATAACAAAATCAACTTTTCAGGTATAACAAAAATAAAGGCGCACAAATTAAGTTGCCTTCTGATGAGCCGCTTTTGTAAAATTCTTAGGTTAGGGTTGATTTTGAATTTGTTCGATTTTTTTTAGAAATTCTTGAAATTATTTTTGCATAATTTGAATATACATACCTTATATCGTTCATAAAGTTTTGATATTGGAGCTCGTGAAAGTAAAATGAATTTACTTTGTTACTTTTTCATCTGAAATGCTCAAGTTCTACGGAGTAACGGTTAACTATCGAAGTCTTGACAGTTTCAAAAGCGTTGCAGGCGAAATAAAAAAAGATTAGCATGCGTTATAAATTGTTACTTTAAAAGAGTAACAAGCACTGAAAACGCTCCATAGTGCAATTAACAAGGTAGAATAATCTTGTGAAACTGCAACCGTGAAAAGTTACTCCATTGCTGTCAAGAATAAACATAACAAAAATTCTTACAGGCGCGCTTTTTTAGATGTAAAAAAACACGAAAGAACGAAACATCTTCCTACAAGATAATCGCACGGTAAATTTTTTATATTTATTTCATATGAAAAATTTAGAGTTCAGAATAATAAATTTAGCGAATATGTAATAGAATTCTTGAAAATGAATTATGCACATGTTTTCTCAACAAACAACAAATGCAGAACATGCAAGTTTTAACAGATAAAGCCTTAAGAGCCAACTAAACCATGCACGCTTTGACTGCAGTCAACTTCTGCAAGTGTGCGAATACACACAAATCGTATATCAAAGCTACAACGTACTTAACAAAAAGTTTTGTTAAATTTCCACAAATGTCATTTGCTTAAGGAAAGAGCGAAACTGAACGCACTTTCTGTACGGAATCAGCTGTTTATGCATTGTATATGGACATAAGAAAAAATTTTTGCAATGGAACTTGAAGTGGAAAATACTTTTTTTTGAAATTAATAGAAAATGTGAAAAAGAAGATAATTAAACAGTAAAATAGACGCGTTTTATTGAAATCAAAATGTAAAGGAAAGGGCTTGGAGTGAAGTTGCAGAAATATGCATTTTAATGTACACACACAATACATACAACAATTTGATTGACAATTCAGTGATGCCACGCGCTGCATTTGCCAATACTTTTCCCCACAATCTACACGCATAGTACAAAATGAGCATTTTTGTTTTCTTATTTTTTTCTTAAAATTAGTAAAAACAATATCTGGATTACATATATATTGCTTTAAGTATCTAAATTAATGTCATTGAATAACATTTTGTGAATGAATTCAATTTATTTAGGAAATATAAGAAATAAAATTTATGCAATTGTGGGAATATTTCACACGCTTGTAACTATGGCTACATCGCTTCTTAAGTTCAACGAAGTACAACATAGCCACTAAAAAGTCTTCTCTGAGTTTCTTAAGCATTTGACAGGCTTTTCGTTCAAATTTGACAGTAGGTTACGCTAGGCGATGCATGGTTTAGTTGGGCCTTTAACCAAAATAGACGTGACGAGACGATAGCAATTGAACGAACGTTTGCACTCGTTTCGTCTGTTTTGACGTTTAACCCAAAATGTTACGCTAGCCAACGAGTCGAAAAAGTTGTTATGACGAGTAGCAACGTATTGAAGTTCGGTTCTTACGGAACAACACGTCTCGTCAAAATGTTTCGTTCACATTCGATCAATTACGTTGGTTCATTTTGGCTATCAACATTGGTTTACATACACTCGAACTTACTCGTTACGTCTCGTCTCGTCTATTTTGGTTTAGGTTTAAGGCAGAACTTAAAGTAAAGAAGATCAACTCTCACTTAAAGCCCCTTCAGACTATATGAGAAGTCATATAAAAAGTCATATGAGTCGCCAAATATGACAACTCTCATAGTGCGAATCAGGGATGATTTTGGCATATTTGAAAAGGGCCAAAATTCAAACTAAAATAGGGCTTTTTTGACATAAATAGGGCTTCTGTAAATCAAATCGTATGTAACCATTTATACTATAACCAAATTTTTTCTTTTTATAAAATTTATTTTGTTGCTTAAATTTAATTGTAAACATAAGTTTTACATGAACATGATTTTTTTGTATATACATATATAGGATGTAATATGTCCTTCACAGTCATCTTAACCATTTCCTAGAAAATCTTGGATCCTATAGCGAAGAACGGTTTCACCAGGACCTAAAAACTATGAAAGAAAGATACCGAGGCTGATGGGATCGCCATATGATGGCTGACTATTGCTGGGGGATGCAACGTGATAGTCCTTACTACACCTAACTCACGAAAGTCGCGAAAAAGAAAGTTTATATTTTTTTTAAAAGGCAAAATCTAGAAAACTACACGTAGGATATCAAATAATAATGTATAATGTATTTAATATAATGTCCTTAATTAAAAAAAAAGTACAGCTTCTCGGCACCAAAACTAGTGTTGACCAGTATTATAAATCAAATAAAACTTTTTTCAGATAAAAAAATCTCTGGTTTTTGATTTGAAATAATTTCAATTTGAAGTTAGAAAAATCGAAAGCCATCGTATTCCTTAAGGGTACACTGAAATTTTTTAGGAGAAAAAAAAAACACTTACGTTTTATCTCAGTCGACAATCACTTATCCTTTGAAAAATAAAAAAATTGTGATTATTTTTCGGTAGAATTTTGAAAAAGGGCCAAAAATGAATAAAAAGGGCCACGGGGCTTTTGAAAATTTAAAGGGCTCAAAAAAGCCCTAAAAGCCCTCAAATATCATCCCTGGTGCGAATATGTTTATATTACACAAATGAGTTTTCATATGAGAAAGCATATAACTATTTTGACATTCGATTCAAGTCTATTTGAAAAGAGAAGTCATATGAGTTTCTTGTTAAAAAAAAAAATTGTTTACAAATAAAAACTAATTTGATAGATAATGTCAAAATTACTATTGAGAAAAGGCAAGTTCTCTTAACATAAATCATATCAGTATGAACACAATAAAATAAATATTATGCGATTTGACATATCATAAGCAAAGACATACAAAAAAACATACAAAAAAGCATATGACTTCTCACATAGTCTGAAGGGGCTTTTAGAATCATGCTCCTATTTCAAGAAAGCAACCTTTAAAAAATCAGTTACATTACAGTAAATTAAAATTTAATGCATGGATACTTTGAACATACACTTTTTATTTCATTTCAAACTGTGTTCAAGAACCTTTCCAGTAAGAATTAATAAAACTGTTTACACTCAAAATGTTCCATTAATAAAAGGCTGTTTTTCTTATGTACTTTTTCCTGCTGAGTTCGAAAATGAAAATAAAAATCTTTTGAATGGTAAGGTTTTCGAAATATTGTGGTCTTTTAATTTTTTCGACCTTCTTTCACTTTAAAATTCATATCTTGAGCTAGAAATTTCATCGTTCTTGATATCAAATTAAATGTAATAAAATGGCAAATAAACATGTATATAATTACATATTTCATTGAATAAGCGGCTCAAAATATATCGATGAAAATAGGGTCACCAGATGACATAATTTAGTAATAAATGTACTACTTTTGCAAGGCAAAAATACTTAAATACTTTCACCTGAAATGTACTACTTTTAGCTAAAATGTCATACTTTTCACTACTTTTTTAGTTTGCATTGTAAAATATTTTGTGAATGGAAAATGTTGAAGTGTATTTCAAATATTGTTATCAATATTGTTGTTTTTTTTTTTTGTTTGCTCCTCAAAAATATTTTTGTGGAAATCAAAATTATTATACAATTTTTGTTTTTTTATTAGAAAATTTGACCTTTTTCAAATGGACTACTTTCGTAGGCAGGGCATCTGGTAACCCTAGATGAAAACAGTCCAGATTTGAAAAAAAAATCAAATTCTTCACTTGATTCTGTGGCCACGAACAAATAGAAATAAAATTATAAAAAAATATTTTACTCCATGCACGTACAGCAAAAATTAATACATACAGTGGTACAAAAAAGTCTAAATACACCGCTCGAAATGCTAGTTTTGTAAAATCAGGAAGAGCAATGTGAATAAAATTTGAGTCACATGATTAATTACAAACAATGAATCAAATTTATTGAGCAGTTATTGATATCACTTAAACATTTAGTGACAAAAACTAGTAAAATTCATTTTTAAAACACAAAAAAGTATACATACTTTAAAAAACATTTCATTATAACCTATTTAACAAATATGAACAAAATTAGAATCTTTTTGGGCCACCCATAGTTTGTAAAGTGGCGCTCAATCGGTTTTTCAAAGAAAACACCAAATCATGTGACTCAAATTTTATTCACATTGCTCTTCCTGATTTTACAAAACTAGCATTTCGAGTGGGGTATTTAGACTTTTTTGTGCCACTGTACATACTAAAAATCGACCTCAAAATAACTACATTGGGAGCGATTGAATGAAAGATGTTTTTACACGGACTTTTTTTACATGGTTTTAAAATATGTAACATGGTCTAGAAAAAAAAATTGATTCCGTTTTTACACGATTTCCTTCTATTTAAAACGATTAAAAAGACCGATTTGATTGAAAATTTAAAGAAAAATCTTTTCACTAACCGTAATCCTTTAGAAATTTAGTTAGGAAATTATTGGAATTATTCATTCAATCGATCCCAACTTTGTCACTTGACGGTCAATGTTCTTCTGGATAGTCTAATTTTTTGCTTTATGCAAACGAAGTAAAATTGGAAGTTTTTTTTACCGGACACATGCTTTTCAAATTAGCTAACATATGGTGTTCATTTAGCTAAATTTTTATGCAACATTACGCAAAACATTTGCCTTGTACAAAATGTGTCTAAAAACATTCATTCCAGGGGAAAATATTGTTTCCCTGCTCAGCTCAAATATCGTTAAATCAAAATTTCGTTCAATACGGTTATAATGATAGCATCCATACCAAGCGGTGCCAATAGATTGCGCATTAAAAGTGAATAAGAATAGAAAAAATCCTCGAAAAATATTTCGGGAGTCTTCGAAATCTGCAAATTTCGCGATGAGTAAGCAACCCTTCAAAAAGATTTTAGAATCGTTTACGATTTCGAGAACGACAGTTATCTTCGTAAATATTTCGATGAATTTTGAGCCGGGTGGGTTTCTAAATACTACTCTAAATAAATATATTCTAAAGAAATATATTATATTTCTTGTAATGTTCGGATAATTACATTTTTGACCCTATATTTATAGCGATTTTCTCCTTCTTATTTTCGGAAATTTTTTCTCAGCCTTGAGTGATTTTCGTTTGAGCGACTTTGCACAGAGCTACAGATGAAAAGAAATTTGTCCAAAAACTTTTTTAATTTTAAGCAATCATGCATTATAAAAAATTAACGAAAATATGCGAGTTGAATATTCACAAAAATATTAAAAATATTTAATTTCGTGTTTTTCTAAAATAGGATAATAAATGACAGATGATTCTTATGTAACTATATTGCACAAAAAACACTGTTTTTATAAGCAACTGTTTTTGAGATATTTAGCACTAAAACGCAACTGTTTTTTGTGATATTTAGCACTGAAGTTCGAACTAAGCGTCTTGTATCGCTGAAAACTAAGCCGACAGTTAATTATGCGGTAAGTTATTAAAAAAATTGTTTTTGGTTGCTAATCTACTAAGGGGTATTTGAGAAAATTCATTTTTATTGCTACCAGGTAATCAGCAAGTCAAATGGCATTACGATTTATGTTGATATCATTCATACAAACATATTTAGAAATTAAACATGAGAATAATATAATTGAGGCGCCTGGTTTCAAAACCGGCCAAGTCCATTTTTAATACTTTTGGGAAAACAACGAAAAACGTTTGTTTTCATCAATGTTCATTGAAAAATTAAAAAGTATTTCCCACATGATAGCTTATAAAATTTCTTACTCAAAGCACGTCAGATCAGATATTTAAAGTTTTATTTGCGAATGTTTTTGAGAAAACAATTTTGGACTTGGCCGGTTTTGATACCAATGAACTGGACTTGGCCGGTTTTGATTCCAAGGCGTTGGAAAAAGAGTGGACTTGGCCGGTTTTGATACCAATGTACTGAACTTGGCCGGTTTTGATTCCAAGGCGTTGGATTGGTTTTGAACGGAAGTTCATGGACTTGGCCGGTTTTGAAATCCATGAATCAATAATAAATTAAAAAGTGTAATATTTATGTCAAAAAATTTTTATTTAATCTAAGACCATTGTAGAAAGATAAAGCATGGTCTAGATTTTTATATATGTGAATATCTCAAAATTTTATTTTTTTGGACTTGGCCGGTTTTGCAACTGGGTGCCTCAATTATTAGTGTTAAATCGACATGAAAAATAATTCCATTCAAACGCAAAAATATTTATCTTGGGAGGCTTAAGCCCCACAATAAATCGATTGATCACGCGCCTGCTTTGCTTGGATCAAGTTGAAAAATAAAAAAACTTCAACCTTCAATACAGCTTTAATCCAAATTTATTTATACTTCAGTAAATGTATTTTTTCAATTTCAGTATTTTTTCATAATGCCCGTGACAAAAAATTTTTTATTTTATATTATTTTTATTTTATATTATTATTATTTTATGTCCTTACTTTCTATCAATGAGTTTATTTTTTATGAAGCTATTTAAAACAAAAAATAGCAAAGCGAACTAGCAATAAAAAACTCTGTAACATATATTTTATTTTCCTGCGGCATGGACTTGACCTCTCATTGTAAACCGCACCTGACTCATACAAATAAATAGTTTGTTACTAAAGCGATATCTTAAGATCAACGACGATTGTTCGTCAAGCAATAATATGAAATGTGTCTGTTGCATCTTACCACAAACCTCATGTGAAACTACAATCCAATGATCAGCCTCCAGAACAGGTTTGTGTAGTTTTATTTGCGCTAAGAAGAGTTGTGGATCGCCGATAATGTCTTCATAAATAGCACTATAACAATATAGGAAATGAGAAACTGGTGGCATTTCGACAATAGAAACCAAATGTGGTATTAGTTGCAGTTTACCAATTTCGTCAATGCTTTTTTGAAGACACTCAAAAGCATAAAGGTTTTCACATACCAATGTGATGTCAGTGCCATTATTCGAAATATTATGAAATGTGGGTGTATCCATTCCGAGATGTTGATATTCACCAATCCAACTAATTATTGTATTACGTATTATTTCAAAAGTTTCTGAAGCAATCGACTCATTGTTCGATATAAGAATTTTTGCGACTACAAGTAATGGGTCTGCATTGGTAACAAAATGCAATGCTATCAAATGCTGTTGGTAAAGTTTGATTTCCTCACGAAACTCTATAGCAATTGCTGATAGTTGTTCAACATGGTTTGCTACTGATAAGGAAAATCTTGAACGTGTTTTAGGCAAGGGCTGGATTGAAGAAGCCGCTGTTGCGTTGTTCAATTTATTATGAACAGCAACTACTGGCTTTGTTGAAGTCTGTTTTTCCAGCACTTGAGTAGCTGGCGGTGCAATGTTTTTCTTACCGACGCTTGAATGACTGTTTGAAACTCCAATTTCTGCTCCCATAGCCATCGCTATGGACTCACTTTCGTAGTTAGATGTAAGACGTGGTGTACCCCTTTTTACTGATTGTACAGCTTCATTTAATGCTTTTTTGACAGCCCTCCAGGGATCTGCAAGGGTTTTGGTTTTGCGCTCATTCTTAGCCACTGATTTACCAAAAAGAATCGGTTCCGAATTAGCATTATTCCCCTTGCCCTTTGAAATAAGGTACTCTTTGTAGCTTAAGCTCATTTTGATATCAAACTTTTTACAAAACTTTGTTAAAAATTAACTTTCGAAATATTCTTCTTTGTTCTGATATGTCGTTGTTCGTTGAGTTGTGTTGAACATGCACTGAAAAATCTAATTTTGAACACTTGCTCATGCAACGGAATTAATTTGAAGTTCGCACAGTTTAAAAAGCATAATATTTGCTTTGCGAAAAAGTTAAGCATGCCCTCCATTACTACCAACGGTAAAAAGCACTGCCAGGTTTATTTAAAATTATTATTCCAGACATTAAGGCCTGTAACTCACTGCGACAAAACAGTTTCAAGACAGTTTTGTTTTTGTTTTGAGGTTCATGTTGAGTGCGCTAACTGTGACCATTTGTTTCGCTACAAATTGCGTTTTTATGATCGAAGACAAAGAAAAAAACCAAAAACAAAGAAAAATATACCATCTTTTCAATACTTTCAATCATTTTTAATATTTTCGTCGTCAATTTTCTTTCCTTCCATTTTTACTTCTGCAAGAGATTTCGCGAGCGTCGGTCACCGATTCCTCGAATATGCAAAGTTTCGAGAGAAAAGTTTGAAATGAGCGCACTTCAGCACAAAAAGTTTTGTGTTGGTCTCAAAACACAGTGAGCGCACTCCCATATGTACTAATGTGACGAAAACTGTTTTGAAACTGTTTTGTCGCAGTGAGTTACAGGCCTAACGGCAGAATTAATTATACGATTACTAGAAAGCGACTGAATTTGATCAGTGTTTTAATGACAAATTATGAAACTTTTTATCACTGATTATAGTTTTGAGACGCTTATGAACCCAACAAAAGCATACATAAGCCTAGAGTATTACATAAATGTTCTGTTGTACCAAAAATAGGCAACTACGCTTAATTAAGTTACTCAAAATTAGTTCAAATAAATTCTGTGTCAGAACTTTTATTTTTTTAAATCAGAGTAAGGCGGTGTTTAACTTTTTAATAAGTATTCCAGCTAATCAGTTGTACAGCCTCTCTGATTGTATATTTTCTCCTCTAAGCTTTCGTCCCTGCAAGAGAACAACACTGCCATTTAAGACGCGACCGTATTTGGCCATATAAGGAGCCATTTCTATATCTAAGTTTTTGTACTACAGCTTAGTCATCAAAATAAAGAGCTTATACCTAGGGCTACCAGATGCCCTGCCTACGAAAGTAGTACATCTGAAAAAATTAAAACAAAATAAAATGCAAAAATTGTATAATCTTTTGTCCATCAAAATATTCTTCATGAGCAAAAAAAAAGGTCCTCGTTTCGGAACGATAAACACTAGCAAAATGAAAACAATATTAGAAATACACTTCAACATTCTCCATTCACAAAATATTTTCCAATGCAAACTTTAAAAGTAGTGAAAAGTTTGACATTTCAACTAAAAATACTATATTTCTGGTGAAAAGTATTTTTGTCTTATACCAGAAATGACTGTTGGGGGACCTTGCTTCCACGCAGCATCGACTTGTAAACTCACTACTCCGAACTACAACGCCGACGTTTTCGCATTCACACAAAGCTCAACACTCGGTGTGTGTGAATAGAGTAAATTTACTGAATTTTGCCAGTTCGATTATTGCAAATTGTTACGAATGTCCCAACTATGTTTTGTTCTTTTCGGGATGAATCCAATCATTTCAAAGTGCAAGTCGATGCAATTTTGCATTTAAATTGTGCAAAGACGAGTTCTAGATCATCTTAGCATGTTCGTGACAGTAAAAAGACATTTCATCAAAATTTACAGCCCCCAATATTTGCCGCTCCTCAATGCAGATAATTTTTCGGTATATCGCAGGAAGCAGCCCAGTGGCAGACCTGTAACTGCTAGACTCCCGATAAAATTAATATGGGATGCGAAAATCTCTTGCGCACAAGGTCACCGCAAGTTGGCATGAGGAATATATGAAAGACGTCGAATCATACTCGTAGCGATTTTTTGAAAATTCAAATAAAAATTACCCTTTTTTGCTCATCAAACCAAACACGCAGAAACAAAACAGATTTTTGAATTCGAAAAAATACAAAATTTCATAAAATATAAACGGTCGACAGAATCATTTGCATACGGCCCAATCTTGAGATTTCGTTCTTTGGCAGCACTATAAAATTGCGGAACAGACAGAGTGCTAACACTGATCGATTCAAGTAACATTGTACAGAGGACTTTAAGGTATAAAATCGATGTATTTTCGTCACCTCAGCAATAATATATCCTTTGATTTCAGCCATATTTTTTTGAAATAACTGAAAAATATTCGTTCTTCGGCGTGTAGAATCGGTCACCAGTGGGAGCTACTATCAAATAAAAAGGTAATCTATTAGTAGTTTAATTAGTTTGTTCTTTGCGTATCGTTGTGTGTTTAATATATTAACTTTATTGTATATTTACTATGGTGTGAGTAAAGTTTTCTCAACTGGGCACAGTTAAACCCAAGTTATTAAACTTAAACTTTTTATTGCATAATTTTGAAGATATATTGATCAATATTAAGGCCTTATACTTATTTTTGCAAAATTTGGATTTTTTAAAAAGTTATGAGCAAGTGAAAAAGTTAATGAAATTTTCGTGATAGGACAAGAAATGTTTTACAATTTATATGAAATAAAGTTTTTATAAATAAATAAAAATATTATTTATTATTTATAAAAATTAAGTTTTTAATAAACAAACAGAATTTAAACCAACTTCTCATATGTTCAGAAACAAAATTTTTCCACATAATTGTTCTGTAAACTTTGCTCTGTACAACCATAAATCGAGAAAAAAAGCATAAAATAACCAATTCAAGGCAAAATCGACCGGCCAAACTAGTTTTTAAGATAAACTAGTTTTTCCGAAGGCCGCCGCGAAGCTGGTGTTGAATATGTTGAAGGATGTAAATCCTGAGTCGCTGTCGAAGGCCGCCCACATGCTCTTACATACTTAAATTTTCCTCACATGAAACTCCATTGAGCGAGATAGCGCTCAATTTGTTTATGATATATCGGAACAGAAAATAATTTATAATTACAAAGACAGATGAAAAGAATGAGTTGTGGTTTTGCTTTTTTTCACTTTTTGCTTTGGTTCTCAACAAATTTAGGCAAAAAAAAAAAACATATCGGCTCAAAGGTCACTGATGATTCGATTTAGTAATGGCTGAAACTAGTATGACTAGCCTTAGCCTTCTTTTTTGCTGTTTAATTTTTGCAATTTTTTTGGTGTTATCGCAGACTGTACTGAAGTAAAATAATTATAAAAAGATTAAGCTTATCAATTACATCGTTACAAAGTTCTTAATATTTATTAACAAAAACAATACAAATCAGTAATAACTTAAAAAAAATGAAATCAAACAAGTTTTAACAAAGCGGTTTTTATGAAATCCACACCCTTAATAACACCGCAATTAACTCATCGTTTTTTTTTACCCTAGCTGTTGTATCATCTTCATCTTCAGAGTCAACCTCAATATCAAACTTCTGTAATTCTCTACCTAACAGCTCTATTTGTGTATCTAAAATTTGTGCAATTAAATTAAGCCTTTCAATTCGAGCAGCATCTTGTTCTTGCATGTTCGGAAGTTCTATTAAGGATTTCATTTCTGATTTTTGTAACTCGTTTTTAGTTTGAGAGTCGAAAGCTTTTTCCATTTCTATCAATATGTTCTCAATATTTTGCGTGACAGTCATATTGTGCTTAAACTTGAGATTTGTTGACTTTCTTGTAAAGTGATTTAACCAACGATACTCCATGCGCAAGAATTGCTGAAAATTCAATTGCTTTTGAATCTTTTCCTGAATATCTTTAAGAGCTTCTTTGGCTCGTTGACCATAATCAATAAGTAAAGTTATAAAAACATTAAAGAGAAAAATTGAAACAGCCACCATAAGCACCATATAGAGCACAAGACCCAAAGTGCTGCCACCATAATTTAGATCATTTGAATCAAGATGATCAGTGAAACCAAAGGAAAAACTCATAGCCGAAGTAAAACTCTTGCTAAGTTTTTGAAAATTTTCAGAATTGTTGCCATTGATAATAAAAGAGCAAAGGCTAAAAGCCGTCTGGAAAATGACTATGAAAATAAATATAGAAGCCAGCGGAATAAAGCTCGTTCGGAGTGTAGTTGTAAAGAGCATGAAGCAAGTGTCGAATTGTAGAATTTTCCAAATACGAATTGTTGTGAACGCAACGAGGAAGCCAGCAATATACAAAGTAATCCTATCTACTTGACCAGCTATGCGAAAATCGACAAATTCAAGTTTGTTCGTCGATTCTATCGATGTTATAAGTTCAACGACATATCTTTCTCGGATATATATCATTGTAAATAAAAATACATTAAGTAAAATTATGCAACAATCAAAAATGTTCCAGGCAGAGTGACAAAATCTCGGCACATACCAGGCACGCATAATTAACATTTTGGCGAATTGCAGTAATTGTAAGATGTAAAGTAAAAGTATGAACAATTCCAGATATGATAAGTTCTCGATATTCAACAGCAATTGTGCACTTTGTACTTCAACATGACTCTCGAGACCACCAAATGGTGTTTTTTCAACCAACACCTTAACAATACTAAATATATTTGAGTCAACATTGTACAGTGTAAAATCAAAGAATACCGCACCGGTCGAACTATCAATCCACTGATGCTCATTCAGAAAATTCAATACAGTCATACTATTCTGCCCATTTCGTGCTAATAGCGAAACAAAACCTATATATTCAGGATAAATGTACAAATACCCATAATGCTGCGTGGGCAGTAGCCAGCTACGTTTAAAGTCTGTCTTCGGGACCCAAGCTTCATAGATACGCCAATATTTGCTGACGTAATGATACTGTCTAAACGGTTTCTTCCAACCTGGTAAATACTTCTCTTCATCGAATTCAGGTGACCCTAAGCCAAATGCATGTGTCTCAAATCTAATCTGTCTTATGCGTACAACACCTAATAGTTTTGCGATTTCCATATGTATCCAACCTGGCTCCGCCACAACTGCACCATCGTATCCTTTACCTTCGTTAAAAGCCTCAATAAGTACCACCTCAATAAAATCCCACAATTCTGGCATGGTATTTAGTGCTTCTACGCCTTGGGCCAGTATACGATTATCGCTTAGTAAACGCGTTATAATATGCGTATTATAGTAAGTTTGCGGATCTCGAGATCCAACAATAACTAAGAGGAGCAGTATAAAGTATCTTACAAAAGGCCACAAATCATTGCAGATGGCTTTAAAGTAGAGGTTATGTGCTTCATCTTGATGTTTTGTTGTCAGATAAAGTTGTGCCTTAAGACTTTCAATACGTAGACGTAAAAAATCACTACGAGTTGACTTATCTGCATTTCTGTTTAGCTTGGGCTTTGCTTGTTTTTCAGCTACTTTTATTAATATGTGTTTTATAGGAGTTGCTAGAGCAAGTACTGCAAAAGCTGCGACATCAAATACGAAGAAAATTATAAGCAGCAGTAGTACTATTGTGATAAGTAGCGTTTTGAACTTTATGGTTTGATGTTGAAATCCTGACAAAAATCCAATCAATATAAAACAACAACAAAGTGTTGTTATACAAATTAAAAATAGTTGATGTTGTGCTTTTGAAATTGCCATTGGACTTGAAGCTGATGCAAAAAGTAAACGAAATATTTGAAGTTTTGTCTGAAAACTTCAATCTCAATGCCTTTTAGATTTGTTTTTGTTTTGTAGCAACTGTCAATATATAACTAAGTTCTATAGCTCCAAAACCTGGAACGGATGACAACGGATAGTTATGCCAAATCAAAAGACTTGGAAGTCAAAGCCTTACTCTATAAACTAATAAATCTGATTATGCGCAAAGTAGAGTTGTGATTGGAGACGTTTTAAATGCTGCTCTACACCAAATGCCAAACAGCGGTCTGAGGTGGATAATGACGAGCTTTTTGCAACACATCGACTATACTGATGACATCTGCCTCCTTGCTAATCGGCTAACCGATTTAACACGTATGGCTAACAATTTAAATGCAGAGGTGATGTCTGCCAGCCTTAAAATTAACTTCAGAAAAACCAAAGTTTTAAGTCTGGCAGAAAATAACAGCAGTCCAGTTGAAATATCTGGTCATCCCATTGAGTCAGTCGATAGTTTTACATAGCTGGGAAGTGAAGTTGCCGCCGGAGGTGGAACCGAGGAGGACATTGCGTGCCGAATCAGGAAGGCCAGAGTGGCGTTTGGTATGTTAAACAATTTGAGGCGAAACAATAACCTGAGCACCAGCCTAAAAGTTCGACTATTTAAATCGAATGTTCTATCTGTACTTCTATACGGCTGCTGTACTTGGAAAATAACCCAAGTAATCACCAATCGATTGTAAGTCTTTGTAAATCGTTTCTTCGAATTGTTCTCAAAATTTTTTGGCCTAACACAATAAGTAATGAAAAACATGGAGCCCTTAGACATCTTGGTTAGAAGACAAAAGTGGAAGTGGATAGGCCACACTCTCCGCAAAGACAACAACAGCATCGAAAAGAAGGCAATGAAATGGAACCCCCACGATGCGAGGGGCAGAACACCCGGCAGACCACGAGAAACATGGAGAAGATCGGTGGAACGCGAAACTAGTCAACTTGGAAAAAATTGGAGGGAGCTCAAAGCGACTGCCAGCAACCGAGCACGATGGCGCGTAGGCGTAGTTGAATCCCTATGTCCAGCTAGGGATTAAAGAACATTAAGAAATAGAAGAAGATGACAACTGGGACAACTCGCAAACGTCATGATATTCTCCAACTAAGGAGATATTAATCAATAAGACGTCAGTGATAGTTGATTAGCTATTAAATCTCTTGTGTTCTTTATCTTCTCATGGAGCATAAGATCTTCTAATGTGCGCGATCAACGCTTTCAATTTTCTTCAAAACGTAATCTCCGATTAACGTATTTCCAGCCGTATCGATGTTTACATGATGACGATTTCCTCTAGCCTAAGGGTTTCACTCCAATGCTTACAGGCAGACTTCAGTTGGTGATATTCGCAGCGTGTGCCCAATCTATTTTCATTTTGGTCTTGATGAAAATCAGATCTTGGCGACAACTGGTGAACAATTCGACATTGGAAATGGTTCTAGGCCACCAAATTTTCAGAATTTGGCGAAGAAGATTGTAAATTTTGTAGCAGAGCGCTGTTGCTTACCAGTTTTGACAGCTATAAGAAATAACTGGCTTCACGTTTGACTGCAGCACTCGAACTTCGTAGTCGTTGACAGGAACGAAGACTGCGAGACATTATAAAGCTGAGCAAAGGTACCTTTCGTTTTGTTGATCCTTAGCATGAATGCACTTATTAGTACCTCCATCAAGTGTTATGACGCTGCCCAAAAAAGTAAAACTATCCACGTCTTCTATGCTGTATTCGCCTATCATTAAGTTATAACTCGTACTGGTTGGACGAATGAGAATGCTCTTTGGGAACTATTAACTTTTTATTTTATTTATTTATTTATTTACAATAAATTAAAAGTAATTTGTGTTTTCTAAAGGAATCAAAAATAAAACCACGCCAGTTTTGAGAAAAACTAATTTATTGCTTTATTATAAATGCATTATTATAATTAAAAATATATCTAGTAACTTAAATGATGTTTATATGCAAGAAATGATTTGCTCGAAAAGGGAAGCATGCCTCTACGATTTTCAATGGAATGAGAATATTAATTTAAAACTATATGTAGGTTAAGAACTAAGCTATGTATTTAGTTTAAATCAAGATCAAATGAGTTCAAAGCTAGAACTGCTGAAGGAACACAAAGTCCAAGAACGAATGCTATGGTCGGTCGATATTCAAGTGGGTTATACATTTAATTCCTTTAAACTACAATCACTAACAGATCTCATCTAGGGCCTTCTTGATGGTGGCAAGTATTCTCGATTAGTAGCTTTCGAAGTGCCTTGTGCAGCTGCGAATGCATTCGAAGTGCCTTGCGCACTTGCGAATGCATTTTCCTGCAATCCTGTGGCATATCCATCATTACGTAAAGTCGTTCCGAAAGGAGAGCCGGCACCTGCTGGCGATCCTGTAGGAAATGCTGTCTGAGCTGTGTTGACTGGCGTAAATCTACCTGATGCGACGTTGCTTGTTTCAGCGGGAAATGTCGCTACAGCGGGACGCACTGTACCAGCACCACCATATATGCCAACACCAACAGGCGCATTAGAAGCTCTTCCGGTACTAGTTTGCGCTTGGAATACTGATTGTTGTCTATTGGTTGCACTGCTAGCACCACTACCAATGATACCTATTTGTGGTACATTCGTTTGGTAACCAGCAACACGGTTTGTCGCAGTGCCTTGGCTGCTATAGTCATAGATGAATGCATTGTTGGCATAGAGACTCGGCGCAGATACACAATCGTATTGATTCCACCAGACACAAACCAAAGTCTCCTGACTAAAGATTGTGCCATTCGGACATAGAAATGAATATGTGCGGTTGAGTGCACAAATGTGAAAGACTTGACATTGCGCTTCAATATCGGAATAGTAGCCAGGAAGTGGCTGTTGTGCACAATCAAAGTTTGTGGGTGGCACTTGAGCGTAAATCGGATAATTGACACCAGGTACACCAGGTATTGCTGAGTAATCACCATCGTAGTCATCATCAGCTGAACCAGTTCCAGTGCCAGTAGCGGTGACACCACCGCGGCCGGAGCCAGTACCAGCATATTGTTGTTGTCCGATGCCAAAAATTCCACCTGCTGGTCGTTGTGTTTGCAATGTGGGGCGTCCAGCCGAAGTGCCAGCAAATCCAGCTGCTGTCGTGGGAACTACTGCTCCTGACGAACGTTGCGCTTGTGCTGAAAAGCCGTCATAAGCTTGTGCTATTGCTCCAGCGGAACCATAGCCTGTGGCTGCCGTTGAAAATGCAGCGCCAGCGTTTGAGGCTGAGGAAAAGCCAGTGGCAACAGGACGTCCTGACGTTTGACCGGATGATGGAATGTTTGTCGTTCTAGTTCCAATAGCAGCATTACCACCAACAACAATATCAGGTCTTACATAGTTGTAGCCACTTTGTGCCTGGAAAGGAAACAAATTAAAATGACAAATTATTTAATGGGTTCGCTAAAGGCTTTTGCAACATAACATCAGAGGGTTTCCAAATTCCAGAAAATCGTAAAACATATGCAAAATAAACAGAGGTTTGCATTTATCACTCAATTTCCTTAGTTGTTTCAATACTAAGTTGATATTGATGATGATTGCTGATGTTTAAAAAGGAGAAGGAGCGTTCGGTGGCTATATTTAGCATAAATGGTCTTCAACTTACAGCTGTTTGTTCGAGAATAAATGAAAGAACAAACCTAAAGCCTACAAATGCATATCGTGGCAATCAATTTCATGGCAGTTATTGTAAGATTTCAGTAAAAAGTCATTTTCTTGATCAGTTAAGTAAATGCACATGCAAAGCAAGTTTCTGACAAAAAGCAGGATGTTCAAATTTGAGGTATCTTTTCAAATTTGCCGCCATTTTTTCTACAGGTACTAAATTACATCGATGTTTTCTGACGTACAAAGTCAATACATTCCGGTTAGTTAAAATAGATCACTACACGAGTAAATAACGTGTTTTCATGATCAAGTCTTACTTTATATTTGGTGAAAGTTATTCAGAAGTTGGGAAGAAAATTTCGTTTAAAATAAGGTAGAGAAAATGCTCGGACAAACAGTGCAATTAAACTTTTCATTAAACATTTGAAAAAACTGGTTCAGTTCAAGATAAGAAATGCAGAATTTATCATCGTAGCGGTCGTTCAAGTGAAAATGTTGCAGTTGTTAATACAAGAGCCAAGGACATCAATTCGTCGTCGTTCACAGCAATTAAACCTCAAACCAAGAACTTTGTTCTATATTTTACATAAAGATCTTCATATAAAAGCTTACAAAATACAGTTAACACAAGAATTATCGGCAATTTGTTAATTGAACCATACAAAAGCCAGACAAAAATGAGATCTTTTTCAAGGATAATATCTTCAGCGATGAAGCTCATTTTGAAATTGGCGGCTACAAATAAAACTGTCGCATTTGGGCTGAAAAAATCCTAGAGAACTGCATGGTGTGGATTTTGGTGTGGTGACGTAATTGGTTGACAATGCAATTACTGTGATTGGAGCTCGATATCTTACTTAACTTTTTATGGCTTCAATTGGAAGACATTGATGTACAGAATATGTGGTTTCAACGGGACGGTGCCACACACACAGCAAATGAATCAATCGATCTTTTGAAAGCGAAGTTTAATAATCGAACGAATAATTTCTCTAAGAACAGACGTGAATTGGCCACCAAGATCATGCGATTTCACTCCATTGGATTTCGTCTTATGTGATTTCTTGAAGAGAAAATCCTCAAACATCGAGCAAATATCACTAATTGAACTATCATTATGCAAAAAAATTTGGTTAAAGATTGACTGCCTGCCGAGCTAGTAGAGGAGGTAATTTAAACCGGAATCATTTTAATATAATTTCCACTAAAAATAAATAATACTTTCACACAATTTATGCCTTATATTTAAAACTTAAAAATATATCTCATTTTTGAACACCTTTTATAATTTAATATGCCATGTTATTGATCTTTTATTTAGATTGTCGTAAGACTAACAAAAAATTCTGTTTCTACGTAGACAATCAGGCCCTACAATCGTATTTCATTAAGTCAAGAATAGTCCTAGAATGTTTTAATGATTTGCGTACACTAAGTGAGGAGGGCATTGCAAAATTGGAGAAAATGAAAAGGTAGATTTACTAGCAAGCCAAGGTGCCCAGTCAGATTCACAACTCATGAAAGTTTCAGTACCTCTTCAACACTACTACCTATTAAAAGACAGAGAACTACTCAGTAGCGGAAACGAGATGGGTTTTCTCTTCCACTAGCAAGGTAACCAAACATTTTTGGCCCAGCTTCTATAAAAAGGACACTTTATATTTGTTATCCTTAACTCGGAGTGAATGCAGGGTATTGACCAGAGTTGTGACTGGCCACTGCCTTATTGGGCATCCAATAACTGGTGTAGAAACGTCATGAACTCGATGAAGAGGAAGCCTTTTTTGCTATTGCCCCACATTGGCAAGTAATAGATTCGCATTGAATATAAAGTGCTTAAGATTGATCAAATATAAAGAAAAAATTTCCTTTTTAATATTTTTTTTGTATGACGTCATACTTTTTCACAACAAAATAAAAATATAAATGCTTTCTATTTTTTGACCAATTTTAAAAATTTTTATTTGAAACAATTTGTTTTGAAAATTTCTCTCAGGCGAAAAATATGTGTGACGTCACAAACAAAAAATTGTTACAATAACAAAAAAAAATTAATAAAATTAAATTAAAAATTAATTTCAAAATTCGGCCTCAAAGATTTGTTGGCATTTCGGTTAGCTTTAAGGGGTTAAACCACTGCACAATTTTTTTACAAATCAATTTTTTTTTCCCAAAAATACTTTAACCTTATTTAGAATCAAGAAAAATACTTTAATTCAAAAAAAAAAAAATGCTATCGCTCCGCTTCGTATTTGAACCTTTAAACGCGCTTTTCTCAAAACATGTTTTTTTTTGAAAGTGGCACGCAGCATAACTCGAAATTTTTTTCAATAATCCAACTTTTTTCTCGAAACGCTCGCCATTTCCACAAAAATTAAAATTTTCAAAATTCCGTACGACATTCTCCAGGTATATTCATCTAGAGAAGGCCTAATTTTTTTTGGATTAAAATTACGGTCGCGAAGCTGCAGCGAAAACTGCGCTCAGGAGAAGGAGCTTAACGCGGCCATTTTGTAATATTATTTAATAAAAAAGTATTTTTTAACACTTAAATAGTTGCGTAACAATTCCTTATCTCTTTTTTAATTAATTTATAACCCTTTATAGCTGAAAAAATACGCCGGTTCTTGATATAAAAAAAAAATATTCATTTCTGACAATATTTGCGAAATGGCTAGAGACCATTTCTCAGCAAAACAAACTCGATTTGCGACCACTGTGCACTGACGTATTTAACACACTGTCTTTTGATAAAGATAATTAATTGATATTCGAGTAACAGCGGAAAAAAATAAAGAGGATGATCCTACATTAAAGTAAATTTCGAAGGTTGTGTTTTACTTACCACAACTGCTTGATATCCCAGCAGAAGTCCTAGAAATAAAAAAAATTCCATTTAACTTTTAAGTCGAAAACAAAAATTGAAGTAAGGAATGAACGTCTTAGTACAAACGTTAGCACAGTGAATCTTCTTTGAAATGAAAACGATAACACAAAGTCAAACGAAGCAACTTTAACTTGAATTTCAAAGCTTTTGGCTCAAAAAAAAAAAAAAAAATAGAATTTTTAAGGCCAAGAACGTTGTAACAACCAACAATACGTACGCCCAAGATTATGATCTTCATTTGCCATTTGTTTGTTTATTTATCATCGACTTTGCTTTGTAACGGTTTTTTTTTCACATTTCAATTGAAAACTTTAAACTGGGCTGGATGGTGGCAACTGCCACATAAATATCACATAGATACAACACACAAATACACAAACAGACACAAAGTTTGAAGATATAGAAACGTGGCAACATTGAGCCGACAACAGCAAAACAAAAAAGAAAAAAAAAACATTATGGCATTTCCCGCCAAAAGGAAATGCTAAACTTCTTAATGAGGCGCCCCCTCAAGTGCGAAACTGCTCTTTGACTGACAACAAAAATGTGTTGTTGTTGCTGCTGCTGCTGCTACTATTGCATTTGCTGACGGCAGCGCAATAATGACAGCAGCGCAGGCTTAGTTGTGTTACCTTGGTCACTTTGAAATAAAATTGCACTTCTTTAAATTGTTGCTTTTGTTTGAAGATTTTTTTTTCACTGTATTTTTTTTGTAGAATTTCCATAGAACTTACCGAACAAAATTGTCAACATTTGCTTCGTATTGATAATTTTAAATTTTCCCATTTCTTCTTTTCAATTTCAATAACACGGTATGGGAACTATAAATGCTTAATCCAAAACTTTGAAGAAAATACGTCGAAAATTTTCGTCTCTGAAATTGACACGCACGTCTTCTCCCACAAACCTAAGAAATCGACTGCGATTCTCTTCATTGCTGCCGTTGTCTTTTTATACTTTACTGGTCAACTGGGTGGTTTGTTACGTGTCAAGTCAATGTATGTCAACCACGTTCCAACGTGGTTGCAATTCTAGCATATTAGTAACGTCTCATTTTCATTTTCCATCATTTGGCATCTCGTTGTTTTTCTGGTTTTTAATTTACGATTTGTGATTTTTTATCAATTTTTGCTTTATGCCGCCTCTTGTTATGGGTTGTGCAGCCAGGCAGTAGAAGTACGCTAGAATCCGTAAAACTCTCAGCGGACTTACATTTTTGCATTTGATCATCATTGTCAGTATTCTCTGAAGCTTTTGCATAAGCTTTGGATTTATTACTATGGATTATCTATTGTTTATTTTTTTGTTTTTAATTTGAACATTTTTTTTTATTGGACTTAGCTTGTTTTTTGCTAATAGGCAGTCAATAGGCTTAATCAAGTTGTTTTATATTTTGATATGTGAACATCTTTACTGACGCGTATGTCAGAAAATTCATATTGAAGTGGATTGTTTAAAATATGGGACATATTGGACTTATTTTTTGAAAAAAATTTCGACATTTCGCGACTTTTTCAATATTTTTCGAATACATATACAACAATTTCACGCCCCTCTAAAAGTCTTTGGAAACTTGAAACCTAGCTTAATCCAAATTTTGTTCATATTTTCACCAAATCAGCAAGTTTCATTAAAATCGCTGCAAATTTTTTCAAAATGGGCTTGGGCAAATATATAGTATGGGTGGTAGGCGTGTCCGTTAACCGATTTCACCCACTTCAATAGCAATATGATTGCAAGAAGGTGTGACCTGTGTATGCAAATTTCATTCAATTAGCTTGGTTGGTTTTCCCGTAAACCTGATTTCAACAGACAGACAGACATACACACAGACAGACAGACATAGCTAAATCAATTCAGATGATGACGCTGATCAAGAATATATATAATTTTCCATACCTGCCACGCCCCCTTCTATGCGTTACAAACAGAATGACAAAGTGAATATTAGGGTGATTCAAAATTTTTTTTTTCGCTTGAAACAGGTTCAAAAGTTGCAGGCACACGAACGGAAAATTGTGATGAAATTATAGCTCATAATATTAATATAGGGTGTTTTTTTTAGAGGTTTGTTTTTCGAATAGAGATAAAACTGGCATTTTATGGTTAAATCTGGCAACTCTAATGTCATTTATGTTCAGTTTGGTTTGCCATTACATCATGAACAGGTTGACAAAAGAACAACGCTTGCAAATCGTGCAAATTTATTTCGAAAATAATGGTTCAGTTCGCGAAGTTTACCGCAAGCTCCGTCCATTTTATGGTCGACATAATCGTCCATCAGAGCAATTAATTCGGTTAACCATGGGTCGTTTTCGCACTACGTTTACTCTATGTGATAATACGCATCCGCAGAGACGTCGAACAGTGCGCACCGAAGAAACAATTGCCGCTGTAGAGCAAAATGTTAAAGAGGACCCGAATGAATCGATTCGCCACCGTGCACAGCAATTGGAGCTTTGTCCATCAACTTTATGGAAGATTTTGCGCAAAGATCTTGGCTTGCGACCTTACAAGATCCAGCTTGTGCAAGAATTAAAGCCGCGAGACCATGCAATGCGTCGTGATTTTGGTGTATGGGCCGAAAATGAGATTGATCTCGATGCTGATTTTCATCGCAAAATTTTGTTCAGTGATGAGGCTCATTTTTGGTTGAATGGCTACGTCAACAAGCAAAATTGCCGCATTTGGAGTGAAGAGAATCCACATGAGACCCTTGAGACGCCATTACATCCACAAAAACTGACTGTTTGGTGTGCTCTATGGGCTGGTGGAGTCATTGGGCCATACTTCTTCCGAAATAATGCTGGAGAGTCAGTTACCGTTAATGGAGACCGGTATAGAGCCATGATAACCGACTATTTTGTTCCCGAATTGGATGGCATGAATGTGGATGAGTTGTGGTTCCAACAAAACGGCGCTACATGCCACACAGCGCACGTCACAATCAATTTATTGAAGGAAACATTCGATGAGCGCATAATTTCGCGGAATGGACCTGTCAATTGGCCACCAAGATCGTGTGATTTGACACCATTGGATTATTTTCTTTGGGGATATGTGAAGTCGCTCGTCTACGCCAACAAACCAGAAACGTTAGGGGACTTGGAAGCCAACATTCGTGGCGTTATTGCCGACATACGGCCCCATATGCTCGAAAAAGTGGTTCAAAATTGGACCTGTAGAATTGGCTTTATTCGAGCCAGCCGCGGCGGCCACATGCCCGAAATCATATTTAAACATTAATGGCATAAAATTATCCTACCAATAAAGCCAAATTGATGGACATTAAAACGACTTTCTTGTGTTTTATTTCAATTCGAAGCTCTATACCTCTAAAAAAAACACCCTTTATTTGCTGGTGGCTCATCGAGCTTTTTTGTTTAACATATTATTTGTATGGGGAGAAATGCTTGACAAGACATTTGTCTCTATATCTCGTGAAAAAAAAAACGTTACATAAACGGGGTATAGCCTATTGGAAAGATCATAAAATTTTCAATTAAAACGATCCTGACATTTTTTTCTTGTAGCAACACCGATGATGCGAATCGCTCGGAGAGGCCATATACGGCCGCCGTTAGCTTTGCCCAATCGCAAATTGAAATTGAAGGAAATAACAGAGGTCGTGAAAATATCCGAAGGCAGTGTGTTTATTATTTTCCACGAACATTTGGGTATGAGATTGCTCTGCTCAAAACGGGTGCCACCTTTTTTTTTACACCGGACCAAATACAACAGAGAATCGGTGATTCCGAGGAGTATGGCAAAATTTAACAAATTACGATTCGAATTTTGAGCCCAAGGAACAATCATACTCTAAAAATGTTATCGAAAAGTTAGAGAGCCGTTCAACCAATTTTATTAACTTAAATGGACGTTATGTTGATAAATAAAGTCGAACTTTTTGAGCAGAGTGGGGCATTCCATGCCAAATCACCGAGATTTTGGCCCGACCCTCTTTTTTGATATGTTTTAGAGCGTATTAAAAGCAACTAAATCAGTTGCACACCATTCAAAAGGTATTGTTTTTTCTTACGAATAGTTTGGAGTTAATGAGAATCGAATAATGCACGATCAAATCAAGTCAAAATTCAAAATTTCACAAAAAATATTTAAAAATTTCCAAAGTTTTTTAAAATTTTAAAAATTTGATAAAATTTAAAAAATTCAAAAATTTCAAGAAATTAAAAAACTTTAAAAAGCTCTGGAATGTAAAATTTTAAAAAATTATTGCAAAAATTTTTAAAATTTACAAAAGTTGAAAAAATTTAAAAACTTCAAAAATTTCCAAAAATTAGAAAACTTAAAAAATTTTGAAAAAGCTCAGAACTTAAAATTTAAAAAAAAATAATAAAATTGCAAAAATTTTTTAAAATTTTCAAAAGTTGAAAAAATTGAAAAACTTCAAAAATTAGAAAACTTAAAAAAATTGAAAAACTTTGAAAAAATGAAAAAAGCTCTGAAATTCAAATAGTCAAATACAGGGTGTTTTTTTTAGAGGTACAGAGCTTCGAATTGAAATAAAACACAAGAAAATCGTTTTAATGTCCATCAATTTGGCTTTATTGGAAGGATAATTTTATGCCATTAATGTTTAAATATGATTTCGGGCATGTGGCCGCCGCGGCTGCCACGTCTCTGGTTTGTTGGCATTGACGAGCGACTGCACATATCCCCAAGGAAAATAATCCAATGGTGTCAAATCACACGATCTTGGTGGCCAATTGACAGGTCCATTCCGCGAAATTATGCGCTCATCGAATGTTTCCTTCAATAAATTGATTGTGACGTGCGCTGTGTGGCATGTAGTGCCGTCTTGTTGGAACCACAACTCATCCACATTCATGCCATCCAATTCGGGAACAAAATAGTCGGTTATCATGGCTCTATACCGGTCTCCATTAACGGTAACTGACTCTCCAGCATTATTTCGGAAGAAGTATGGCCCAATGACTCCACCAGCCCATAGAGCACACCAAACAGTCAGTTTTTGTGGATGTAATGGCGTCTCAAGGGTCTCATGTGGATTCTCTTCACTCCAAATGCGGCAATTTTGCTTGTTGACGTAGCCATTCAACCAAAAATGAGCCTCATCACTGAACAAAATTTTGCGATGAAAATCAGCATCGAGATCAATCTCATTTTCGGCCCATACACCAAAATCACGACGCATTGCTTGGTCTCGCGGCTTTAATTCTTGCACAAGCTGGATCTTGTAAGGTCGCAAGCCAAGATCTTTGCGCAAAATCTTCCATAAAGTTGATGGACAAAGCTCCAATTGCTGTGCACGGTGGCGAATCGATTCATTCGGGTCCTCTTCAACATTTTGCTCTACAGCGGCAATTGTTTCTTCGGTGCGCACTGTTCGACGTCTCTGCGGATGCGTATTATCACATAGAGTAAACGTAGTGCGAAAACGACCCATGGTTAACCGAATTAATTGCTCTGATGGACGATTATGTCGACCATAAAATGGACGGAGCTTGCGGTAAACTTCGCGAACTGAACCATTATTTTCGAAATAAATTTGCACGATTTGCAAGCGTTGTTCTTTTGTCAACCTGTTCATGATGAAATGGCAAACCAAACTGAACATAAATGACATTAGAGTTGCCAGATTTGACCATAAAATGCCAGTTTTATCTCTATTCGAAAAACAAACCTCTAAAAAAAACACCCTATAGTAGAAAAACATTGAGAAGAACCTATTAAAATTTTATGGTAAATAAAAAATAAATATGTAAGACTGAGCCCAACTTCTAGATGAACATCTCAGTTAAAATTTAACCAAATATTTTAAAAACGACCCAAAATAAAATTATTTAAAGAAGTTTCGTATGATTACTGTATGACTCTCAAATTTTTTTTTTATTTGAAATTTATCTTTTGACCTTGCCCACATATATTTGCATAAAAAAGCAAATTTAATTAAATAAAGTTACGTAGACATGCAAAACAATTGATCGTAAAAGTCATTATAGCTTTACCTGAAATTCGTTGTTGTTACGTCAAATAATTGAAAATGTAATGCATAAACCACAGTGAACTATTGCTGATTGAAACAACCAAGTGAAGTAAACGATCCCGTTGGGTGATATTGAACAGAACAATGGATAGTTTCCATTGTCAATCAAGTCAAATAATGAACGAAAACATAAATTACATCAAATTTGAAGAGCAGGTTCTTGCACTTGTCTACTATATGCAATCATTCATTTGTGTACAAGTCCTTGAAATTAAAAAAAAAAAAAAAAATATTTAAGATGGTTTTATTTTATCAGAAATGGTGAGGGTTTTCTTTATGAAAATGATCTATCTGCATCAAATAGAAAACTTTACTTATTAATAACACTGGCCAACAAAAAAAAAGTTTTAGTCGGAGAACCAAACCCACTTATTCTTGTGTAAAATTTTTCGCTGAGTTCGACAAAAAAATTTATCGGTCCAATTCCCCCCCCCCCTTCATCCATTTCCCTCACACTTCTCACCAACATGCTTAACAAAACCAATTTTTGTTTCTAAATATACCTATCCTTTGTAAAATTCTTCGATGAATTCAAAAAAAATCTGTCGAGCCAATTCTCCTCAAGAATTTTACAAAGAAAATTTACAAACAAAAATTTGATTTTTTAAGCATTTTGGTGAGAAGAGTGGGGAAAACGGAGGGAGTGGGGTAATTGGCTCGACAACATTTTTTTAAAATTCAGCGGAGGATTTTACAAAAATTGGAATTTTTTAATATTTTGCTGAGAAGAGTGTGGGAAATGGGGGATTGAGGGAAATTTGTTTGATAATTTTTTTTTTTTTTTTTCGAACTCAGTGAAGAATTTTACACAAGAATAAGTGAGTTTAGTTTTCCGACCAAAATTTTTTTTGTTTTTGTTGGCCTGTGTAATCATCATTAAGTTGAAATATATTACTAATGGTATATTGTTGTAACATAACAGCAACAGTATTATTTTATGAGCGCTCGCTCAATGACCTTTTTTTTAACAAATCGTGAAAATTATTCTGATCAGCTTATAATCACGAAAAAAAAAATTTTTTTTTCTCATATTGAGTGCAATTTGGTTTTAAAAAATATCCACTACTTAACCCTTTCGACCCGGCTTTCTCCTGGTAATGTAAAAATTAAATCTTTGTGTGGAATTGGTTGTTTTAGAGATATTTTACTCTCAATACGATTCTCTCATTAAAATAGAAAAATGAATACATCACCAGGGTTGCGATTGTTGGGCATTTCTTACTAAATTTGGTAGGTTTTTTTTCCTCTTGGTTGGTATTTTTTCCCCTTGGAAGGTTAAGCCTGATTTTATTAAGATTTAGCAAAATTTAAATATTTTGAAATTCGAAAAATCCAAATCTTTTTTTAAAGCTTACCGTGTCAGAAATCTTTTGGTGTTTAATTTAGCTTTCATTTAAAAACGAAAATTGTACATTTCCGAAAAAATTTCCGGATATCTCTCGATAACAAATTAATTCCCGGCATTCTATATTATAATGCATAGAGTACTTGAAAAAAAATTTGGAGCGATTTAAAAATGTGTCGGTCAGAAACTGTTTGGTTTGTAAAAGAACTTCTCAAATATGTACATATAAATGTTAAGATTGTATTAAATGCTTAACCCATATCGTACTAAAATATTCAAAAATTTAAAAAATTGCATTCAAGTCAAAATTTAGAGCTAAAACGTATTCATGGTACTCAAAGAAACGTTTAGGAAGTAAGTAGGTTACAGTCTCAGTTTCAGCAAAAGTATATCATGATATTCTTGCACTATTGTAGTTCCCATTGGAACGAGTACCAATACTTGACTTCGACATTGCCTACAACATCAGCTTCTGAAGGTCACGGATCTATTTTAAAGGATATACAGCGGTAACTTCGTCTTACGGCAAGTGATTACCGAGTACCAATACTTGACTTCGACATTGCCTACAACATCAGCTTTCCAACAAGAAAAGAGTGGAACTCTCTGGAAATAAGGGAGCTAATCATCTTCACGGATGGATTCAAGATGGAATATGGCATACGAGCGGGTGTTTACTCAGAAAATATGGACAAGGAATTGTCTTCCAGACTACTCAATTATTGTAGCGTTTTTCAAGCTGAAATCTATGCTATAGACCAGCGGTGGGCATAGAAATCTAACAAAAGAGCAAAACAACAACATCAAGCAACAACAAACGAAATTTTAAAGTTTTTTTTAACTTTCATTTCCAAATTTGTCATTAGCACAAAAAAAACCAAATTGCACTACAAACAAAAACAATTGCTACATTCGTCAAGACACAATGCGGCGCCGTCGTTTATGCCTTTGTGTTTGTTTTCATTTGAATTCAAGTCAACGCTGTGCCTCGATAGCGTTGAAATTCTGCGAATTTTTTTTTCGCTTGCTTGTGCGTTGAATAACGGTGAGAGCAATGAGAGCAAATAGAGCCACTATGTGCCCATCACTGCTATAGACCAAGCCGCACAGCTAATACGGAACAGGGAGTTTACTCCCTCCATCATAACTATATGTGTAGAAAGTCAGGCAGTGATCAAAGCATTGAACGCCAAAATCGTGAAGTCTAGGTGTGTAGAATATTGCATCAATCTGACAGCATACTATAAAGCTATGCGCTGGGTGCCCGGTATTTCCGGAAATGAGAAAGATGACGAATGTGCCAAAATGGGATCAGAACAGGTCATTACAACCCGCGACAGGTCAGAGAAATTTTTTATTTTACAGATATAACGCGATGAAAAATCATTGCAAACATTTGACGTTTTCGTGTTTCGTTAACGCATGAACGGTACGATATGGGTTAATGTGCAATTTTAATTTGCTGTCAAGAGTTTAAGGTGCTATAAAAAGTTTAATATGCTCATCATATATAGTCGTTTAAACCGCAAAATCGTGTATTCCTTTTGGCACAATCTTTTTGCTCACATAACATATCTTTGTGGCAATTGCAACAGACAAATTGTACAATATTCAGATAATCATTTTAAACGACGACATACAAACATATGCTAACTAACATCAATTATCAATAAACGCATTCAGTGCTGTAAAAGCTGTTTTTTTTTTCTTAATTTGAAAAATTTTGGTTGGTTACAAATGATGTTAGTAGGTTTTCGAGGTTTGGTAGGAAAAAAATTCTCAGTGGAAACAGTGTACATCACTTAAAACTCAGGTATGGTGCAGTGGTGTATTGTCTTAGTGGACGTGTCTATAAATTACGTGAGTCAAAATATAAATTATAATACTGGAGAGCATTTTGTATTACAAAATCAAACTTTGCTGGCACCAGTGCCGTATCTAGGTGGCTGAGAGGGGATATACCCTCTCCCGAAATATTTTGACGGACTTTATGTAGAAACGACCTTGTTACAAATGCACACTATGTAAAAGCGATTTAGTGAGGGCTCTAGAAAATTGATTTCAAGAAAGTTTACTCATATGCCTCTCAAAATTTTTTCCAACTTAACCCGTTACAACGTGCACTCCTCGATGGAAATTTTCCACATTGAAACGTCTGAAAACATATTTGCGTAACTCAATGTGTCAAGACAGATTAACTGGACTGGCACCGACATATGTCAGCACATCGCTCGAAGATAAATTTTTCTTTTGTAAAATCGCTACCATAATATTTTCTTACATGTATAATATTTTTTTGTTCCTTCATGTTTATTTTAGCTCAAGCAAAAGCTCTCGTATACAACTCATTTCAGCTATTTTTTATTTCTCAAGCTATTTTTAATAGTGTAATAAAGAAGTTCTCGGAAACTAAACTTTCTTATATCTACAGAAACAAAACAATGGCTGTTTTCGATGTTCGCGCATCACGCAAAAATTACTGGACCAATTTTGATCAAATCCGTTTAGTTCTATTCCTTAGACGCTTGGTCTCAATCTCCAATTAAAATTATCACAATTTTCTTATTTAAAATCAAAATATTAAAGTGTTTAAGTTGTTTACACACAAAGAAATAAGCATAAACCCAGCTAGCATTAAGATGATATATATTTTTTTTTTAAATCACTTATACGAGTCATTTTTGACAGTTGGTAATAAAAATATCAATTCACGAGCGCATTCGGGTACTCACGCTTAGTCTGTATTCGGAAATGAGAATTCCGTCTGCTTGTAGGTTAGCAATCCTGCTTAAACGTAAACAATGTTAACCAGCTGATTTGGGTACATGGCTGACTTACAATATACCCATGATACAATTATAATGGTATAATTATTCTGTCAAACTGAATTTAATCCAACCGTGGAAGTGGAACAAGAAGTGAGAGTGACAGTATTATGCCAAAATTGGTTTTCAAAAATCTCTAATCCAAAATCCCCTCGAAATAAAATCATGGATACGTCCTTGGCTGGCACGTTTGTTTTACCTTGTTGGCATGCAGTATTGTAAAAACTAATGTGCTCTGCGCAGTTGTAGATAATCTGGAGTGACATTCTGATTACATTTGACTTTGGGTAGCTCTAGAACCATTAAAAATACAACAATCACAACCAGTTTGTTTCAGTTAAACTCTTTAGCGGAGGAAAATGATGATAGGTTTAAAGTTTATTTCACAGAAAAAAAGTAGTACCATACCTACTCGACATGAAACGTTTCGTAAACCTTTCAGAAATCGTTCACATGAAATTTCACAAAGATTCATTTACATTATAGAACTCTTTCATTTCGCTTTCAGAAATCTTTCATTTCGATTTCAGAAATCTTTCTACAATGTCCGCCTCTTGATTTCATTTAAAACATTTTTGAAAATTTGTTATTCCATCTTCGCCTTTTTTTATTCCGCTTCAATTGCGCTGTTATTTTAATCATAAAACATTATTTAGATTTCATTAAAAAATTCAGTAAACATCAAATCTGGAACCTTCCAAAAACATTTCTGATTGATTACATTTTAAAGGCTTTGTTTATAACGTATCAGATATATATCATTTGATAAGTTTTGGAAACGTTGAATTTGGATCCTTTCCGTAACATTACTGTTACGTTACGTACTGTTGCTGAAACGTTGCATACCGAGTGGGCATGAAGCAAAATTGATGAAAATATAAAGTAAATTTAATTATGTATTTAACTACGTACTGTGCGCCTTTAAGCGTAGTCGTGTGAGTGGCCGTTATTCTGAGTGAAAGAGAACAGGAAATTTATCCGTTACGCACATTGCACCCTCAAAAAGCAACACTTTTGTGGATTAATGTACCCTTACTTTTTTTTTGTGATGGTTAGAATCCATGAAGAGTTTCTAGTCGGAAACTGAATGAAAAATAGTTTCTATGGCCACCAACTAACAAACCCTAGTTCGGCGGCATTACACCATTAACAAGCAACCTTTAAATTATGATTCTCAAAATTCATAAACGAAAGATCATTCAAAGATGAGATTAATTTTTGGCTTATGGTGGTGACCAGAAGTGATCGGCTTCAATTAAAAACATTTTATAAAGCTCTGCGGATCCAAGCACTAAGCTCACGGTTATTCAAAAATAGCCAAAAACTCTTTTCTTGGGGGGTTTCAACCCCCATTTTCTCAAAAATTGAGCGTGATGGACAACTTTTTAGTCCACATTCGTGTTCAGCGTTTGAAAATCTATCGAAAACACTTAATCACTTCCCATTAGAACAACCCTAGTATAACAGTGATATTGATATTAAACCTTGCGCTTCATATGTCTTTTCGCGTCTTTCTCATCTATGATAGCAATCTCTACTAAAGACACTAAATCTTGTGGAATACCTATGACTACACCAAGATAAAGTTACAAACCTTTTGATACGCGAAGGACTAATATATTGCAGTATTGCAGGATCTAATTGTGTTAGACTATAATCCCAGATTACGCAAACAAAGATTGTAAATCACTTACAAGATACTCCACAAGTCGTAATATCATATGTTCCATTTTTACCTTTGAACCGAAGTGCTTTACAAATATAAGAAGTATTTTCGTCAAATATGATGAATCAATTTTTGGATTTAAGTATGTATATCATATCTTTTACGTCACTAACCGATTCCAACAGTGCCAGCTCGAGGGTAGTGGGCGCCCTGTTAAGAAACTTTTGGGCGCCCTTTTCTATACCTACCTTTCACATTCTATAACATGCATCAATTATATCACGAAGAGAGCATTTTTAATCAGAAACAGCTTATCATTCCTTCTGAACAGTTGATGAATTTCTTGTGATACTAATTGCGTTATTAATTCGATTCGATCTTTTCTGATGTTTGGGAAACGAAATGGTGTATGTTAAAAATGAATGAAACTAGGAGAACGTTTTTTTTCGATATCGATACTTTGAGCCATTTCATTAGCGAAAAAAAGAATCGCTAGGAAATTCAGATGTTCTTGACTCATCGTTAGTAAAATACTTAGAGAAATCCGAACGTTAAGGTGAAGAACTTTCCGTTGTTTCTGATGTACATTTTGTAGGGAAGATCCTCGGAATGCCATTTTGATCTCTGTGAGAAACAAAATAATGCTTATTAGTCTCGTCAATACATTCTTCCAGCGATTCCTTTGGATGAATTCCTGCTCAGCATGGTCGATTATGTTCCTCAACGGTTAATTCGATTTTACTTCAAGTTTGATAAGATTTGATATGATTTGGCTCTTGCTCATTTGATTTAATAGTTTCCTTCAGATGATACCAGTTATTAAATCCAGTGTATGCTAAGCAAAAGCAAGGTAGAGTGCGATGGAAGAGGGGATTCGAAAAATTACTACCATTTTTGTAATGAGGATACATTTTCAATTTAATCTGTATAGGACCAAGGGAAACTAAATAATCAATTGTTTTCACGTCGTTTATTTGAGGCCATGTAACAGAATCAGCGATGTCAAAATCCATATTTGCAGATTTCTCAAGACCTAAACATTTCCCAAATTTATCTATTACATCATCAGGCTTTGGAACTTACAGGAAAATATTTTGATATTTGGATTTTGATTCGAGTATGTACTAAGAATAGACGATGCCGTGTATTGTGAACTCGTAGATTCTTCTTGAGAAACTTTTCCTTTGTCAAATTGTGAGTCATTTTTGCAGTTATCTACATTCAAGTTTTATATAAAACTTTTTAGTAGAATATTTAGCTTCAGGAATTCTGATACTCTCTAGTTGATTCTGATCAGAAGAGTTGTTATTCAAGGATTCACAAGTGATCAAGTATTTTCCTATAAGCAAAAAAAAAAAAAAAAATTTAGTCGCCCCTCTCGAAAGATTGGCCTCTCCGGTTGAAAGGCTCGAACACACCTCGAGTCGGCTCTGGATCCCATGATACCGAATTCTTACCCAATCTTTTGCAACTCAATCAAAACTCTGAGCTGTTCCGGTGTGCCAGTACGTAGAGTGAATAAATACCTTTAGCTGCCACTGAAATTACTTGTCTTGTGCGTAAAAATAACACTATTGACAAATGGTTTTTAAAAAACATTTTCTTTATTTAAGTATTAACGTTTTACATACATACAATTGACATAAATATTTACAAAAAAAAAAGTTATTTTCATGTAGATTAACATCACGTTACAAGCAAAATTAAATAAAAGGATTTAAAGACTAAGTTTTAAAACAATATTGATTGTTCTGAATAAAAATTTAACTACAATAAAGAAGGAGGGAAGGAAAAGATAATATAGAAAAAAAAGGAATAAAGTATTTTTTTTTTTAACATTTATATGTGAAACATATGTAACTACTGACACTAAAAAAATAAAACAAAAATAAGTACATCAACTCTTGCCACTTGTGCTGCTTTTCTTACTAAAATCTTTATATACCATACAAGTTCAATAGGGGGTTTTCGTATTTTAAATAAAAAAAAAAAAAAAATTATAAAAACATGCGAGCATTAACTGTAAATAGGTTACTTAAAAAAAAAAAAAAATCTTCTCGATTTCTCAACTGGCAGTATATGGATAGTATACTACATGCATTCTCTTGGATCTCAGGAATTTTACACATTTTTGAGACAAAGTCAAAAATGCAAAATTTATTATAACTTAAATACATATTGGCTAAACATTATACAATTTAAATAAAAATTCAAAAAAAAAAAAAGATAAATAAAAAACTAAAAAAAAAGGAATTAAAACAATACATTAATTAAAGTTTAAGCCTAATTGTAGTGGGATAATGTTAGAACGGGGGTTCATAACTTTTTTATATTTTTTTTTTCGAATTTCAAACTCAATTTCGACTACAGATATTAAAAATTATTTTTTTAACTACACGTGTGGTTAAATTTATTACTTTTTGTGACTTCCTAAAGTTGCGTTAAGTCTGCTTTATCTCTTGAAAAAAAAAAAATTTAAAAATAAATTTTTAATGTTGGCAACACTTACTCTAACAGTAGAAGCTTGAATATCCGACTGCATGTGGAACGAATTAAAGTTAAATTTCATTTGTTTTGGTTTCGAAAACCTACATAGCTCTCAAGTTCTTTATATGCTGCAGTGCATAAATAGAATTATTCAGTAATTAAAGCTTAAGACTCTATAACATACTCACGAATTGAGTTTTTGGACGACAATTTTCTAAAAATCAACATCTTTTATACAAATTATTGAAATAATTGATATGTTAAAAGTTTGGCAAAAAGGAGCAATTGTCCTTAAATAACAGTTTTTTCACGGCGGTCAAATGAAAAACTAAAATTAAATATACATCGACAGGTTGTTTTGATTTTTAGAAAATGTTAGAAATGATATCCACTTCGAGAACCAGAAAAATTTAAAATCTTACTATGGGTATTTTAAAAACGCTGTTTTTTTTATAAAAGTAAGAACGAATCTACTTTAATAAACTTATTTTTAAATTTTATCTATTTTTGCGGCTGAATCAGAATCAAAAAATGATATTAATTTTTTTCTATCACATTTTGTTTTTGAAATTAATGGGATCTTACTCGTATGTATACCACGTTCACGGATGAATCCAAGATGAAATTCGGTGTATGAGCGCATGTTTACTCAGGTAATATGGTATGGAGATGTCTTTCAGACTATTGTAGCGTTTTTCACGCTGAAATCTATGCTATTGCCGCACAGGTCATACGGAACAGGGAGCTTACACCCTCCATCATAACCATATGTGTGGAAAGTCAGGCAGCGATCAAAGCACTGAACGCCAAAATCGTGAAGTCTAGGTGAGCAGAACACTGCAAGGAGTCACTACGTTCAATCCGTCAGCATACTATAGAGCTCTATCAGGTCATAAAGAAATTTCCGGAAATGAGAAAGCTGACGAATGTGTTAAAATAGAATTAGGAATAAGGATACCACTATCAGATAGAGGACATAAACAAGAAACAAACGAACAGAAGCTGGAACCTCTCGGCCGGATACAGAACACCTCGAAACAAGTGGCCTGAGCTGAAGCTAGGAAGGACACAAACTCCAGATATGGTACCCCTTTCAGAGATTTCTGCAGTAGTTGTGGAGACGAAAAAGAGAATGAGACGGTTAAACGTCTACTCTGCGAATGACCAGTGCAGGAAACGAACCAAATATTTTGGTTCTATGTTTTTTGTTGTTCGTGAGGACAAGCCGAATTGGAGCTCACCAGCATTCTCAACTTCACCAAGGCTTCTGGGTGGTTCGCGCCAATTCAATGAGATAATTTAAGGAGAAAGAACGGGACTATTTATATTTAGAGTATCACAAGGGGGCAAACTGCCTCAGAGTGTAACCTATATATCGAAATCACCGATCGAAAAACACAAATGATTTTACAAAAAAAACTTTTAACAAAAATGTTATTGTTTTTTAAAAATTAATCAATGGATTAGATTTCGTATTAAAAATAATTTTCAAGGTCATTTGGTGGTCAAATGTTAGCAAAAATAGGCTTTTCGTGTACAATTTTGACCCAAATTTGACATTTTCAATTTTTCTCTTAATTCGAATTCGCTAATAAAAATATAGGTTCTCTATTAAAATAAGAAAGTTGACACACAAATGACCTTGAAAACGACCTTTAATGAAAAATCTTATAGTACCATGGGTAAGTTTTTTAAAAACGGCTAAATTCTTGTCAAAAACTATTTTTTATAAAATTATTGTGTTTGGAGTCATACCTTCGTCTCAAGATTAATGGGACATCCGGTATAGTGTCTGTTCCCGTACAATAATAAATTAGTTCAAATTAACAGAATTTGGTCAGATTTAGTCCAAATTGTTTTTTTATTTTTGTACAGATAATAAGAATACAGGAACGCTTTTCGAACTAAGCGCATTTTTACGTATCTCGATTCGTCTCGTTTCGTGACTAATTTTCGAGCCTGAAAATATGCTTTTATTTTTTAAATGAAAACAAAATTATCTAGCCTGTGTTTAATGGAATAATTAATTACAATCATAAAAATTTTACTAGCATATTTTTAGGCTTGCAAATTAGAGACGAAATGAGATATATAAAGAGATCCTAAATCCTGTAAATTGGGCCGAATTTTTTTTATGGGATCGCAGCTATAGTCAGTATAGGTTCTGTTTTTGTATATCTATAGATAAGAAGTGAACTTATATTTTCTTTGTAAATGGATTTAGTGAAAAAGTCTCTTCTTAATGTGCGTGTACATAGAAATGCTCCAAGGGAATTGGTATACTAGCAAAACATTCGGTATTTCAGGCCCAATTTCTCAGATGTTTAAAAAAATTTTTACCGAATTCAGATTAAGTGTTTTAAACAAGATAGAAAATGATTATAAAAATACATTTTAAAAGATCTTGTTTCAAGCAAATTCGTATTCTTACGAAAATATATATAATTTTTTAAGTGGCAATGATATGATTTTAAATTTTACTTTATATATAGACATCATTTCTAACATTTTCCAAATGATTGAAGATCTCTATGTTTTTTTCATTTAAGTTTTCCATTTAACCACCGTGTTTTCTGACGTAAGCTACGCTAATATGATTTTGCAATTTTTCCTAAAAATATCTCTCTATAATCGTTATTTATTGATTTTTATTTTTTCGCTCGTTGATAAAAATTATGTTTTAATTTTCTATATTTTTCATTATAATATTTTTTATATTTACGTAATATTACTGAATTTTTTTAATTTTCAATAATAAGTTAAAAAATTATTTTGCTGGTCGAAAAATCAAAAACTGATTTTTATGTCCGATTGATAAAAATAAAAATCAAAAAAATAAAAATTCGAAAATAACGAAGTTCTATCAGTTATATCTATAAAAGATACTTCAAAAAAATGTTCAAACTTCCCAAATAACATAACTTTTAAGCATGCAAATACAAAAATTTTCAAAATGTCGTTCCAACATTTGCCCGATATACAAACTTCTACTGTGATGTTTTTTTCCTTTTTAATAAATTTAAATATTGGCTGGAAATTCCTTTTATCGTCTGCTAGTAAATTTTGATGCTAACGAATATAATGACTTAAGTAGCTCCAAAGCACGTTTATCAGAACTACTGCTGCTGCTGCTACTACCACCAGGAGCAATCGTAGTGGCAGTCACTCCCGTAAAATCTTCATCTAAATCCTCTACTCGTATTTCAAATTTCGTTGTTTCCTCAACGCTGCCCGATGATAAAGTCGATGATGCAGACCATGGCGTTGTTGATGGCGTATCGGTGGTAGTTGACGTTGGATAACTATTGGTACTTGTCGCAATAGCATTATCACTACCACGCCTAAAAGTTGTCACCGGTACACGATTTGTAGTGGTGGCGCTTCCAAAACGGCTATCAGTTTTGTGATGTGAATTTTTACCGTCATTTGATACTTTGCCGTCCATATCGATAAGCGCATTTAGCAAATGTTTACGTGATCTTTCCAACGCCTTACCATTCTGATCGTCACAAGTTTGTATCAGCAGCAGCAGTAGACTTAACACTTGACGATTGTGTTCAGCTTGTTGCATAACATTGCGTAAATGTAGCGCTTCGGTTTCGTTTAGACCACCGAAAAGTTTATTGGCAATACGTTGTAAACCACTGGAGGATGGTAGCGTTTCACGTGGTATATCATAACTGTTAAAGATATCAAACCACGTTGAATCAGTGGACTCTAACGACTGACGGATTTGGCCGCTGCGTGGAGTTTCAATTGTATTACCAGCAGGCTTAGGATATGTACTGCTCGAGAGTAATTGATGTTTGCCGGAATCAAAACGTTTGCCTGGTGTTGTTGTTGTTGTTTTGGGCAAATAGGTGAAGGGACTAATTGTTGTTGTACGTTGCTCTTTCATCAAACCATCGTTTATAGTAAGTGGATCTAAGAAATCTGTTTGTGAAATGTGATTCCAGGGATTCTCAGTAGGTTTTGATTCTATCACAAAGGCCGCATTGGGCGTGAGTTTTTGTTTTTGTTTTTTGCTGCTTTCCAAGTCATTTCTGGACTTAACGAAGGATTGTGTTTGCTCGCGTTGCAGAAACTCTTCGCCTTCACCAGATTCTGGACTGGGCGGCAATAGCTCGGCAGAAAGCTCAAGCTTAAGTTTTTGCTCGCGTGAATCGCTCGTTGAGCGTAGCGTTGTCGTTGAGTCATAAACCTCGGTAGTGCTACCAAAGTCACCTGTCGCTGGCGTGGAAAAGTCAAATTTCTGATTGATTTCAGCGGCGATATTTGTCGATTTCTGTGTTGTCAAATCAAAAGCTGGTGTTGGCTTTGTAGGCAAGTATGTGGCACCAGAGCCACTATTGAATAGCGTCTGATCGGTAACTGTTATCACCTTGAAATTTGCTTTGCCACCTATTGGTGGTTCTGTTGGTCTTGCGGAGGTTAATTGTTCGCGGAATGATTTCGGATCGTCTAGATAAGTTGTCAGCGCATTTGAAAATACTTGCGCTATCTTACGTGCTTCCGGTTTTTCAGCAAGTTGACGTATGGTAGCATCAGTGCTGCCAATTTGTGGGAAGGGGCTGCTGACAATGCCAACATCAATCTTTTGCTTTGTGGCATCGCTGCCGCCGCTGCGATTATTACTTAGCAAACCTTCGCTAGGATCAGTGCTCTGTTGTCTACCACGAGCATCCTTGAGGCTAAAGAGATTACTGTACTGATTTACTGTCTTCTCACTCAGCAGACTCTTCTTAATGTCATCACTATGTGCGGTCACAACTGGCGAAGCCGCTGTCGAGATGGTAGCTGTAGAGACAGAAACCTTGTGGGCTGTCTTTGTGTCATCAGACTTTTGTGGTTTATCTTTATCATTGAGCGCATTCAGTGTATTAGCAGTTGAACCCTTTTGCTCGTTGGCGAAGTATTGTGCCAGCGACACCAGTGCGTCTGGTCCGGATGATGGTGGTATCTCCAAGCCCGTACGTGGCTGACCGTTGAAGTTGATTTGTTCAACATCATCCTTAATTTTATCAGCACCAATGGTGTCCTTCAGCAAATTCATGGTCTTTAACATTTCATTCACATTACGATTGACTGATTCGTCATTAGCAGGGCTTGGCGCAAAGAGTAAAGCATCACCTGCTGCAGCGCCAACATTAACACGTGGTAATATGCCGCCTTTAGGCAAATAGGTGGGACCAGTTGTGGTAGCTTGTGTTGTGGTTGGCAATAGTTCAGTTGAGTCGGTACTTGGTTTTGCTGTCGGCAATGGACTGCGTTGTGTCTCAAACAAAGTAGGCGCATTGTGATTAGGCGCATTGTGATTTGTACGCATGCCAATTATAAATGGACGCAAAGTGGTAGCTACTGTGCTTTCCAAATCTGCAGCTGTCGAAATTGTGGTACGTTCAGTTGTGAACTTGGGCACGGCTGAAGATTCTAGCACTAAGCCCGCAACAGAGCCAGCATTAAAGCGATTGGGATTTGGTGTCGTAGCTGCAGCGCCTGTGCCAGCATTTTTGATGTAGAAACCTTTAAAATCTGATGCTGCTTTTGATTTAACCACCGTTGGTACAGTTGGTGTATAATATGGTGTGGTGCGTGTGCTATCCAAACGTCTAGCTGTGGTGTAAGTGCCAATGCTATAGGTGGTTGTGGTGGGCTGTGTTTTAACCGCTGTACGCGATGACTGCGCCTCGTAGTATTCAGGTTTAACATCACCCTCGACAGCGGCAATGTCAACATGGTTATTTGAACGCCCACTAATATCTAAATACTTTTCAGGTAACACCTTCTTAGACTCTTTACGATCTTCGCTGCTGCTCTGTCGTTCAAAGGATTCAACTTCTGGTTTCTTATCTTCCCGGAAACGCTGTTGTCCGCGTACATTACCACCGCTACTGCGTGGTCTTTCGGTCGATTCATTTTGTAAATTGCTATACCCATGTCGTTGAGAGCCACGTTCAGTGTTACCACGACGGGGTCCATTATTTCTGCCATTCAATCTGCCGTCATTCGATGTTCTCTCAGGTTTGCGTTCGAGTGTTTCTGCTGTGGGTCGCTCGTTTTTGTTGTTAGCATTGCTGTAAATATCGTTACGTCGTTTGCTGCCCACACTCAAACCGCTTTCGGCTGTGATCTGTGATTCATTGTCATTGCTATTGTTTTCGATATTGGAGATAACCTTATGCGGTTGTCCCTTAAGCTGTTTTTCACCGGAAATATCTTCAAAGTCGACACTTTCCAAGGAGGGTTCTTCATTTGAGTCAATACGACGATCTGGTTTCTTGTCATGACGTGCACGTGCTGTGGCACTTGTATGTTTGGGCTTAATATCCAGTCCACTGTTAGTTGCACCACCAACGATGTTGAAGCCTTGTACTGGTACTGATGGTCTGACGCGATGTATGCGCTGTTTATTGAGTATTTCGGCACTTTCAGCATAGTAGCCTTGCGAGCCAAGACAGTTCACCTTAAACCACCAGTCACACGTTAGCTCACTCTGTTGGAAAATGGTGCCATTCGGGCAAAGGAAGGAAATTTTGCGGCCTTCTTCACAGATGTGGAAAACCTGTTGAGGAGAAAAAAAAAGTGATTAGAACGATTTTATTTTGACTGCCTAGCTTATGAATGGAAAATATGTTACTTATCTACTCTTTTCATTACCTGACAATCCGTTTCCATATCAGCGAAATAGCCATTACCAAAAGATCTGCAACTGAATGTTGTTTTCGGTATACGTGGATAAATGGGGAAATCAATACCCGGTCGTCCGACAACTCCTTGATAGACCTCATAGTCGACATCTTCATCTGAAGCACGCTTTTTCAAATGATGCTTATGATCATTGCAGTCCGCGTGTGATTCGTAACGTTCTTCCTCGAATTGTGTGGCGCCCGTCTGTCTCGCCAAGATGCGTGCGGGTGTGCGATTCTGTAAGACATTGTTTTAGTATGTTACACAGCTAAGGCTTCGCGCACACCAATAAAATTATGCGGCGCACTCTACACAACTTTCATTGGTTTGAACGAAGCTTGAGATATAACTTACCCTACTGCTCTCTGCAAATGTGAAATTCAAGAGGAATAGAAGAAGCAGTGCTGTAAGAAAAAGAGAAGAAGAAATCATCATTAGTCGTCGAAATACATATATTGTAGTCCAATCTTGTATTCTTATGAAGTACAAGTTCTTAAATAGCAAAGCCCGGAGTAACCAAATTACAGCTTTCTGCAATATTTTTCAAAATATATTGGAAATAGTGATTTAACTTCATCAATGAAGAGATTAATTACAAAATTCAGAGAGACTGGATCAATTACCCAGCGGCAAATCGATGAAGTACTCTGATTTTTCATGTATGAAAAGCTATACCCTTTGTGTAGTATGTTTCACAAATGAAATTGTTGCTGTGATATTTTGTTTATTTGCTTGCTGGCTGCCTGCATTGTATATGGAGCTGTAGGCAGTCTGTTTCCTGGCTGCTTGCTTTGTATATGAAGATGTATAGGGTCTTGTCTTTTGGCTCCATGCTTTGTATGTGGAAATGTAGGCAACATACAGGCACTTAGTAAGCGATGTTTTAAGGCAATCTGCCTTTCGTTTGTTACACAATGTATATAGAGATGTAGTCAAGCTGCCTACAAATCGGCCATCCTTTTGTAAGAAGAAAAAGTTGTGGCTGGAGTTGTGAGCATTACTGCCTACAATGATTAAAACTATTCATCGATGTTGTTTATAACATATTTGCTGCTGGGTAGTGAACTTAGACACTCTGGCCGTTCTTAAACAAGTCGTTCAACACAAAACATGGAAGCAATTTGTGAAAGTGACTCAAGCACTGAAGCCACTGGATTAAAGAACAACAACAAGACATTGTAGAGAAACAAATGCATCGGCGATGTGAATATTAAACTGGAGGTATCATTAGACCATTCTTCTTCGAAAATGCGGCTGACGAGGCAATAAATGTTAATGGTGCTCGCTATCGTGTCATAGATGTGGACGACATGTGGTTTCAACAAGACGGCGCCACATGCTATACAGCTCGAGAAACAATTCAATTGCTGCATGAGTCATTTTCAGGTCATATTACACGTTGGTTAGAGCTCCAATATGAAAGGCATTAGAATTTCGGTCTTTCAATGTTATTAAAAACTAATTGATTCATAAAAAGCTCTTTTACCTCTACTTAATATGAATTTTGAATTAATGAAACAATTCGTTTATTTGATGTTTAATGGACAAGTAAAAAATGTATAATGTTGAAAAATCAACATGGTTTAGTTCTCAAAATGTAGCTGAAAAGTTTCTAGGTGATACGAATTTTAAATTCAGAACATTAGTAGTGTAAATTATGGAAAAATTCAAGAAACTTGGCTGTTTAATGAATCTGAACTAACATAGCGAAAAATGTTTTCATTAGGGTATAAAGGAAACAAGAATATAAACGAATCCTTTCCTCAGGATTGAATCTATCTCTATACCAAACTCCATTAAAATCGCTTCATTTGTTTAGCAGTGAAAGTGTATTTTGCTAATAAGGGCGTGGCACCACCCGCTAAAAATATCTCTTCTCAGAAATCAATCTTTCTCCATACGAAATTTCATGAATTTTGGTGTAGCGGTTCTGCCGTGACAGTATTTTTTCTCATTAGGGGCGGTGCTACGCCCACTAAAAGAACAAAGAGTTTTTAATAAGATAATTAAATAAAAAGTGATGGAGCTGTTTTGAATATAATGATAAGGGAAACTTTATTGCTTATAGGATAGGAATTTTGATGGGATTTCTCCGATCTTCAGCTTTATGTTTAAGAGAAAAAAATACATCCAACTATGTTGCTTTTCTTTAATCAACAATAAACTTTTTTTATTTTGTAAGTCTTTTTAAACTTAAACATTTATATACATGGCGACCCAGACCCAAATAAACATAATACCAAGTAATACAAAAGTAATCACACATACGCCCAAGCGTCTTCTTCAATGTAGCGTCATTTTATCAAAAATTGATTTGTAATCAATGAGATAATTATATCAATAATAGTAAGTAATTTATGGTAATACGTTAGATGGCAGTAGGTCTCTGCATTTTGTATTACTGTCAGTTTATCTGTCTAACAGATTGTGTTCATTATCCAATTGATTGCTTCAACAGCTCGCGCTGATTCATGCAAATAATATTGCCCGCAGGCGATACAAAATATGCTGTCGTTATTGCTGTTTTTTTTTTCCTACTTCAAAATTATTGTTTTTTTAAACAAATTAATTATTTTGATTCTTGTTTGTATGTCTTAAACTCAATTGTTGAAAAAATGTACATCTTAACAAAATAATCACTTCAAAATTTTTGTGCTACATCATGGGAAATATACACTGTGCAATATGATTAAAGAAGTTGGTAGTTGGAAAATATTTGATATTTTTTAATTAGTAATGTAACGGGTGATTTTTTTGCTATTTGTTTTTTCAGTGTACATTTTTTGACACCTCACGCGTGATTCGTAACATGTGGCAGCTCCAAAAATGCTCAATAATGTTTGCCATTTTACCATGAATAGACTAAAAAACGAACAGCGCTTGCAATTCATTGAATTATATTATCAAAATTCGTGCTCTGCGAGAAATGTAATATTCGTTTGCAACGTGATAGTTATTTTTGTAGTAGAATAGATTCTGCTCAAAATAATAGTAAAAAAATATGGGAGGTAGTTAACAATATCATTAATCGCAACTTATCAGATCGTGAAGAGTCTATCACATTATGTAAACATGAAGTCAACATTTCAGTCCCCAGTGATGTAGCTAATGAATTTAATGAATTTTTTGCAACAATTGGTCTATCGTCGTTCAATGCTTGTGAGTGTATATGCAAACATGATAACATTGAAAACCATAGTGCTATAGATAGCTTTTTCTTTGATCCTATTTCTGGTGTTGAGCTCTTAAAAATAATAAAATCTTTGAATAATACAAATTCCTGTGGCAATGACGGAATATCCAACAAAATGCTAAAATATATTTCACTGTATATCGTCGATGTTTTAAAGCACCTTTTTAATAATAGTATCAGTTCGGGTATTTTTCCAGATGTTTTAAAATGTGCCACAGTGATTCCTCTTTTCAAAAAAGGAGATAAAAAAGATAAAAACAACTACAGGCCAATATCCCTGCTATCTTCAATTTCAAAAGTTTTCGAAAAAGCAGTAAAAAGTAGATTTTTATCGTATCTTGATAAAATACATTTTTTTAGTAAAATGCAATACGGTTTTAGGTCAGGTATTTCAACAGAAGATGCGCTTTTGGAATTTTGTTCTTCCATTTACAAGGAAATGGATAACAAAAAGAGCTGTGCCGCTCTTTTTGTAGATATTACGAAGGCCTTTGATATGGTCGACCGTCAAATCCTTTTGGATAAATTATATTGCGCAGGTTTTCGTGGAATCATACACACTTGGCTTAAATCGTATTTAACTGACCGAGTACAAAAAGTAAAAGTGGCGCACTGTCTTAGCTACACTAAGGTCATAAGTTTGGGAGTTCCACAAGGCTCAGTCCTTGGACCTATTCTTTTTTTAATTTATTTAAATTCAATTTTTTCTTTACCTTTCCTGGGTAAAGTCACTGCGTTTGCTGATGACCTTGCCATCGCCTATAGTGAGCATAATCCACTTGATTTAGTATCCAGTATTAATCATGATATTCATCTCTTGAGGACGTGGTTTGCCAGTCATAAGTTGATTGTCAGCAATAAAACAAAAATTATGTATTTTTCTTATTACAATGATGAATCACCCTCTGCTGAAATTGTTTTTCACTCTTCTCACTGTAACAGATTCGGATTGCACAGTGAAGTTTGTTCCTTGAATAGGTCTGAATTTAGTTTTATTCAGAACACTGGCTGCAGTGACAGCTGCTTTAAAGTAGATAGCGTAACTAACTTTAAGTATCTCGGTGTAATAATTGACCATCAACTGAGTTGGTCGGAGCATATCTCCAATCTAAAACGGTACATGCTAACCACTATTCGATACCTCTATCGTCTACGTAAATTTTGTTCAAGTGAAACGCTTAAAACAGTATACTTTGGATTATGCCAATCTAAGCTACAGTATGGCTTAAGTTGTTGGGGTGGTGTTTCTCTTAATAAGGTTCGCCCTCTTTTAACTCTACAGAAATGCGCCATCAGAAACATTTGCAACGTTAATCGTAGAGTGCACTCTATTGAATTTTTTAGACTACTTGGAATACTGCCTGTAAGGCAATTGTACTATTTTAAAGTTTTGAAAATTTTCTATATGAGATCAGGATATATGCATAGTCGCATTTCTGCCAGTTATAGCTTGCGAAGTAATTTCCACTATCTTGTTGACATCCCTGCTGCTCGTACAACTCATTTTCAGAAATTTTATACTTTTGTGTCGTGTAAATTGTTCAATAGCCTTCCTGCTAGTATTCGTATCATAAGGAATTTATATGTCTTTTTAAAGAATGTCAAACGTTTAACCATTAGTTTTAACCATCTCGAAATCGAAGTTTTGCTTAGGCCTACAGTTTAATAAACTTTACTTATTTTATCTTGTTTCCTAAAAAACTTATAAATGATGTGTACTTCAAACATAAAATGTTCTTCAATCTAAAAACATTTTTTTTTTCTTTTTTATATGATTTATTCTTTTACTTTTAAATTATTCATATCAATAACTGTATTACTCCGCTAATGTTTTTTTTTTCTCTTACCCCACAACACAATTATATTGTCAACAACATATTTTGCAGTAACATTTGAAACTATATAAGTTACTTATATATTAAATGTTATTCTTCTTTTCTTAGATACATTTATGATCTTAATAATTTTTGTTACACAATATTTACAATCACCTAAATTTTTGTATTAAGAAAATGAATCAATAAATAATAATAATAATAATAATAATAATAATAATAATAATAATAATAATAATAATAATAATAATAATAATAATAATAATAATAATAATAATAATAATAATAATAATAATAATAATAATAATAATAATAATAATAATAATAATAATAATAATAATAATAATAATAATAATAATAATAATAATAATAATAATAATAATAATAATAATAATAATAATAATAATAATAATAATAATAATAATAATAATAATAATAATAATAATAATAATAATAATAATAATAATAATAATAATAATAATAATAATAATAATAATAATAATAATAATAATAATAATAATAATAATAATAATAATAATAATAATAATAATAATAATAATAATAATAATAATAATAATAATAATAATAATAATAATAATAATAATAATAATAATAATAATAATAATAATAATAATAATAATAATAATAATAATAATAATAATAATAATAATAATAATAATAATAATAATAATAATAATAATAATAATAATAATAATAATAATAATAATAATAATAATAATAATAATAATAATAATAATAATAATAATAATAATAATAATAATAATAATAATAATAATAATAATAATAATAATAATAATAATAATAATAATAATAATAATAATAATAATAATAATGTTAAAATCAAATTTTTTATCAAAAAATTTTCTTCAGTGATGAAGCTCATTTTTGGTTTGATGGGTACGTCAACAAACAGTATTAACGAATCCGGTCTGAAGAGCAGCCAGAGCCAGTTCAAGAGCTGCCAATGCACCCTGAAAAATTCACTGTTTGGTGTGGTTTGTGAACTGGCGGCGTCATTGGACCGTACTTTTTCAAAAATAATGAAAATTGCAACGTTACAGTCAATGGAGCAAGGTAGCGTGTGATTACCGACTTTTTTTTTTGGTCAAAATGTAAGAAATGAACTTGGTTGACATGTGGTTTTAACAAGACGGTGCCACATCCCACACAGCACGCGATACCATGGACCTATTGAGAGCTGAGTTTGGTGAGCACGTTTTGAAGCAGTCCATTGGCCGCCAAGATCCCACTAGACTATTTTTTGTGGGGCTACGTAAAGTCTCTCAAGTACAGAGACAAGCCAGCCACAATTGCAGCCCTGGAAGACAACATTACAGCTGCCATTGGATATCGACCGAAATGCTGGAAAAACTATGCCAAAATTGAAGCTTCCTGATAGACCATTTCAAGCGTAGCCGCGGGCAACATTTATATGAAATAATCTTTAAAAAGTAAATGGCAGGAATTGTTGTATTGCTTCAAATAAATATTTCATTCACTATTGCAAAGTTTCTGTTCTTTTTTCAAATTTCAAAGACCAAACGCTTAAAAAATCACCCAAACAAAAAACATAAAAATGCTATACTGAAAGAATTATTTAAGGTAATTTAACCAAATTTCTCACAAACTTTCGGAACGATTCAGAAAAGCTTTAGACAGCAACAAGGCGATTTTTTTCAAGTGGGCGTGGCACACCCCAAAGAGATAAAAACTTTAAAACGCTCTGCTGAAAATTATTTAAGATAATACAACCAAATGTCAGACAAATATTAGAAATACTTCAGCCTGGAAGGAGGAAAAAATTGACATATTTTGAATAGAGGGCGTGGCACCTACCGTACAAATAAAAACTTTAAAACGTTATACCGAAGGTGTTATTTAAGGTAGCGCAACTAAGCAATACACTTATACTAAAAATAGTTCGAACATGCTTTGGAAAAAAACTATATATACACGACAAGAGGGCGTGGCACCTCCCATGATAGCATAAGCTTCGAAACGCTATACAGAGTGGTTTTTAAGAAAATGTTGCCACCTTCGATGTGTGTACGGTGTAGAGTATTTAATTTTTGTAAATGCTGAAGATAACACCCTTACTAAGTAGTTTTTTTATTAATCAATGCTAAGACTTTTATATTATTAACATTTCATGTTGGTGGCTTAATTTCCACAAAAATGTTGTAATAACATATTGTTTGAAATCTTTATCATTATTAATATTAATATAAAAATAAAATATTTTATTACCAGGAAAAAATTCCAATATCAAATGTTTAAGGTCAGCGCGAAAAAGTTGAATTAAAGTATAAAATTTTCATATTGTTAACCATAATTTGTTGTTAGCTAGCTGTATAATTATTTAATATAAAAAACTACATAGTTTTTTTTTAATAAAATTAGATTTAAACTCAATTAGTTTTATAGTCACTCAAAACAGAGCTCCATAATAATTATTAAATTAAATTTTCAAAAACCATAAAAAAAAAGATTTCCTTACTACCAACATATGATAATTTACTATTACATAAAAGCAATAAAACTTTTTTAATTTAGATACTGAATTACTGCGAGTATAATTTTGAAGGTCACATAACAAAGTCATTGATAAGCAGACAAATTACATAGAAATTAACGAAACCGACTAAGACAAAACAAATGAAAATTTGCAGGTTTTTTTTTATGGTTACAACAATTCATTATGTTACTTCACGCCCTAAGGTTGGTTAACATTATTTTTTATTAACAATTTTTTGGTAATCTGAATCAAATGAGATGTACCGTATGAGCAAACAGATATAAACATGGGTTGTTACAAAATTAAAACATAAAAGTTAACATGAATCATTCATTAATTCATGAATCATAAAAAATTTCAAGCTAAAAGTTAATTTTGGCGGCACCAAACGCTCTTTGAAATTATTGCAATATTTCCCATTGAAATTCTTAAAAGAAAAATTCTCATAGTTGGGGAGCGGAGAACCCAAAAGTGATTCTCGAAAAATGCAAAAACTGCGTCAGCTTTCGTCACAGTTGCGTGCAAGCTTAAGGAGTGTTAGTGCCGTACTTCTTTATAAATTCGGTTACAGTGAACTAGCATATTACCCTGTGCGCATCGCTGCACCTCAACCGTGGTGTATATTCGATGTGCAGTCTGCGTGAAAATTCTATTTAAAAAATACTTTTGTATGAGGACCACCCTTAGTATGCATCCAAATTAAAATTTTTACAACCTAAGCGGTCTTCGAGAAAATGATATTTAAAAATATTTTTATGTGAGGACCACCCTAAATAAAAGTTTTGTAGCCTAAGCTATCTAAGCTATGCCTATTAACATAAAAAATACGTGGTGTAAATTCGGTGTGAATCGATTAACCTATCGTCGTGAAAATGATATTTAAAAATATATTTGTATGAGGGCCACCCTAAGTATACACCCTAAATAAAATTTTTACAAACTAATCTGTGCCCCTTGATATGAAAGCCATACTATGTAAGTTTCATGAGAATCGATTTACCTGTCTTTGAGAAATCGCTATTTTTAAAATATTTGTGTATGAGGGCCACCCTAAATATGCACCATAAATAAAAGTTTCATCGTCTTGGCTATGAGTCTTAATATAAGAGACATGTGGTGTAAATTCCATGTGTCTTTGTAATAATGCTATTTTAAAAATATTTGCGTATGAGGGCCAGCCTACATTAAAGTTTTATAGCCACCACGCTCCTGGTGTCTAATCCCGTTCATATTTTGTGAAGTGCTTAACATAGGCTATGTGCATCCTGACACCGAATTTTAAGACTCTTGCTATCGTATGAGCCAAGATATAGCGAGTTAAAGGTTTTAATTGCATGTAAAGTGCCACGCTCTTTGCTTCTATCAAAAAAAATATAGCCCCATGTTACTCAGGAATAATGTAGCTTTCTCTTAGTAGAAAAATTTTTGGAATCGGTTTCGTAGTTCCAGAGATTACCCTGAACATACAAACAAACAAACCTTACCTCTTTATATAATAGTATAGATTATTTGCGCTACAGAACGACAATAGCAGGTTTTTTTGTTGTCCTGGAATTGAATAATTTGGATCTTGAGGACATGTGCTTCCAGAGAGACAGCATAAAATGTCACACTGCGTGCCAAATAACTCAGTAGTTGCAAGAAAACTTTCCAGCTCTTTTTATCCCAAGAAAATCTGATCAGCATTGACCCCTATACCAGGCGGTTGCTGCCTTGAGGTTTTTCGAAATCAAATATTTTAAAGTAAATGCAAGTGGATTTTGCGAAAAGAACTAAAAAAAAAATTTCCATAAAAATATTTAGCTTGTAACGCTTGAACTCATCACTTGGTTTATCGCAAAGCTCTCGTTATCAATAGTAAGCAATCAGGAGCATAAATGGTATCTCAGCGGCAATTTCGTCTACCTTTTTATACCCTACACAGAGGGTATATTAACTTTGGGGGCGTTTAAGAATGAATTTCGACGGGATTGCATCAGTGGGCGTGGCATCTCCCAAATTAATATAAATTTGTAAGCGCTGCTTAAAGTGAACTATTGCAGCAATTGGTATGAAATTTAATGTATGTAGCTCAGTTACTATATATATAAGTATATCTGAATCAAAAGTGGCTGAAATAACACCAGTGGGCGTGGCACCTTCCATGCAAATAAAATACGTAAAGTGGCTTATTTATCGAAATATGTGAGCAATAATACTAAAATTTGGTGTAAAAGGTTTCTTTATGGATAGCTATTTCTGGATCAAAACCGAACTGAATTATACCTGTGGGTCACCGCCCTAAATTTTAAGGTTAACCATGGCATATATCGCAAACTATACAAGCTATTGTGCTAATGCGGATGTTGATCACAAATATAATTTATTGAACCAAAAGTGGGCGGAATTGGATAAGTGGGCGAGGCACATTTAAATTTCTTAGTTTTAATTCGATTTGTTTCAACATTTTCCATATTCTTTTGCCTTTATCAACCTTTTAACTTTTTCCAATATATCTCATATGTATTTGTTGACTTTTTCAACCTCTTTAATTTTTCTTCAGTATTTTCTTTATTTTTTAAGACTTTTTCAGCGATTTTGAATTGTTTCATCATTTCTCAACCTCTTACAACTTTTTTGAGTTTTTTAACCGCTCTCAACTTTTTTCAACATTTTCATATTTTTTCGATATCTACTTTGAATTTCTTTTAACTTTATTCAATGGTTTCCAAATTTTTTCGACTTTTTCAGTCTTTTACAACTCTTTCAACATTTTTCAACCTTTTTAACGTTTCATATTTTTTTCGACTTATTCAACCTCTTCAACGTCTTTTTAACATTTATTGAGGTATTAGTGTAGGGTATGTGAGTTTCGGCCTGGCCGAAGATAGCATCTTAACTTGTTTTTTTTTTGCGTTTTAGTGAGAAAGTCGTTGCTTCCATTAAATTGTAATACATAAGTACCGGTCACAATTTACATATGTAGCCCTCCATGTGAAAAGAGATATTATCTTCAAAGAAAAATTTAAATTTTAGAAAAAATTACAGAATTTTAAAATGGGTGACAGGCTTGATGGAAGTCTTGGCTTTCTTTATTCTTTATTTCTTTAATAACATACATAAATCTTCTTTGTTGAGGCGATAGTTAAAAATGAACACGTAAAAGTTTAATGGCAAAATTTATATTAGTTTCGCCACAAATGTCAAGTAAATCCAGAAATGTCAATATTTTTGTCATTCACAAAGTATGAAACATAATTCTATGGAAACAGTAATAAATAGCCAACTATGAAACCGAAAATGGGGAGCAATACAAAGTACAGTGATCTAGTCGGTTAAATTTTCTAACCTTTTTCTAACATTTCTATTAAGAAACTAATGTAGCTTTTCTTTAAAACGTCCGACCAATAAATTAACCTTTTTTAAATTCTAGGGACTAACATACTAGAGTCGAAATTTAAAGAAAAATTTCGATTGCGATAACCTTTGTTTTAATTCCACTTAACTATAACCGTGTGAGATGAGTTATCGGGCCTAATGTCTAAAACACAATTGCAACGAACGATGGCAAACCTATCGACGGAAGACAACAGCAAATCCGTTGCTGCCATAAAATCTGTTCAAATGCACACAACTAAGCATTTAAATCTCAGCCAAATATCAATGCGCTTTCCTCACTTATTGCCTAATCAAGCTTGTCTTAAACAAGCGATTAGTTAATAACTTAAATTTATTCAGTATGTAAGTATTGTATTTTAAGTGTAAAATCGGGAAAAAATTCACATCAAGCAAAAATTATTACAAAATGCTTTGAGAACTTCATATGCATATTTTTAAAGCGCAAATTAATCGCAAGAAACAACGGCCCAAATAATGAAACTGCCAACTTCCATATGCATCAAGTCCATATGCATCAAGGTCAAGGATACCAAAGACAAAAGCCGTGTCGTCTACCTGTAGTCCAACAATGAACGCGCTAAATGCAGCACACCCGCAGCAACTTGTGCGAAATTCTGTGAACCACCAGTTGACTTTTTTTGTTTTTTTCTTCAGAAATAAATGAAATCCGATTGCTGTCATTTACCGTTACCATAAGTCATCAGCAGCAGCAGCAACAACGCTTTTTACCCGCAAGCTTACCACGCTTTGCAACGCTATTGCGTGCGTGCGCATTGCATTTGTGACTTCAGATGCAGAGCAAATGGAACGGTGCGTATTGTGATGACTTTCAGTTTTTTAGTTTTTTCTCTCTCATTCGTTTTCATTGTTGTGTTGGTTTTTGTTGCAACTGCTGCTGTTGCTGCGGTTACTGTAATCAGCTGATTATTAATGGAGCTTGTAAATTGGAGTTTCTCGTAATGTTTGTCATTCATTTATGGCACAGTGGGTCAATCACATGAAAACAAACGTACAAAGTTGTGTTGAGTGACTAATGTAAAATGATTGATCAGTATCATGATCAAAATTATAAAAGTTATTGCAAAGTTTTATGTACCGGAAGTTGAAAACCCACGACGCACAGTGGGGTCGAATAAAGAAAATTCTGGAAAAATTAAAATTTAGTCAACAACGTAATTTGAAAATTCCCTAACACGTGAAAGTAAATTTTTATTGAAAACTTAACATTTTTACCCCACTGTTTAATAATTATCGTTATTAAATATTGAATTATGAAACTAATCGCTGATTTTATAACGAGCATTCATTTATGATGCCTGTCAACAATTTCCAATTTAACTTACCATTTATCATCAATTTACTGGACTTTCGTGTGTGCATTTTGTATATGAAATAATCTGGAAGTAGTTGAAACAAATAATGCAAATTAGAAACAGGAAAACAAAATACTTTATGTTAATATATGAATTGATAAATAACAAAAGTGCCTAAGTCCTTCTATGAAATTTTTTTTTATATCATGTATCATTTAAGCATTAAACATCCTTTCAGACAGATATTTACCAAAAATAATTTTTTGTAATTAAAAAATCCATTAGAAGGGTTTTTGCCAAAAAATTACTCAGTCCTTTCAATTTTATATATCAAATAATCTTAATTTTCATTCAACAAATTAAATATCAGCATTTTCATTCAAAAGTTGTCAAGCATATAAGCAACCAAAAATAAAAAAAAAATATTTTCAAAATTTACCCAAAGCTCAAAAATAAATAGTTAATTTCAAAAATGTCTAACTCCATCTAAGAGACTAGTTTAATATACATATATGTATTAAAGTTTGCATTTCAATATAATTTGCTTTCACAGCATGTTCTCAGATCATTTAACTAAGCTTACATTCCCATTTTACAATAGAAATATCAATAAATTTGAATATACCATTTTTCTTTTGCATCTTTAGTTTCTTATTTTTTTTTTTCCTACAGTACATACATACTGGTTGAGAGTATTCTCCACCACATCTTGAATTTTAAATGTGAAATTTTCTGCTTAGAATAACTTACCTTACAGAATAAAATGGGGACTCCCCTTTTTTCACGCAAATTGAAAAATTCTTCACATGTGATTTTCAGAGAAAATTCAATCGCATGTATCGACGCAAATCGAAACGATGCAAATAGGATCGTCGCAAAGCGGGGCGCTAGACGAGTTTCCAACATAAATAGTTATGATTTAAATTATGAGTTGTAAAAATTATAATTAATTTTGTTAAATATTCATGTAAAAAATTATTGATTAAAAACATTTTTGAAAAACAACATCAAATATTTTAAATGTTTTTCGTCCGCCCGGTACCACTATAATATTTATACCGTCAAAGCTAATTGAGGCTCCACGATTTTTTTAACGACTTCTAATTTGGAAAGGTTTAATGCATCTCTGTAATTTTTTTCAGATTTTTTCGAGGCTCAATTGTTGATAAAAAAATTGCTTATTAACAACAAAAATGCAAAACTTTTGGAATTTTTTTTTTAATACATAAGGGGCCGTTCAAGTATTACGTAACGCAATTTTCGAAGATTTTTGACCCCCCCTCCCCCCTATGTAACGCGCCGTAACGTTTTCCTCTACCCCCCCCCCCCCCCCCCTAAACGTTACGTAACACCCAAGTGACCATATTTACCTAAAAGTCACAATTATGTTGCGAAAAGTACCGGAAATACATGCGTATGTTGTTTATTTTCTTTATTATACCCTACACCGAGGGTATATTCACTTTGTCATTTTGTTTGTAACGCATAGGAGAGGGCGGTGGTAGGTATGAAAAAGTATATAGATATATTCTTGATCAGCGTCACCACCTGAGTTGATTTAGCTATGTCCGTCTGTCTGTTTGTTCAAATCAGGTTTACGGAAAAACCAAGAAAGCTAATTGAATGAAATTAGCACACTCAGGTCACACCTTCTTGCAGGCATCTTGCTATTCAAAACGGACGTAATCGGTTCATGGACACGCCTACCGCCCATACTCTATGTATATTTGCCCAATCCCATTTTGAAAAAAATGCAGCGATTTTGATGAAACTTGGTGATTAGGTGTACATTTGAACTAAATTAAGATTAGGCTAGGTTTCAAGTTTCCAAAGATTCGCGTGGCACTGTCCTAAATTTTAACCTCTATACCACCATATCTCGTAAGCCGTGCAAGATATTGTGATGAAATTTCTTTATTTTTTCGACTTTTTCATTGATTTTAAATTGTTTAGACTTTTTCAACCTCTCTCAACATTAACATTTTGCATATATTTACTTTTTCAAACTCTTAAACATTTCACACTTTTTTCGAATTATTTAACCTCTTCAACGTCTTTTTTTACTGAAATATATGTACCTACTTTGAGTGCAGTGTAGGGTATGTGAGTTTCGGCCTGACTGAAGATAACACCTTAACTTGTTCATATTGTTATTTAATAAAAATCACACATAATGTAATAAACATTTGCTTAAGCTTAAAATATGTTAAAATGGCAAAAATGAGACGAACATATTTTATTAAAATTATAAAAGTTGATGGGATCTAGAACAGCTACAGCAATAAATGAGAAAAATAGGAAATCTTTCCACGCTTTCATCTCTGGTTTTGGTTAACCAATCTCGAAGATGATAGTTTTAGGACATTCTGCTTGATAAGTGCTTTAATTTAACATATCATTTATTGCTGTAAATTATCTAGATCCCATCAACTTTTATCATTATAATAAAATTTTTTGGCTGTAGCTATTCAATAAGCATACACATAAAGAAAGCGTTTCATTATACACACCTCATTTCAAATCACCACCCGCTAAAGTATGTAGTTTCACTTCTAAAACAATGTTACGTAACGCGTTGTTCGAACCCCCCCCCCCCCCTCCCCTGTAACGCATCGTAACGTTTCACAAGACCCCCCCTCCCCCCCTAATTGCGTTACGTAATACTTGAACGGCCCCTAAGTTCAACTTATTATCTACAGAAATGAAAAAACTTTGAAAAATATTTCAGTAATGCCGGTTTCACGTATTCTGAACCACGTGTTATATCCATATAATTTGGACAAAGGGTGATTTTTTTAAGCGTTTGGTTTTTGAAAATTGAAAAAAGAACAGAAAATTTGCAAAAGTGAATAAAATATTTATTTGAAGCGATACATCAATTCCTGCCATTTATTTTTTAAAGCTTATTTTATGTGAATGTTGCACGCGGCTACGCCTGATGTAATCCATCCGTAAGCTTCAATTTTGTCATACTTTTTCCAGCATTTCTTCTGTTATCTCACCAATGGCAGCTGTAATGTTGTCTTCCAGGGCTGCAATTTTGGTTGGCTTGTCGCTGTACTGGAGAGACTTCACATAACTCTACAAAAGTCTAATCGGGTTAAATCGCATGATCTTGGCGGTCAATGGACTGCTCCAAAACGTGAGATAAATTGCTCAGCAAACTCACCTCTTAATAGGTCCATGGAATCGCGGTTGAAACCCCATGCCAACCAAGTCCAATTCTTCCATTTTGGACAAAAAAAAAAGTCGGTAATCATCGCACGGTACCTTACTCCATTGACTGTAACGTTGCGATTTTTATTATTTTTGAAAAAGTACGGTCCAATGATGCCGCCGTCCCACAAACCGCACCAAACTGTGCATTTTTCAAGATGCATTGGCAGCTCTTGAACTGGCTCTGGTTGCTCGTCAGACTAAAATCGGTAATTCTGTTTGTTAAAGTACCCATTGAGCCAAAAATAAGCTTTGTCGCTGAAGAAAATTTTTCGATAAAAACTCATTTCTCACAGAGCACGAATTTTGATAATAAAATTCAATGAATTGCAAGCACTATTCGCTTGTTAGTCTTTGGTAAAATGGCAAACCTTACTGAGCATTTTTAGTGTTGACACATGTTACAAATTAAGCATTAGGTATTAAAAACTTTACACTGAAAAAACAAATAGCAAAAAAATCACCCATTATAACATTCACAACTGCCATTTCGCGCAGAGCCTCAAATAATCAAATGTGACAAATGAACGTATGATGAATTCACAATTCAATGTTGTCGTTATCTTTACAAGTATCATTTAAACGAATTCAGGTTGAGGCACACCCCCGAATTTTATTCTAATGAATAACTTGTTTAACATTATTTTGGGAGTGACAAACAATGTTTTCCTTTTTTTGTTAAAATACTTATGAAGACAATCATCATCCTTTCAATAAATATTTTCATAAATTTTAAGTCGTGTTACTCTTGTATGCATGACTTGAAGACGATAGCAATCACGACATGATCGCATAAAATTATATCAAGTGAAACATCACGTGACTGCGTCTGTTATTTGTTATATGGAACTTAACGCAACTGACTGACTTCATCACTGACTGATGTGACAAAGTTGTGATGTTCACAAAAGACATCAAACTTAGACAGCTGTAGCAGGTTTTACTGAACGTAACTTTTAATGAATTCAATTTGTTATTTTGACTGTCTAGGATTTTCGCAATCTTTATTGTAAAATTGTTGGTGTTTTTTTTCTTTCTTAAAAGTTATAATAAAGTTGTAACTTCAGACGTTTTTTTCGGGCATTATTAGCGGTAATGGTTACAAATATTAAATTGCTGAATTTTCTTTATAGGTTTGTGGTTAATTTTTATGATATTTTAGCAAAGTTTTTTCAAAATAATATTTTGATTTTTGAAATATGTAGAAAATTGTGAGTTCTTAACATTAGTACTGACTAGATTTGACAGTGGAGATTATAGTTGTCGACAGTGTCATGTCATATTGTACGTGATATTGTGAACATATCATCAACCCATGTATCGTAGTATGAGCATACTGCAGTGATTATGTCATAAAAATAATCACTTTTATAATTTTATTGCCTCCATTATGAGTTTCTAAATGTCATCAGTACGGAAGAAATTAAAATTAAAATTAAAAATAATTTTGTAAAGTCACGTTTAACAATTTGCAATAATTGACAAAAAAACAAAAATATTTTTTTCAACGGCAATGTCAAGGTGCATTCGCAGTGGTTCAACTCATATTTTTTTGCCATGCAACATTGGCATGACTAAAGCTTGAAATTATGTTTTAAAGGTAAATTTTGTTGAACTAAGCATAATGTTAATTGATTTTTGTGGCCCTTTTTTTTTGTTAATTTGTTGGAAATAACAAATTACATAAAACATAGTACTAAGTATTCCATTAGTAATGGGGAAAATAAATCATGGGGGACAACATTAAAATTGAAAAATCTTTAAACAAACTCTGTCCAATTAAGCGTAGTTGACGACATGCAGCATTAAAAAATTTACTACATAAAGACATTACCTAGTCACTCTATAGAGTGGCTCGAAAGTGTGCAGGTTTTCAGGGGAAATGGAATTGCAAATTTGAAAATTTTTATTTAGAGTTAAGGTCGCAAATTTTGAAGTTGAAAATAGTAAAAATTACATTTTTTCCTTTTATTTTTAACAGAAACAACTTTGAATTTGAAAAGTGTTGAAAATAACATTTTTCAACTTTATTTCAATCGCAAAAAACTTTAAATTTAATTTTTAAGTTGCAAAACCTTTGGTATAGGATGATAAAGGTAGACGTGGTTTGATACTAGATTTGATCAAAGGTTTGTTTACCTAAAAGTAGTTTCTAAGTCATACGTAGGAAAGAAGGTACATTTATTTTCCGTCTTTGATTTTAAAATTAAGACAACTTTAGTCTTCCCCCAAATAAAGGGAATATAGCAAAGGTTTAGAAAGCCTGAAAATATGACTTTTAACATAGTATGTATCTTCTTCAGCGCTGCAATTCAGCTAGCACCATTTTTTCAGCTCGCCTGAGAAATTTGTATGGCTAACGATTCCCATTAATTTCGGGAACGATTTCTTCAAAAATTCCTGACAAAAACCCGTCTCCTACTTTTAGGAATATCAGTATTCAGCAGGAGATCTAAGGATATCTTGAAAGAAAAAGTTCAATAGCCGTCAAATCCCTTTAGACGTGATAAGATATTGAAGAGGGAATAGAATTTTATTTTCTTTGGATTTGGCTTCTGAACGAATTTTTACAGAAGTTCTTCCATTAATAACATTTTTCTTTCAATGACACATTTGTGTAAGAGGGGAGGGGGGGGGGCGTAAAAATGTACAAAAGAAATATTAGGCGACGAGTAGATTAGATGGGAGGCAGCGAAATCGAACTAAAGTGAACAACTAGATGGGAAGAGATTGAAATTTCAGAATTTTTGCGGACATCTTTTATGGACGACCCCTTACTATTATGTGGAAAAAATATGAACAGAAACTTACTACTCTAAAAAGAGTACGTTAAAGAAAAAGCAACCTCACGAATTTTGAGAGAGTTATGTCACTCAGTGTGTCTACTGCTATTGTCTGTCTATGAGTTTGCCTGTGGAAATCCCGATTTTGAGAAATTCAAGCAATATCAGTGAATGAAACTCGCTCTTGGGATTAAAGAGGGCGAAATTGGTTCACCGACGCGCCTACCGCTCATACAATTACAAAAAATTGTATGGAGAGAATTATTTGTTGCAGTGTCACCAAATTTCTCACAAATATTACGAATAACTTGAACAAGCTTTGGAAAAAAGTTGAATTTCAACAAGAGAGCGTGGCATATCCCATGCAAGTGAAAACTTTAAAACGATATACTGAAAAATTACTTATGGCAATGAAATCGAATTTTATTTTTTTTTTCATTTTATTCGGAAAAGCATTGAACAAGAACCAGTCTATTTTTTGAAAGTGTTCGTGGCACCGCCCAAAAAACAAAATCTTTAAAACGTATTAAGGGAATTATGCAGGGTAATACAACAAAATTTGATACTAAAAATTTAATCGTAGAAGCTTTGGATAAAGTCTAGGCTAATTTTTTAAAGTAGGCGTGGCACCACCCAAAGATACAAAATCTTTAAATCGGAGTAGTGAGGAATTTTATAAAATAATACAATAAAATTTCATACAATTACTAGAAATGCTTTGGTCTAGCACAAAAAAAAAGTTAACACATTTGGAATAAAGGGCGTGGCACCTATCATATGAGTAAAATTTAAAACGTTATCCTTACTGGAGAAGTTATTTAAGATAATGCAACTAAATTCTACACTAACATTATGAATAGCTCGAACAAACTATGAAGAAAAATTATATAAATTTAGACAAGGGGGCGTGACACCTCCCATACAAAAAAATTACAAAAATGTTAAGTATACTAAGATGTTTTGAAACAAAATTTCACACATATATAAGAAATAGTTTGGTCTAGCATCTGACAAAAAGTGGGCGTGGATCCTCCCATACAAGCAAAAGCTTCAAAACGCTATCCAAGCAAATGTTACCAAATTCAATATGGTAACATGGCTCATCTAACCTTTCAATAATCGAAGGAGTATTAAGGTGTCAGCTCTCCTTTATATATGTTACCGGCCAAACTAGTTTTTAGGATAAACTAGTTTTTCCTAGGCCAAACTAAGTAGTTGATTTGTATGCCTAAAAGGATGCAATTTAATTTTAATGCAAAAGCACTGTGAATAGCGAAGCCGGTGTTGGGCTACTATAGACTGAATCATGGCCGAAGGCCGCCGCGAAGCCGGCTTTAGACTTATTGGAGGATGTAAATCTTGAAATCTTACTCTAACTTACCACTTGCTAAGTATACAACAAAATTGATAAGGTTTATTGTCTTACTTTGCTACAGTCTTAGTCTTCGCTGGCCACAGTGCTTTTACATTAAAACTTCATTGCCTATTTTTAGGCTTAACGGCAACTAGTTTGGCCGTAACATATGCATCTACTGCATAATTTTTACGTATAAAATAATCTACGGATAGCGATGCGGACATTCACCATAAAGCCTACTGTGTAAAATCGTGCTTCGTCCTTTGGAGCTTAAAAGAATTATGAGAAAATATTTCGGCTTTAAATGCAGAATAATTGAACCACCCTAGCACGGTATTGTTGTGGCATCATATGAATTATTGTTGATTTTTCTACCATGCTAAAGGGCTGCATATTAAATCATTTTGTATGAAATTTTTCTAAATGTTCGCATCTTTAATTTCCTTTTAAAGGTGATATTGCATGCTTAATTTTAACACTTTTTTGTTGCTGTTGCTGCTTTTTTTTTGTTTGAGCCAAACAGCTTCCCTTTTGCATGCGATCGCTTATCGCAATTTAGCAAATCTCAACAAATGGTTAAAAATTCGTCAGTTTTTTTGTTTTGCTTTTAAATTTTTTTTTTTTGTGGCAACAAAATGCTTCCTTCATGTCACCACCATGTTGTGCGATCTGCGATCAGTGACAACCAACGGCAGCGTTAAGGTTAAACCAACTGAAGCGCTTACAGTTACAGAGGTTAAGTTTTGTGTTTTTTTTTTTTGGTTTTTTTGCTGTTGCTTTTGTTGTTGTTGTGATTTTTTTTTATGTAATTGATTGCGTTAGACTTTGAGGCTCCATAAATGCAACAACAACAACAAAATAGCAAAAAACAACAACAAATTTATAAGTTAAATGCAACCCGTAGGCGGCAAATGCTGCTGGGTTGTCGCATGGTAAAGTGAAATTTTCTCATTGTTATTGTTGATGTTTTTGTTGTTGTTGCAATGGTGCACTTGCTGGTATAACAAAACACCTGTCTGTTTTTTTTTTTGGATAATTTTTTACGATTTTTTTTTTATTTTTTAATTTTATATCAAAAAGATGTCGCTGCATAAAAAGCTTCCTTGTGTGGATTTTTTATTTTTAATTTGTTTTTAAATTCAGTTAAAACTTTAATTTAAGGGGCGAGGAGGCGTGTCTGTGGTAAGAATGACGTAACTGCGTCATAAATCAAAGATGACACATAAGTCAACATATGTCTCAAAATGTATGCTTTATTTCGAAAAATTGTCCAGCAATTTCGATAAAACTTAGGGAGTTGTAAAAACAACATTTAGATTGTCTTAGGTTTCAAGTTTGCTATGGCACTTAGAGGGGTGGAACATTGCCTTAAACTCTAAAGAATAATACATCTTATGCTACAAACTATGCACGTTATTGTGATGAAATTTGGTAGTTGTGTTCCAATCATAAACAGAGGCATCAATTGGGTAGGGCTAGGGGGGAATTGGCCCCCAAGGATCTAATATTATTAATTGCATCGTTTCAATTCAAAATATCATCGATTCGATATGTTATTTAAACTCTCGCCCCCCAAGCTTTTGGTGAAATGACGCTATTGATCATAAATATCATTTAGTATAACAAAAGTGGGCGGAGTTATAAAAATAAGCGTGACACTATTCATGAAACGAAAAACTTATTTTGGATATTACCCGGTGAAAGAGATTTTAATTAAAACTTAGGACATGATAAATCCTAAAAAGACTCTTTAATATAAGCTAAGTTTCCACACGGAAAAACTTGTTTAAAGGCGTGGCACCGCATTAGTAAAAAAATTACTACAAAATTTAATATGACAGATCTACGTGCTATAAAATATCTTCAAATTAAAAGTGGATTTACGTACCAGAAGACGTGGTACTTCTCTTACACGCAAAAACGTTTAATTTTATATTTAGTGTCAGCGATGTGATTACATCAGTGGGCGTGGCACCTCCCATATACAGAAAAAATAAAAACATTATTTTAAGTGACCTTTTGTAAAAATTGTTACTACTTATAATAATAAAGTTTAGCTACTGCAGTTATTAAGCTTCTAAGCTATTTAGCTTTAAGTCACCCAAAAAAAAAGTCAAAAAATGTTTCCACTGCCACTACCGCTACTTTTTTTACTTCAAGTGTGAGAGGAGTGATGTCTGAAGCAATGTTGTTCCTCTTGAAAAGACAAAAATTTTTTGTTTTTACACATCCCTCCAGCACCATTTCTTAATCTCTCTATGCAGCATTTCAGTCAAATTTTCTGAAAAAATCGTATAAAAAAATTGTCAGTCGTTTGCAAATTTATTTTAGAAAATTTGGCTATAAAGATCCATAGGAAGGGGGGGGGGGGGGGCTTAAGGAGTGGTGCTGGAGGGGGTGTAAATACAAAAAAAAAAAAATTTGCCTTTTCACGAAGAACAATTATACCTCAGACATCATTCCTCTCAGACTTGACATAAAAAAGTCGTACATGAGTGTTTGTAACCGTGTCCAAATCACGTGGAGGCCAAAATCGGATGGCAGATTTGAGCTTAGCGACCTCAAATTACTCTGGGTTGACAATTACTCCAATTACACTGCACATGATATTGAAACAAAAGTGGGTGACACCTCAGTAGTAGGCGTGGTACTTACCATTCAAAGCAAAAGAGCTTGACTGAAATACGAAGGCTTCTCGTAATTGCAACAGAACTTATAAAATCTTTCTTTACAGCAAAACTGTACTTGGCACCTTCTACCAGGGGCGTCGCAACCGGGGGGGGGGGGAAAGAGGGGGTAGCTGCCCCCCAGAAATTTTGACAGGGGGCGGCGTATTCATTTTGTCTTCCTACTCGGAAATAAGTTATATCATAATTCGTTCAACATTTTTAAGACTCAGCAAACTTTTTTTATTAATGTAATTATCTCACATCTTGAGTCTATGGAAATGTGACAAAATGAACATTTAAGAAAGACTAAATGAACTGAGCTTCAAGCAAACTTTCCATTAGTTTGCACTGATAATGATGATAATTTATTTGTAATTTGAACTGACCAACCTCCGTCCTCAACACCAAATATTGAAGAACATGCCTGGCAACAAACCAACTTGCTGTCCTGAAATCGCTGACCAACTTGGGAAATCATCTCACACAACAAAACACCTTCTAGATCAAGTTTATCGACTGATCAATTTAATAATAACAGTGCCCTTGAGCGCTTTGTGACGGTTAAAGACTTATCTCCGTTTACAAATGACCCAAAAACGTCTTACCCATACAACGCTTCTTTATGTTTATAAGGAAAATACTGGATCGGAAGATTTGCGAAGAGATATGAAAGAATTCATCTCTCGAAAAAATCGAAAAGCCACTTTTGGAAACATTTGAACATAAATTACTTTATTTTTAATTAATGGAAATTGAAACGAATAAAAAAACATTTTCATACAAAATTCTCTTTATGTCCCGTCCTAGAATAAATCCTTTTTTTTGTCAGAAAAATTTGTCGACCTTTTTTATTTGATGCCCCTGATGGCAGATGTTAAATGCTAAAATAAAATTTTACTGAAACAACAATTCGAGGAAAGGTATATATAAAATTAAATTACAGAGTCTTAATTATGGCAACATAACGAAAATCCAATCAATTATCGATCTCCTGTTACTATCTCATTAAAAGTAACTGATTAATGCTCCATTTATCAGCAATTAATTTGTGCCATTTTTTTTTTAGAACCGACACAAATGTGAAAATAATTTTTTAAGTTTTTTTCGGAATCAGCGCATCAATTTATATAGGAAATCGTTCGGAACAAACCTTTTTATTATTATTATATGTAAACTATTGTTATGCTTATAATACTGGAATGTCAATGGCAATTGCCAATGTAAACTTATGGTAAATTTTTGCATAAAATATTTTAAAAAAAATTCACATAATCAGGAAATTCATAAATTATAGTGAACATCGATAGACAAGCATAAAAATCAACCCATAATGAATCATTAAGTGTTAAAAACCAGCAACAAAAAACAACGGGTTGACAACATAATCTTGCGATTAATCAACAAAATAACTTATCAACTTATCTTATTTCGGACAAAATAAAGAGATAATTAAAATATCAAATAAATAACACTGACCTAATCGAAAATACGACTAATTTGCATATTAAATAAATAAAAAGCATGCAATTTCAAGTGTTAGAATTTAAGCTAAAAAAAAGTGCTAAAAATGAAAAAAGTGTCTGTTCAAAATGCTTAAAGGTTAATAGTTAATTTATCATTTTTAGAACAATATAAATAATTAAGGCAGCAATTATCTAATCAATGCTTTTGTTAATGTGTTTTTAGCTTTATTTTATGTTTAATATAACCATAAACGCTTATAATTTAACACCAAAATGTTTAAATTGAAGAGAAACAATTTTGATTCAAAAATTATCCACATTGATTTAAAGTGATGATTCAAAATATATCAAAATATTCAAATACTTTGCAACTTCAAAATGCAATTTAAAGTTTTTTACGTTTGAATTAAAGTTAAAAAATTTTATTTTAAAATTTTTTCAAATTCAAAATGAATTCAAAGTTGTTTGTGTTAAAAATAAAAAGAAAAAAAGTCAATTTTACTATTTTCAACTTTAATATTTGCGGCTTTAAATCAAAAATAAATTTTCAAATTTGCAATGGCATTTTTCTCTCAGTGTATAAGTTAATGTCAAACCAAAAACATGATAGTGTATTGGCATTTGCATCACTATTCACTCAGCAAGCAACTATTGCTGCATGCTGCATGTACCACTGCTGTGACTTCTCATACCTGATTTGAAGCTTTGATTCTATAATTTGTTGAATTTCTTTATTTGTTTGTTCTAACGTAATATCAGAAAATTGAAAAAAATAATTTCGATCCCAATTAACATAATTATTTTTAATTTGTTTGGTCATTCACCAAATTTTTTGTTATTTTGTGTTTTAGAGTAAAAATTATGTGGTTTTTTTTCGAAATTCAACAAGCTTAGCAAATATTGATGAATTCAGCGAAAAGATTTAATTTCAATAAAAAAAGAAGATGCAAAAAAAAAAAAAAAATTGGAGGAACGTGATTTTTTCTTTTGTAAAAAACTAAATTTTATTTATTTTTTTTATTGATTGAGGCATAAACCTTTCAAGTTAGACAAAATATTATGAATTTGCGTTGTTCTTTGAGCGGCATTAAAAGAAATAAAAATTTTTTTTTCTTTTAAAACAGAAATTAAAAAAAAAATTAATTATAAATTTTATAATAATGTTGCCAAGCCAATTTGCTTACTTATTTGGCACGTGTCCATAAATTTGTGAGTCTTCGATTTATGAAAATTGAAATGGATCCCTAAGCAAATCAGTTGGGTGTTATTGAATATATCAAAATTCAGGAATAAATTCAATTATTTATTTCTTAAACTCATTACTACTATGCTGACTTTGCTAAATGAAGTGTCATATTTAATACAAAAAAAAAAAATTAATGACAAGAATATTAAAGCTTCAGCAACATAATCATAGGTGGCATTGTTGGCACAAATAATGAGTTCCCCAATATTTTTGGAATTAACAAATTGAGTTGAATGAAATTCTTTACATTTTGACTGTTCGATATTTTTTAATGCTATTCGATACTTTTCGATAGCTAGCGAATTTTTAATTTTTTTTTTCCGTTGCATTATTATAAAAAATGGAAAAAGTTATTTGTTGCACAAAAAGTTTCCTTGTTATATAAACCGTCTAAATTGCGTAGCGGCCTTTCTTTAAATAATTACACACTCTTTTGACTTTTTTCTTCGATATTTTTGATCTTTTTATGTTGTTTAAGGCAAATTTTAAGCAATTTAAATTATCAAAAAAAGTCTTACGTACAAATTTCAAAATTTGACTCAAAAGTTTTTTGAGACGTATTATCTCTAAAACTATGGAAAATAGAATAATTATTCTATATTCTAATATAATAGAATTTTGGTTTAAAAATGATTTAATTTTATTTAAAAAAAAAATAGTTAGTTTTAAATAAATTTGGTCGAAACTTATGGAAAAATATTAATGTTAAAAAAAGTTGAAACTTATCGAAAAAAATCGACGAAATTCTAATGTTCGCAAACAATTTAAAAAATCGAAGAAAGGCAAATGTTTTTAGGATACACTAGTTTTTCCAACCTAGCTCATCCGAACCGTGTTCGCAAAGCTTGTGTTGGACATAGTATAATGAACCGCGGCCAAAAGCCACCTCGAAGCTGGCATTGGACATATTGGAGGATGTAAAACCTGATCCGCGGCCGAAGGAAGGCTGCCCACATAAACAGATAATATAGTAAAATAAAATCAAGAAAATCGGGTGTGAGGCCGTTAAATTCAATAATAACTCTACTTCCTCCTAGGCTAAACTGGTTCATCCTTACACGCTTCGGATGAACTAGTTGGGACTAGGAAAAACTAGTTTTTCCTTAAAACTAGTTTGGCCTGTAATAGATTTACGAGTAAGTCAAAAAAATATCAATAAAACATCAGAAAGGTAAAGGCTTGCGTAGAAAAAAATTTAAATCCAAAATGTCGGTTATTTTCTACAATTTTTTTGGATCTAAAAAATTAGATATTCAAAATAACGATTATTGTTGATCGAAATCCAAAAGAAATATATAATAACAATCACTTTGGATCAAAAAATATATAAATTCATTTATAACGATTACGCAGTGATTGCTAATTATATAATTTATAATTGTTACGGTTCCGCTAAATACACAAAAAAAATTGATGAAATAGTGCAAGTGGGCGTGGCACTTCTATAAAAGAAATAAATTCTACATGTTAAGTGAATATAACGTAATTTACTGAATAATATAATTAAACACAAACAATCATTTAACATAAAATTAATTTGTGTAATAAAAGTAGGCGTGGCAACTCCCATAGAAGCTAAAACTGTAGAAGAAACTTGTTTGATGCAAAAAACTTTCAACTTTCTACAAATTTAACACAATCAGTATTTAGTGAAAAAGTTTTGGTAGGTTCGAATCTTGGGGGTTGCGGCCCCTACAAACAATCCGTTCAAAGTTCTAGCTGACTTTACTGCTTTTTTGGCATCCCAATGTCGAGGATGTGCTTATTCGTTAGCCATGTTTGTAATGCAAAAACTTGATGGAAACTTGAGTATACGTATAAAACACAAAATATTCTCTTGTACCTTTACCCACTAACCCACCGACCTTAATGCCTCCTGACACTCAATATGTGCAAAAATGAGCTGAATATGTTTTATTTCGTTTGTAAATTTTTCCCATTAAAAAAAGGCACACCCGTAACTTTTCTGTTTTGCCACCGATTGATTTTGTTATGCAATAGCTTATTTTTTGATATATAATATATGCGAGGGGACTAAAAAAAGTTCGCTTAGTTCATATGTGTATTACATATATATCATTTTAAATCTCAAAAAGATCTATTAGAATGGAGATGAGAAAACAAAACATTACTGATGAAAAATCGGAAGAAATTCCGCCACCAACGATTTTACGATATTTCATTTGAAAATTTAGAAAGATCGATTGGAATGGGGACGAGAAAACGAAAAATGACTGATGAAAGATCGAAAGAAATTCCGCCACCAACACAGCAAAAAAATTGTTTCGCGATTCCTTATGGCTTTCGGCGTCAACTCAAGCCCGTAAAAATTTTCAGTGAATGCCAAACTGCATATGGAACGAATACACCATCTCTTGAGCCTGTTTCCCAGTGGTATCGAAGGTTCCAGAGTGGAAATTTTTTCATAGAGGACAAGCCACGAGGAAGTTAGCCTAAATCTTCAACCGACGAGTGAAATGTGGCGCTGGTAAAGGCTTAAGTTGACGAAGATCCACGATCGACACAAAAAATGATTGCTGACGAATTGGGATTAAATCCAGATATTGCACAATGATCTGCTGCCACGAAGAAATCTGCATGAATAAGGTCCAAAAAGAAGTTTGAGTTCATTTTGCCTGATATTCCTTGAACATATTCGAAACGAAACGAAATAATATAATTATAATTTTATAATTATGATCTGGAAACCAAACAATAGTTCATGTTAAGGTTCCCTAAAGACAACAAAAGTCCGCAACAAAAGTGATGTGTTTTTACTTCACTAGAATAAAAATTGTGTCTGCTATTTCCTTGAATAGTGTGCGGCCTCTAACTGCGATATGATATACTGAAGACTGCTTACCAAAAGTTTTCTAATATTTGTTGGATAACCAAAGAAAAGAGGAACTGTTTCGCTACTTTGTATACCACATTATTGCGCCAGCTCACACTGCTGAAAAAAACAAGTATGTAACTTTAATGCGGTCACTGGCATTGAAAATATACGCCCAGTACTATATTCTCCGGATCTGGCACCTTGTTTTTTCTGGTTATTTCCAAAAACTAAAAAAAATTTGGCGGGAAAAAACTTCAGTAGAGATAATTGTTGCAGTTAATGCCAAAATTGAAAAGCTACAAAAGGACGATTTTCAAACTGTTTTGACAAGTGGATCTACTGGGTAAAAAACTTATTGAAATTAATGCTGATTATGTAGCGAAAATAAAAAAGAAATAAATAAAAAAAAAAAAAATAAAAAAAAAATAATAAAAAAAAAATAATAAAAAAAATAAGAAAAAAAAAAAAAAAAAATAAAAAAAAACAAAAAAAAATAAAAAAAAAAAATAAAAAAAAAATAAAAAAAAAAATTAAAAAAATAAAAAAAAATAAAATAAAAAAAAAAAATTAAAAAAATATTTTTTTTTTTCTAACCAACCAAGTGAACTTTTGTTAGTCCCTCCGTGCATACCTTAGAAATAAATTGTGTAACTGAGCAAAACTCTTCAAAAATTTCGTTTCACATTTGGTTTTTGAAATCAGCTCACCATTGGACATAAATTGTTATCAAATTATTTAAGACAAAAACTAGAAGATGTGAACGGTTTGATTAACTTGGCCTATTTAATAAAAATTTAAACTTCACCTTGAAGATTATAAGGCAGTAATGTATTAAGCCTACAATGTATAAATTATTTTCTATTTTGGAAATCCCGTTACGGAAATTTCCTAAAAAAAACATTAATTCATATAAAATAAAATTAGCGCTTAATAATTTAATTACTGTTCAATTCAACAAAATGTTTGATGAGTTAATTTTTTAATTCAACCTGAATTCATTCGATCACGCGACTTCACTTCCACTTCCGCTGTCACACTGCCACGGGCATTTCGCACATTTTTTGCGCGAATTTCATTCAATTTAATTTCGTTGTTTCATCAAGTTCGAAATGTGTGCTTTTATCTCAACATAAATTAACACATTTCATGTTATTTTCTCTGTTATGTTTTATGTTTTTTGTTTGGTTTTTTATTTCGCATTCCAAGCATCTTCTGTTTTTTGCGGCGCCGAGGCGTTAACATTCATAAATTTCGTTATCATTGTGAATCTGTGCAATTTTGCGCGTCAAAGGAAGTCGGGCGACCGTCAAAAGGCAAAATATCTTGCAGCTAAACTACAACACACACACACGATATCTCTGAGCACGTATCTTGGCTTGATATATCAGGTATTTGCGTCTTTGATTGCAACACAATTATTTGTGTTGTGTTGTTTGCAGCACACTTTGTTTTCATTCATGCAGCTGTCACTCATTCAGTCATTCATTTAGCAGCAAAGGTTTATATATCGATTTTTTTTTGTTTTTTCTTTTTAAATGAAAAAATAATTTTCAATTTTATTTTGCACTTTGAATCGCCACTTTTTTATTGCAATTATTCACAACGGTTATGTCGCGCAGTTGCCGTGTCTGTGTAGCGTTAGGCAGTTGCACTCATCGTACAGCATGTCGTTCGAGCAGATGCTGCATTGGAATTTGCTTGTCAGTGGTGCCGCTTTGTGTTTTGTTCCGGTTCCGGTTTTTTTTTTGCACAACAATTTTCTTACCTTTTTTTTTTCATTAAATTAACTACTTATTTATAAATTGTTATATAAATACCTAGTTGGGAAATTTAATTTTAAAAATTTAATAAACTAAACGAAAATATTTGTTACTTCTTTTGAGCATTTTTGCAAAGTACTACATGTGGGAATAGTTTCGAGAAGAGTAATGCTGATTTTTGACAAATATATAGTGTTTGTTCGCTTAACGGGAAGACATTTTCACTCACATACTTTTATGGCAATAGAGTAAATTTATTCATAGAAATATGAACAAGAAATGTGCACAACTCTAATAGTTTAATATTTATTTTTTTTTTAAGTCCGTCAAGTGTTCAAGAATCCTAGTCTGAGAACCTTCTATGATTAAAAACAAAAATCTTTCTCAGATGAAAATTTTTTAGGTGATTTTTTGTCTCAATTGATATATGTTTGAAATAAATATTTGATTGCTCAATTTCAGATATAAATTTATTATATTCAATCAAATCGTTTTCACAGTGAACCATAAATTGTCAAATGTGTAGTTTCGTAGAAAGTACAACTGCATCAAAATGTATTTCAAAGGTTGGCAGGTTGACCAAAAACATTGAATAAATCGATATAAGTCGAAAAATATCAAAAATATCACATGACTGCAAAAACCGAAAATTATTGGGAAATATTATTAAAAAAATTTGATATAAGTGAGTAATACCGAAAACTTCAATAAATGTCTAAATAAAAAAAAAAAAAAAAAAAAAAAATTGGAATATCGATGCAAGTTGGAAAGTGTCGAAAATATCACAAAACTTTGTAAAAATCGAGTATAATTGAGAGATATCAAAATTATTAAGAAAATCGATGTCAAATAAAAAAATAACAAAAAAAAAATACTTAAAAAACAGTTTAAAGTTTCGAATGGTACAAAAATGTTGAAAATCTAATAGTCTCGATTAACTTCAAGTCATTCTAAAATATCGAATAACACTGAAAAGCATGGAAAAAATCGATACCAATTGGAAGTAAATAGCATTGGAAAACATCGAAGAGTGTCGAATAATATTGAAAAACATCGAAAAAGATAAATAGCTTTAGAAAACATCAAAAGAATTAATGAAATATCGATAGAGTCAAAAATTATTGGAAAAGTCGATACTACATACTTAGAAATTATGGAACAGTAGTTATCGAGTCAAAAAATATCGTCAAGTTTCAAAAAAAGTCGTTAAATCTCAAAGTATCGAATAATATTAAAAAATATCGAAAAAGTCAAAAAGTATCGAAAAAAAGTTAAATCTCAAACTCCAGAAAAGTCAATTGTGTCGAGAATTACACAGGACGACAAATTTCTTATCCAGAAACAAGAATTTACTTTTCCATAGGTTCTTGACGCTCTGAATTCGAATCCGAAGTCAAAATTTCTCTGATGGCTCTCGTTTTCGAGATATTCTAACCTAGAAGTACGAAAATCACAGTTTTTTTTTTTGCTATATTCGGAAGTACTTATATTACAACACGAATTAATTTTTCTCATCAAAACTTGTACGGCGTATGAATGTACTACTATTTTCACCTTCAAAACCTACATTGAATAACATCGATATCTTTTTCTTTTCCGAAATATCGCAAATTGAAACACAGGTCTACAGACAGCTCTACATAAGTTCCAGTACGGCAGGATAACTGGCAAATTTCAGTTTACGATATTTCGGAGAAAAAAAAGAGAAAGAGTAGAAAAAATGTTCTACCAAACTGCGAAAAATGAGAAAACTGGCTCATATAATAAAAAGTCTTAGTTTTATGTTCTATGGATTTGTTTTTCACTTCAATTTTTGTTCGGGTTCGCAACAAGTCTACGCAAAAAAGAAAACATTTTAGGTTTAGAAACTCTCAATCATCGGCTCAAAGGTTACTGAGGAATCAATTTGGCAATGAATGAAACGAGTTTGGCTAGCCTCAGCTCAGTTTTTTTGTTTTATATTTGTTCTTGTATTTTTTTGGTGTTATAACACATTGTAGTGAAAGCTAGCTCAGTACAATAAATTAAATTATTTTCTATTCTGATACACTACAAAAAACTCTATATTTCAATTGAAATATATCCTATTGAATTTTTTCTTTCAGATTTTTAATCATTCACCTGCCAAATCAAAACACATTGAAAATGTGGGGAATTCATATTCCGATCAAGTTATCGCTCGTCACAGTAATTAATTAAAGTACGATAAATGTTATATTGCAAGTCCGAGGTTTGATCAATCTTTAGAGTTAACATTGCAAGCGAGAACGTGTTTCGTCCAGTCAACGTATCAGTACCCTGGTAAGTCAAATATATGTAATTTTTTAGTTCTATGCGTCGTGAATATTTTGTCCTGTGGTATAGAACTCTTTCATTTTTCAATAGACGCTATTTTTTAGAGAAATATTGAAAGTTTTATTTAGCTCCAGTCTCCTGAGGATTTGCCTTTTTAATATTTTCACTGAACATTTTCGGATACTTGATAGAATGTCATCAACTTAAATTAAAGCTTCATACCAGCACTTATTCGTGAAAAAAAAGTCCGTGCCGTAATTAGCCCCATTCTTTTTTCGTATATAGAACAAGCCATATACTAAATGTTGCTGCCTTTCTTAACACTGCAATGCTGTGAAGTAACTTGTTCTATTCACCAAAATAGCAGCAAAATTCTTCTATGAGTCCTCCATGACGCATTTTCACTGTTTTTTTTTTCATGGTGTGCTGTGAATTTGGGACATTAACACGATCCTTTTAATACATTGAATTTCGAAAGGTGCGATTAATATTCGCATTGCTCTAAAGTTTATCTGAATAATAACTCATTAGTTAAAACATAACACCGGCTTTAATTTAAAAGACAATCTAAGTAAATTGGCAAATTAAATTGAGTATTTTTTTTTCTCAGTTAAAATTATTTAAATTTTTAGAGCTCGAAGCATAAAAACTGAATAAACAAAAGATTTGTTTAATTTATATAATTATTTATAAATTTATTATACACCATATATACAGCGTGTCGATACATTTGAACCCCGGCCTTAACACGTTAATTTCATACACAACAAGTAACTGCAGCGCCATGCGGAAGACCTGCAGGCTTTAACCATTCATCTAACCATTGATCCATGATGGCTTTCAATTTTTCGAAGATGATCTTTTATTTAGTTTGAATGTGGTTGGTTGGCGCTTCAATGCAGCCAACAATGTTGTTGCTGTTGTCGACTCTTTGTGTGTCTTTGATGTGAAAAAATTGTTGCTTTAGTGTTATAATGCAACAACTTTTATTGCTGTTGCAGATGAGTTAAAATTTATTGATTTTCTAGTGTATTATCTTGGGATTTTTTATTTTTTATGAAAACTGGTTAAAATTAAATATTTTGCATTGAATGCGGAAAGTCCAATTTGTTTTGGAAAACACTTTAATTTAAATGTTAATGCCATAATAAATATTTCAAAGGATATTACTTTCAAAAAATAAATCATTTTAAGGACATTTCGTTTTTCCAGTACACCCAAACTTGTCAGTACTTTGAAATGTCTGTATTGCCGAGACATTTTCAGTACGCTTCTGCGATACAAGTTTCGAAGTGTGGAAGGAGTTTTTCTAAACTAACCTTATCTGAGAATGAATTATAAATAATTCTCTTACTTTGTAGTCCACTTTTGGGTTTAATGCAGTCCGAAAATCAAAGGGTAGTTCTTATAATTCTTTGGCACGCTTATGAAAAAATTCTATATCTGTGCGTACAAGCTGGTCCGGCAGACGTTGTTCTGCCCTTTCCGGTACGTGGCGCAATAAGTTTAATTTGGCTCAAGTCCCTTTATAAGAAAGTCTGGGCAAAAGCGATCATTAGCGCGATTGGAGGATAGAAAAGAGAACCGAAGAATGGGCGTACGAATTATAAAGCTCGAAAAAATGCAAGTTATTTAAGTGAGCTGTTTAAAATTGAACACACATTGAACTTTGAATATAAAATCCAAGGCTTAAGTTTAAGACAATATAAAAATAGCTTCGGGTTTTCTTATCTGAGAGGCGTGGCACCGCCCATTTTTACATTAAAACTTTCCGTTGCCCAAACCTTTTATATATATACCTCATATATCTGCGTTAAAAAGTTGATAAGATGTAATGAATTTGATTTTTTCTTATATGAGAGGCGTGAAATCGCCCCTATTTTTCAAACCAAACTCTGAACCTTCCATATACCATAAGACACATTTAAAAAAAAAAATGAAAATACGTTATGAGATATGTTATAAAAGTCAATTTTTTCATATAGGAGGCGTGGCACCGCCCATTTTTATTTAAATAGTTTTTCTTTGCCCGTACCTTTTACTAATTTATTCTTTTGCGTCCAATAGTTGATGAGATATGATGAATTTGATTTTTTTCTTATATGGGAGGCGTGGCATTGCCCATTTTTTCCAAATCAAACTAGTATGCTTAGAATCTTTCACATACCATTTGAAACATTTAAAAAAAAATGTGTATTTACTGTGATATATGTTGTAAAAAATGTCGCTTTTTTCAGATGAGAGGCGTGGCACCGCCCATTTTTTTCCTATTATATTTTCAAACCTATCATATGTGTATCAAGTACTTTCTTTTGTATCAAATAGGTGATGAGATATGATGAATTTGATTTTTATATTATATAGGAGGCGTGGCATTGCCCATTTTTTACAAACCAAACTATGCCAACGACCTTTCACTGATCATAAGAAATATTTAAAAAAAATCCGTTGGTGGACGGATTAGGTTTTTTTTTTTCAGGTGGGAGGTGTGGCCGCGCCCATTTTTGTATTAAAACTTACTTTTCTCATTCATTTGCGTCAGATAATTGAGATATGTTGAATTAGATGTCGTCTACTATTACAAACTGAAACTAACGCTGGCTATGACAGCGAGTAAATTTGGCTTCAACAGACTAGGATAATCAATAACTTCGACTGTTTATAATTTTGGCTTTGATTTTATACTGACAATGGACTCTGACTGACTTGAACTGCGACTGATTTTGATTCTTATGGCAATTTCTCTGAACAACCTTGACTAACTACGCCTGAGGGTATATTGAATTGTATTGGACTGCAACTGACTTCTTATGTAGCTGATTTTTGCTATTACGAGTGACTTCGGCTGTAACTGACATTATCTGTGATTGACACTAACTATGGCTGACTCCAAATTCTATTGATTTCGAATCTGATTGATTCAAACATTTGACTTGACTAACTTTTGGCTACGATTGACTTCGATTGTAACTGACTCCCATTTTCAGTGACTTCAAATCTAACTATTTCCGAGGATTGAAAACTTTTGTTATGACTGACTTCAAAAGTGACTTGCTTTGTCTCGTACTAATCTTGATTGGTCCAGCAATGAAGGACTTTTGCTATAGCTGACTTCGACTTTAACTTGATTCAACTGTGGCTTACTTTGATTTTAATCGAATATGGCTGCAACTGATTTGGATTTCAACTGAACTCTACTCTGAATGATTTCGAATGAGATGACACCGACTGTGACTAGGTTGACTTTGGCAGAAATTAGCATCGAATGATCACAGTTTCGAATTTTGATTTTAGCAGTAGTCGACTGACTCCAATAATGATTGTCTTTTGCTCACTAAAAGTGAGTAGAAATAGAAATGAAAATACCTAGCGGCAAATATGTATGTTATAAGCAATATCGATGTATAGTTATACTCATTGTAGGCAGTAATGCTTACAACTCCAGTCACATCTGAAAATTATTTTTACCATGGGATGGCCGCTTTGTAGGCGGCTTGCCTACATCTCCATATACAATGTGTTCAAAACGAAAGGCAGATTGCCTTATAACATTGCTTACTAAGTGCCTGTATAGTTTTGCGAGTTGCCTACATCTTCACATACAAAGCATGCAGCCAACAGGCAAGACCCAATACATCTCCATACACAAAGCATGCAGCCAGCAAGCAGACTGTCTACAGCTCCATATACAAAGCAGGCAGCCAGCAAGCAATTAAACGAAATATCACATTAACAATTTCATTTGTGAAACATACAACACATAGGGTATAGCTTTTCATACATGAAAAATCAGAGTACTTCATCGATTTGCCGCTGGGTATAAAATAAACTGAGAGAAATAGAGTAGAAGCTCTCTTCCTCAAACTTCGCTGTAGCTTCAATAAATTTTAGTAGCAACGGAAGGGGAAGAGAATTCGCAGAATTCATTCCCAGGACATCAGTATTCAAAAACCTTCTCATGCAACTTCAGAGGTAGTGCTCTATAGTATCGTCGTTCTAAAGGCAGTGTCCGAAACGTTTACAAAAATCAAGATCAGATCACTTCCGTGTATGAGCAGTACTCATAAAGTCCATTGATCCAAGGAGTGATTTCCGCGAAACTGATGGCAAAAACTGACCGAAACTCATACTCAAAGGATTTTTGTGCTGCACAAAAAGCTGAGAAAATTGGAACGATTTTTTTCGTATCTTTGTAGCTCCCAAAAATAGATGCTATGATTTTTCTGCCATTAATTCCAAAAGTGCACTTTTTAATTTATTTCTATGTAACAAATTAAAGAAACTAAAAGCCAATCCTACATTACGTCACATTATATCAGATTTTCCCCAACGATTATTGGGGGTGTTAAAGCTGTCAGTGTATTTTGCACCCTTCCCCTATTGGAAGATGCTTAACTTTTAACATTTTCAACTGACAACATAATGCCAGTTAACTGAAAGAGCTGACATGCACAAATCAAAGACCGCCGCGCACGTCACTTGCGACTTTTGCTTCTATTGCATTTTTAACAATCTTAAGCCCATGCTTGTTGGTTTTTTTTGCTGTTTAACAAATTTGGGAGGCTTCCATTTAATAAAAACAGAAAAAAAAAAATGCAAAATAGAAGTAGAAGCAAAAAAACCAGTTAACAAGATTTTTCACAGTTATTGTTGTTAGTTGGTTGGTTGGGGCATCACGGAAAAAACAAGCTGCGGAAATTCAGCAATTCTATGGAAAAACCATTGAAAAAAACAAAAATCGACAATTTTTTTTTGTTGCATTGCATATTGACCTCAAATTTTGGCTGTCTGCGCCTTGAGTCATTGATGCTGTTGTTGTTGTTGTTGTTGTTGTTGTTGTTTTTGTTGTTGTTGTTGCTGTGCCGCTGGCGTTGGTGTAGTCTGCGCAACCACATTTCAAACGCATGCCAACAAATTAAAACATGAGGTTTTTTTTTGTAATTTAAATTTTTTTTTTTTTCTTCTTAACTTGAATTGTTTTTGTTTTTCCTAACCAGCGTTATTTTTTTTTTGTACAAAAATTAATGTCAGAAAACTGCAGCTGTAATCTTTTGCTATTTTACTGCTGTACCAGCCAGACGTCTAACAACTCTGATGATTTTTGGGCAGGTCGGCATAGTTTGTTGTTTGCTGCAACTACATGAATTGCATGCTTCAAGTTAACACTTCGCGTCTTATGTGATTTGTTGTTGTTGTTTTTGTTTTTGCATCATTGTCATCAATTCTTATTGTTTTTAATAAGTGTTTTTAAAACTCTTATACAACATTTTTATTGTTGGTATTTTTATTATATGATTTATAATTAATTTATAATAATAAAGTACAGTACAAATAAGATGCTTAAGCATGTAGACAAAACAAAAGACTTAAGCAACGCACCCAGTGCACAGTGATGGCGTTTTGAATATAAATGGTTTGTGCTGATGTGTGAAGATCTTTGCATGCGGGTATGCAAGAAAATCTGTATTGGAGTGTATTGACTCAAAAAAGTAGCGTGACACGCAACATGTCATGCTCAAAAGCTGGTGTTATATTTTAGATTTTTATTGACTGTTTTTGCGATTTTCGACTTATTGAAAAGTATTCGACTTTTTTAACGTTCTTCTCAACTACTTTCGATGTTACTTGATTTCTGATCGACTTTTACGTATAATTAGCAAAATTAAAATGATCATTCTGACCCTGATCCTGTACCCAAAAAAAAAAAAAAAATATTCGCCGTACTTTTTATGCAAAATTAAACTTTGGACAACTTTGTAAACAAAATATTTTTGCTCTTGAGCAAATGAGCCGAGCTGAATAAAACTTTGGCATATTTAAGGGGATAAATCTCAGTTTAATTAATCTTCAATAATAATTTTTTTATAACTTTCATACTTATAAAAATATGGACATTTTCCTTCATTAAAGAAAAAAATCTGTGAAATTGGACTTCGTTCGATATTTTCATTTTGAAATTAACACATTGTCATGGCATAAGTTTCTTATGACAGAAACAACCATTTGACGTTTCGTTCGTCTTACGAAAATTATGGAATTCTAATAGATTCTGACGCTTTCCGGCACTTGAATTCATTAAATAATGCGTCGAGTCTTCTATTCGCTTCGTGGGGAAGTATGCTGTGACATACCCGGATGGTGACCAATGGTTAACTACAGAAGTCATATTTCAGTGTCTTACTCAAAGGAGATGGCATCACTTTTCCTAACGAAAGTCTTTGCCAATTTTGATGTGGCTTGCTGGGTCATCGCAAGATGGCATTGGAAGTGCATAGTTGTATGTAGTGACAATCAGGCTGCGCTAAAGACTCTTGCCAACCCAATAAGCTATTCGAAGTCAACAATCGAGTTTAGCTACTACAGCTATTAATCTTCTTAACAATTTAACTTGAAATTTTAACCCAAGTAAAAAGCTTATTCAATAAATGAAGATCGTAAGCAAGTTTAACACTTATATGCATGGGGTCAGCCCGCAATATAGAGACCAAGCTCCTCTTATGTAAAATCAGACGCTGACCACGAAATGGGCATTCATTTTCCTGGGGAATGCACCGTTTTCCCGGAAAAGCTCAAAAAGTGTGATTTGTGAAGTGTACCAAATATGGTACACGATCAATTAAGCCTATATATTTGAAATGAAAAACTCTTTTTTAGAAACTTTTTTTTTATTAAAAATCAATGAAAAATGAATAATAATGAAATATGAAAATGAATTATGAAATTATCAATATTTAATTCACTGATGAAGATTACTTTTAAAATTATTTGTAAACACAACGTTCGACGACTTTGACAGCTTACTGGGAACTGAAAGTGGAAATCGGAGAGCTGAAGAGACATTTGTGTGAAAGCTGGTAATGCCTGCTGCAAGTTGCTGCAAAACCTAACGCGATGCAGGTTGTTTGGGTAGATTTGACTATGATTTTTGGCACGTACCATATATGGTACGCTATGCACTTAAGGATTAAAGCGAAGCTTATTTGTATAGCCAGGCGCAATGAGTTGAGTCGAATTTATATTGTCACTGGTATAGTGTCACTGGCTATGAAATAGCAGATGAATTGGCTAACCAGGGTTCACCGAGCCATTCATCGGTATAAATTTCGCTCAAATCACTCGTTGAAACAATGATTTTATGAACACTGCTCATACAAGAATGTGGTCTAATCTTGATTGCAGCAAAATTGCAAAGTGTTTCGTGAAAGGAGCGTCCATTAAAGTAACGAATTTCTTCTTCATTTAGAAAGAAAGGACCTACGATTACTGGTAGTTAGGTTAGATCAGGTTAACACGGGAGATGACAATTGTCATCATAGCTTATACCGCAGTTGGGCTTATTGTATACCCTGTTTAAAACTTCGTTTTCAACCTATTCAAACTATTTCGAAATTTTTATAAACCTCAAAATGGATTTTAGACACTTTTGAGCGATGTCTTCAAGAGACTCGAAAAAGTGGCATACGAATACCTTAAAACGCCAATTCGTCAGCGCTGGGCATTCACAAAGATAATGAAAGACTAGTGGGTTAATCGCTGTACATAATACATGTGGGCAGCACTTGTCTAACATGGGTGTCATCACTGATCCAACCTGCCGATTGTAAATTGACGATGATATTATAGAGCAGCGATGGGCAAAACACAAAAAATGAGCCATTTGTGGTTCATTACAACAAATATGTCGTTTTTCTTGCATAATTTAAAAAAAAAAACAAAAAAACTGGAACAAGAGAATAAGGAAACAACAATGCGCACATTGAAGACAGCTTCTTTCGTTTCGATTGATCAATGTTTCTACACTCATGTTGTTCTCGCTTGATTCATGGAATTGTATTTTGGTTTATTGCTGAATTTCTTTTTTTTTTGGTATCGAGATCAAATTTGTGGTTGGAGTTTTCTGTTCTTGTAGATTTTGTTTTTGTTCTAAGCTGCTCTTGCTTTCAAAATTTTGCCCATCTATGCTATCGCAAGAAGCAGGATAAGGTTGTTTGATGGCAATGTATTGTGTATGAGGTCTACTCATTCTCTTGCTCTTCCGATGTTTCTGAAATTTCTTAAAGAGTAACCTCTACTATTATTCCTTAAGTTTCTTTTCTATGTTATTTTTCATTTCTATCGCTTTCGCTTCCTCTATCTGAATTTAGTACAATGGTCTTTAAACTGAGTGCTATGGAAAAGTCTCTTTCTATTCCACCCACAACCTTAAACTTATGAGTCAAGTCCTTTTTTTTTGGCAATAATGGGATAACTTAAGTATTAAAACTTTGCAAATATCAGTGAACTTTGTATATAATTCAATTATTTTAAAACAGCTAAAAACGGTCAGCAATAATTTATTGAATGAATTAAAAATACGAACATTGTATAAAAAATATGTTCATGTAATTAATATACCCTATAGCATTAATTTTTGTTCTTTAAATAACTTGATTCAATTTGTCAGTTTCATCCTTTGCCAGGCGGACTCATCAGTGACTTTTTTGCTTTATTTTATTTTACTTTTTGCTTGGGTTCTCAACAGATCTATGCAAAAGTAAACAATCAGACTAACAAATTCTTACTTATCGGCTTAAGAGTCACTGATGAGTCCGCCTAGCAACGGGCGAAACTAGTATGAATAGCCCTTTTTTACTGTTTAATTTGTCTAGTCTATATGTGTGAAAGTTAGCAAACTGGTACCCAGGGTGAAATGATTTGCTGTTTTGGAGATCAAAGATTTTTTTGTATATACATACAATTTCAGTAAAAGTTCATTCGTAAAAATTTAATATATATAAGCTACATAATAATATTCCCAGTAACTCGAATATTTTCTTTTTTTCACTTTTCATTCAGTGATTTTTTTTGCACCCAATTTTGCTTTAATTGATACGAAATTTTTCTGTAAATGCTACCTTATGCCAGTTGCAAGACTTGGATTGTTTTGGATTCTTCTTTAAAATACAAGAACAAAAACAATAAAACGAATTCCGCGAGAGCAAAGCACAAGTTCAAAATGCTGCATAAAAACATCAAGTAGAGCAATAACAAAAACAACAACAACTACAAAATGAAAGATACAAATTTGCATTTTCAAGCCATGGAAAACATTAAAAAATGCAATTACAAGAAAACTATAAAGCAACGCAAGAAGAAGACACGCAAAATAAAACAACAATAACAGAATAATGAGAAAAAAAAATTACAGAAAAATTGTGTAACTTCAAATTTTTGCCAGAGTGTCTTTGAATGCAAAAAGAAAAAAATTTAAAAAAAAGAAACATCAGTGGAATGAATAAACAACTGCAACAACAAAATGAGCAGCTGGATGGATTTAAATTAAAAAGTCTGAGTATTTGAGATAAAATGAAAAATATATTTTGTTGAAGACAGTCAGTCCAGGCTGCTTTAAAAGCACTTAGATCATATTATATCAAGTCAAGAATAGTCTTACTATGTCTCGTCTACACCAAATGCAGAGTATACTGCATTCTGTCAGAGGGTACCTCTGGGCATTGCAAAATTATAGGAAATGAATATTTAAATCTACGAGCAAACCAAGGTACTCTGTCATATGCAGAACTCTTGAAAGCCTCAGCACTTCCGAACATTATTATCTATTAAAAAAAATAGTTGAAAAGAGATGGGGTTGCTTTTCCACTAGCAGTATTACAAAACATTTTTGGCCTTGTTGTTATGAATTGAATAAAAAATATTTCTTCTCCTTAACTCAGAGTGAATTTTGTATGGGTTTTAACTGGGCACTGTCTAATTCGACATCATGCTCTAAGGTGAGATATTAAGTATATCCAATGATTAGTGTAGAAAGTGTCATGAACCTAATAAAAAAGAATCCATGGATATTGAAACCATGCGAAACATCCTTTTATTTAGATCCGTTTTATCAAGTATATACAGTGGAACCTCTTAAATCTTAACCTCAACAAGTCGAACATTTCCTGACGAATTTCGCTTAAGTCGAAAACTCTATATCTCGGATTTTTTTGGCGTCTCCCTTCAAGTTTGACTTACAGAGGTTCTACTGTCGTAGATTAAAATACCTCGATCAGTTGCTTTTCTTATCCTTCAAAGAATTAACAAAAGTCCACCTACTCGCTGTATTAATAAGCACCTTCATATTGGACGAGTATCACAATGAAAGTACCACTGTTTACTAATAAGACTGAAGTAGAGAGTTTGTGGTATCACAATCGGCCCTTTTGGTCTTTGTGATCGTCACATAAACCTAAAAAACTTAGATGAAGTACAATATGACATATGAAAATATAAATAATGGAGATATTTAGAAAAATACTAAGGGTCTTCATAAAAACTCGTACACCGCTCGTATACTGTATATATCAGATAAATTCATCAGCACGTTTTCGAACTGTCTAAAATTGTATGGAATAATTTAAGTTTCCGAGTCAATTTCTGTACGCCTTTGAGCTGCATAAATTCATAAAAATTTCCAGTGTTGCCACTGAATTTTTTTTTTTGAGAACATTAGTCTCTACCTGCCGAATCACTAGAGATATATTTTCTCTAAAACATCAATTCTTTTTGAATTTGATTTAAAGTTATTTCATATATAGTTCAAAGTAATCAAAATGCAATTTAAAGTTTTTTACGTTTGAATTAAAGTTTAAAAATTTTATTATCAATAGTTTTCAAAATCAAAATTATTTTAAATTTCTTTGCATTAAAAATAAAACGAAAAATTTTAATTGCTACCATTTTCAACTTGAAAATTTTCGGCTTTAAATAAAAAATAAAATTTTCAAATTTACAATATGGGTATTCATCTAAGCGCGCAAAAACCTCGCAAGCTGTACAAGTTGTGCAAACTTGCGCTGCTAATTTGTGCATTTTTTTTCCCATACGATTCTCTCAGCAAAAATTTATTGCTTACACATTTTGCATTTGTCAATCTCTTTTCCAATACGATTCTCTCACAAAAAAATGACATGCTCATAAACTGCCACAAATTGCACAAAATATTCGAAGGGGCGTTCGTGAAACACATCGCGCAAAATTGCCGATTTGCACAAATGGGAAACTTGAGCGTTTAGATGAATACCACTAATGTAATTTTTTTCTGTGTGTGGCAACATTACAAATCTTAAATGTCAAATTTGACAGTTGAAACCTTTTTTTTAAAGCGTGTAGTGAACGCCTTACAGTGCATAGAGAAATAATTCACACACTCCTCGTAAACGTATAAAAATATACTGCATATAAATTTATTTGCTTATATGAACGGCTTATTATACCTTTGAGCAAAATATGCTGTTGAATAAAAAGAAAACTGTACCAAAATATTTCCAACAAAAAGTAGTTATTTTAACAGTGGCTTAAAGCTCACATATCATCATATCGCCTTTTTTGGGATTTTTTTTAATTAATTTGCGCCTACCTACTAACGATGGCATCTTTTCTCACTATAACACCATACTGATATGATCCGAGCTATTAACGTTCTTGCCGTTGGGCTTAAAATTTTTGGCATTTTATAAATCAAGGGATTGGTTTCTGCAGAAAAATATTTCAAAAAAATATTCTTCCAAGAATGAAATGAGGTAGGCAGTGATTTAAATCTCTAGAAATGGCAGCTTAACTATATCTGATTTATAAGGTTTATTGTTACTTGTGTGGCGGCATTTAACTTTTTATTGCTCGTAAATCTTTTTTGGCTGCCACTGTGGTGACGCTGCTGTAAAGTTTTAAATTTTTAATTTCTGTTCGCGATTAATTTCTTTTATAAATTTTTTTGCTATTTAATTTTAAATTTTAAACTCGATTGGCAATGTTTAGCGGAAATAATTTGAGCATCGCATTTTTTTTTTGTTAACTGATTTGTTTTTCAGCTGAGCTTTCGTGTACATTTTGCATGGCAACATGTTTGTGCGCTCATTATTGATTGGAATATGTGATAGTCAACATGAACCTGATGAAAAAAAAGCCGCTGCATATGTTAAATTGCACGCTGATTCCGAAAGTCGCTGCTAAAAGAAACATTGCCATGTGCCTAGTTTTTGAGTACCATGTACATATTTTTCAAATAAACGACTTTTTTAATTTACTTGAATTAAACGGAGACTTAGAGTTTTATTTTATCGATTCGATTAAATTTAATATCAAGTTAAAGATAGTAAAATGTGCTCTAAATTGCTGATACAATACTTTTAAATCTATTTTATATTTTAATCAAAATTAATTAAATAACAAAATATTTTTAGTTTTTTCGAATTTACGAAAAATTTTGAAAACAAAAATTTTAATTACAAATTGAATCAAGAAAATGTCTAAATCTGCCGCGTCTTATAATTTATCGAAAAGTATGTTTTACTGTAAAGCAAATAAGTTAATCTTGCAGAAGAAGTGATTATGAATTAATATATCTCTAGACTTTTAAGCAAAATTACGCAAGTTTTCATTTTTATTATTTTAGTTGCATTGGCGAATCTAGCAATGGTCAAACTTTCATCTCAAAACCAAGACTTTACTCTTTATATTATGAAATGTATTACTTGTGATGATTCAAAAATGTAATTTCGAAGAAAATTGTTAAAACTTTGCAGTAATCGTTTTCGGTATATCGTAAGAAAATTTAAAAAAAAAAATATAGTTCTGCTTTACTCCAGTTATTTCTAAGGCTTTGGCGAGATTATTGGCGCTACTGATATCACTGTACCGAAATGAAAAAAAAAGAACATCATATGTGCAGTTCACACGTGGTGGAAGTGAAACCTTTAGAAAACTAAACTACGATAGAATGAGACGAAAATGTTTAATTTAAATGATAAAAGTTGATGGGGTCTAGCAAAGCTACAGCAATAAATTTTATATAGCAACATAAAGTACTCATCGTGCAGAGTGCTCGAAAATTATCAGCTTCGAGATCGGTTTACCAAAAGCTGAGATATAAGCGTGGAAAGATTTCCTATTTTTTCAAGCATTGCACTGATTAACTACCAAGGCCTTGCCATGGCGAAGAGAAAAAAATCCACTAGTCTCTCTCATTGTAATTATTGTTTTTCAACTAAGCGTTATTGTTATTTAAGTATCAAAAGCAAGTGCAAATTACAATGAGAGAGCGTAATAGATTTTTCTCTCCTCGCTATGACAAGGCTTTGATAGTTATTCATTGCATTGCTTGAAAAATATTTAAAAAATAGGAGTTTTTTCCACTCTTATATCTCAGCTTTTGGTTAACCGATCTGGAAGCTGATAATTTTTGGGCACTCTGATGGATGAATACTGTAATTTGATGTATCATTTATTGCTGTAGCTATTCTTGATCTCGTCAGCTAAGCCTTAGCTTCGAAGAAAAAACTAGACCAAGTCAAAGTATGGCTTAAAAAAAAATAGTGTCGCTTTTTGTGAATTTTCAAATCAGACCCGTGCTAATTAAGTTTCACTTCAAAAATTAACTTTTGGTGAATTTTACTAAAAGGGGGAGGGGGGGGGGGGGTAGGGTACCTTTAAAATAAGAAAAATAGGGTTTTTGTTTTTTTTTTTTTTTGTTAAAAATACAGAGCAATCCTTTCTTTTTGAAATGCTTATTAATTTTTATATGATATTGATACCTCTTCGGCTACAGTATCGATTTTTGTAAGCACGCGCATATCAAGTTTTCTCACACTTCTGTTTTGTGTGATGCTGCTTACTTTTTCTCAGAAAGTATTGGACCGATTTTGACCGATTCTATAACAATACCGTGGAGTTTTCCTGCAGTCGCATTAATTTTTCTTTTAATTCACTTTGAATTTAAAGTGTTAGTAGGTAGTTAGGTTTTGTCGCATGAATAATATTCAAAATATATGGAGCAGAATGGGTGCCTGAAATTTTTGAAGGTTATTTTTGCCACTTTTTGTTATACGAAAAATAATTGTTATTATTCAATCCAATAAACTTTTTCGAACTAAAAAACTCTGTTCTTTTCAATGATAACGCATTTAAAACGGTGCATGCATTCAAAAGATATAAGCCTGCAAATCGCGGGAAAATTGCACGGTCTCAAAAGTACCCTCGTCCCTTAACTGCCTTGACTATTGGTTTTAATAATTCATGACCATTTTTGTTTTTACAAAGTAACCTATTTTGTTTTTAATTATAAGACTAAACAGACTTAAGCCTTATTTTAATACATTTAGTTTGCAAATAAAGTTTTTTTTTTCTCAATTTTTTGAAACAAAAAACCCTAAATATTTCGTTAAATTCATTGTTGCAATTGCGGTACATACGTACATATCCATATAGCAAATTAATAAATAATGTTTTAATTAATTAAAGTTTATTTAATTAACTTTATTTTGTTTTACAACTTATGAAAATCAATCAATTAATACTCTGTTAATTTGACGTAAACTGGAACCACATTTTTCTTAAAACTAAAATTGACAAATTCTTCTCAAAAGCTATATTTCAAAATTTTTATTTTCACTGTGATTTTCAGAGTCAGCATACCATTACAGATAATAAATGGTCACTAAAACAACCACTTTTTTCAAAATTTGTGTCGAGTAGTGTCATTGAACTTGTCCAGTTTCATGTTACGTCTGTTGGTAGACAACGATATCGTGTTTTACACAACTCGTCTCAATAACTTTTTCGTTTATTTTTTATAAACATATTTTACTTAAAAAAAAAAACATACTGCAGTCGCTTCGTTTTTTTTGTTGCTTTATAAAGTTTTCATTGAATTTTCAATTAGTTGTCTATTGGTTGTTTGTGTATAAAAAATAAAAATATGACAAATCGTTTCTATACAAAAAATATCAAGTTTTACACAATTTTGACACTGAAAACTTGGCTACAAAAAGTAACAATACACGATATAAAAATAGATTATTAATTCAATAGGAAACCGGTGTCATAATCTGTTTTTAACAAATCGTTTTTGATGAAAAACGATAAAACAGAAATTTAAATCGAGTTTGGTTCTTAAGTCTTTTGTTTTCAATCATTTGCTTAGCAATGATAATTCAGTTATGTTGACTCTGGGTTTTATAACATGGTCGCAGTTGGAGTTTTACATTTGAATTTATACTGGAAAACTATTTGATTTGAAAAAAAAGGTTTTTATTTTGGTTTTTTCTATTTAACAAAAGACTTAAGAACGAAACCTTATTTGCCATATTGCCAAATACTGAACATAGGAGTTAAAGTATTGGTTTTTGACTGAATATTATTTGATAACAGGGTGTGGGGAATTGTGAATTTTCATACTTGGCTTTCGTTTATTTTTAAACATTTTTCTAAGTGCATGTAAACTGCCGATGTGAAAAGATCAGGATCGTAAGCATCACGAATTTCATGACAAAAAGAATCATTATTTTAGAGATTTATTCCTAAAAGAAAAAATTGTTATTTTTTCGATAAAAAATAATTTTAGTTATGGAATTTTATATTTTTAAATCAAAACTAATCGCAATTTTGGATTTTTATCTTTTTAGACCTAAAACAACCGAAGTTCTTTTGATAACTTTTGACATTTATCGATGTATTTTGAAAGCTTGTGATTCTTTCGTTAGTTTGAGAGCATTAGAACTTTATATATGTTTTTCGATAAGTTTCAATTTTTTTTTATTATTTTTTCATAAGTTTCGACTTTGTCTGTGACTTTCGATTTTTTTTTTCGGGTTTTCCAATATTATTCGATAAGGTTTGATTTTTAAGATGAATTTTGTTAAAATTTAGATAGTTTTCGACAATTATTGATATTTCCAATAAGTTTCAGTGTTTTTCGATAATTATCGACATATATCGTCTTCTGGATAAGTTTCGATTTTTTTGATAATTTAAGACTATATTCGATAGTTTTCGAGTTTTTTTAATAGTTTCTGAACACTTGATTTTTCGATAATTCAAGTTTGTTCTTATGATGTTTTTCGATAGCTACAGTCTTTCCGATGATTTTCAAAAAGTTTCTACTTTTTTCAAAATATATCGATTTTTTGAATGTACTTCGACTTCTAAATTTTTTTGAAAAGTCGATAAGTATCGAATAAGTTCAAAAATATCGGATTGTTTTGAAGTACATCAAAAATTGTTAAAATAACATTGGAATTGTCGAAAAGTATAGCACAGTGTCTTAAGGCTTCGCATGAACTGACGAGCAGTCCAACGTAACTTCCAAACAAAATGCATTTGCGAGCTTCATAGATCGGTGCAAAAAAAATAATAAGCTCAAAACGCGCTTCCTGGTACAAATAGACAATAACGAATATATTTGATCAATAAATATAAAAATCCATAATAACGATTATTTTGGATTTAAAAACATAAATATTTAAATAACGATTATTTTTGATTGAAAAAAAAAAAAAAAAATATAAATCCAAAATAACGATTATTTTTGATCGAAAATAAAAAATTAAAATTACGATTATTTTTTGAGCTTTAAAGTAAAAATCGCAAAATTAAGAATCATATCATAATCTACGCTTCTTGTGAAAAGAAATTCATCTTTATCATCATCTGCTCAGTAAAAACTTTTTTAGAAATTGAAAGCGTGGCGAAAAGATCTAACAATTTGGTGTCATATACAGCATAATTTAACAAGTGTTGGTAAATAAAAGAAATATTGAAAATTGGTCAAAAATAACAATTAAAATTTTAAAAACATTGGCGCATATTCATAGTCATATTTAGCATCAGCTTAAGTTAGAACTTTATTTTAGCAATAACTAAGTCATTCATAGTCGATTTAGCATCGGCTTTTCTGCTTAGTTATAACTAAAAAAATAGTTTCAGCTGAAGTTGATATTAAGTCGATATCAAAAAAGAAAATATGGAGAAAATTCATTCATTTCATATCAGAAAATTCAATTTTGATAGTTTTGAGGATTATAAGTTGTTTTTATTTGGCGTGTTAAAAAAAATATACATGCATATATGATTTTAGAAAAAAAAAAACTAAAGAGAATTATAAGCTGTTTTTATTTAGCGTGTCAAAAAAAGTTTTTAGAAAAAAAAATTTTATTCTGATGAGAATCAAACCCACGCACTTTGAGCTATAAGTCCACAGTCCTAACCATTTCGTCACGCTGCCTTGTAAATCCAGTTTTTTATTACTCTTTCTGTTAATTTATTAGTGTAAAATTAAAAAGTCAATATTTATAATGGCAGGTCACTTTAGAAATCGGAAGGGTAAAAAAAAATATATACATATATTCATATACACATATGTTTTGAAAAAAAAAAAAAACATGTTAACTGACGAGATTCGAACCCACTTCCTGAGGGCTATGAGTTCACAGTCCTAACCATTGCGCCACGGTGCCTTCTGTGCAAAAATTTTTAATACTCTCTTTGTTATTTAACTAACTTGAAATTAAAAAGTCAACATTTGACAAGTTTACCACGAAAACTTTTGTGTGGTGAATTCATTAGCTTATGCCACTTAGTCAATACTAAAAAATCGACTATGAATAGAAAACAATTTTTAGTCATGACTAAATTTATTTTGAGCTTAGTTTGAGTTTAGTTAATTTCAACTTTAAAATACGACTATGAATATGCGCCATTATTTCTTATGATTTTGGAAAAAAAAAATTTTCAGTGTATTTTTTTTTTGTGCACTCAAAAACCCCAAATTATTCCACAAACACTAGATTTGCTTGTGTAAAAAAACAAAAAAGTTACAAATTCCGAAAAAATTTGATTTATTTCAAAAAACGGAAAAGTTGACTTTTTCTCAATGAGTACGATAGTCTTAAACTTTTTGTTAATTTTTCGATTTCATTTGATATTTTAGAAATTCCATTGACTACGATTCTTCGATTCGATACTTTTTAACTTTATGGCTTTTTCGGCTTCGATTGAATTATTCGAATTTTTCGATACGTTTCAGTATATTAAATATTTTATCGGATTTTTCGATACTTTAAAATACTATGACAAGAAGTACTGATTTAAATCTTAAAGCTGGCAATTGTGCGAAAAACTGTCGGATAATTTTGCACATATGAAAGATAGGTTTTTCTTCTTTCGACACTCTTAATCGTCTTATATTATTTTGGATATTTTTCAGTACAATTCGACATTTTAAGGCTTTTATCGACTTATCGATTATTTTTATAAATAGTATAATTTTATTAACAATCTTCACTTTAACTTACTTTATCGATACTATCCGATTCCTTTAGAAATTATCGACTTTTCTTTGAAGCTTTTCGATACTATTTGACGCTTATCAACTTGTTCGATAATTTTATGATGCTTATCGATACTTTTTAAATTTTTCGTTTCCTTTCAATACCTAACTACATTTTTAATAGTTTTATAAAAGCGCCGTAGTAAGATTGCCGTGTCGGTGCTAAAAACGGGAAGGGGCCCTTTTAAATGAACTTAAAATTTTTTCTACATATTTCGATACTTTTAAACATTCTTATTTTTTCGATACTTTTTTTTTGCAATAAACAAAGGCTTTATTTGATAACAATTTAAAAAGTGTCAATTGACTTCTGAAAAACTTTTTTTATTCTGCATCTCACCATTAAAAAAGTATGACTACATCGAATACCCTTATGTACGCTAACTCACTTAAATATTTCGTTTCAATGTATTCATTTCGATACTTTTTTATGTTGTTGCTGCAAGTTCCTTTGTTTTGCCATGCTAATTTTTTGAAACGATTTTAATAACTTAATTTTGCCGCCCATTGTTGGCTGTTACTAATCTCCTATTTATTTTTATGATATTGATACAGATTATTTTTTTTTTCGTTTGTTTATTTTTTAATTTATGCAAAATTTTCAACATTTTCCCACAATAAAAATCAACATTTTTGCGCTTGCTCCAATATTTTATTTGCATTTTTGCTACCAGATTGCTACCATTTATGGCATTCAGCTGTTGTGTGTGTTACCATTTTTGACTTTTTATTGCGATTTTGTAGTGTTTTAAAATGTTGAATTTATTATTAATTTGTTCATTAAGCGCTGACATCAAATTGCCACACATTTGCATACAAATGATTTCCGTTCAAATATTTTTAAGATTAATAGTTTTGATAGACAGGTTACACTCAGGGAAAGAAATCACTGATCTAATGTTTGATTCAAGCATAAACGCTTAGGATTTAGTGCCAAAGCCGAAAATGTTTTCATTGATTTAAAGTGGTTTCGTATATATATACAGTGCCAAAGTGTTTATTTTAAAATAAAATAGGAATTATTTCAAATACGTTGCAACTTCAAAATGAAATTTTTCATTATTGAAGTAAAGTTGAAAAATGTTATTTTCAATGCTTTTCCAAATCAAAATGAATTCAAAGTTGTTTGTGTTAAAAAATAAATTGTAAAAATGTTATTAGTATTATTTTTAACTGTGAATCGAAAATAATATTTTCATATTTGCTATACAATTTTTCTCTGAGTGTATTGTTACATTTGGCACTCGCTCATACGGGCGAGTAAAGTTAGTACGTTAAATTAAGTGGTTGATTAAAGTTTCTTTTTTTTTTTTGTTTTTTAATTTTTCCTTGATTGATGCTGGCGCTGGCAAAGCGTGTTAAAATGTATTCCGTAATAAATTACACTTTTAAAATTGATGTGTATTTTGATAATGAACAAAAAAATTTACCTATTAAATTTTGTTAAATTACTCATCAGAGAAATTGATTAGAAAGGTCAAATTGAAAAGTACATGTATGAAAATAAAATTTTTTTAAAAATTAATTAATTAACTAATGTCTCATTTCCCAAATCGATTAGCTCCATAAAACAAAAAGTCGAAAAAAATATAAAAACAATTTGATGTTTCCATAAATTGTGTTTGGCAAACGAAAAATAAATTTTGACATTTGTGATGTTGAACCGAGTTTTTAGTCAAATTTGCAACAAACGCAAAATGTAGTGTTCCAATATAAACATTGCTGTGACGCATAAAAATTAAAAAATTGAATTCAATCGATTTGGCAAGTGAAGCATTCAATTAATGACGTTTTAAACTTTTTATTTGAAGAAATTTATTTTGTAAATATTCCTTATAGCTTTAGAAATCACGCTTGCTTGACCCAATAATTTGCTAATACTTAATTTTAATTGAGCATGTGTTATTTGTGAAAAATTTTTCATTAAATTTAAAATTATAAAAAACGAATTTACTTTTTTCAAAATTGGGATACGATAATCTTTTGGCGATTAAAAAAAAATTTCTTTTAATAACAAAACTTTTTGATTTCCGACAGTTTTTGGTCTCTAGAAAATTTTGAAACTAAAAATATTAAAAAATTTTTTTTTTTAGTTTTTTCCAAGAAACAATATTTTTATTTCAAAATTCGGGCTCCAAAAATTTGTTAGAGTCTTAGTAAGCGTTAATTAAAAGAAAAAAAATTTAATTTCTGAAATTATTTGCGCTGTCTAGCCATTTTTACCAGTACGCGTACCAGTGTCAACAGCAGCTAAACACGACGGACGCCGAATTTAGTTCCATGTGGATAAAGTTCAAAGTCCAGTCGCACATTCTACATTTCTGCTTCCTTTATAGAAGCCCGAATCTAGGAAGGATTTCTACTTTCGAAAAGATAGACGTCCTCTCTGATTCCATTTCCAAAATCTTAGAGTCGTACCCAGACAGTGAAATTGTAGTTGCTGGTGATTTCAATGTCCATAACTCTAACTGGTTGCGCCATTCTGGCCTTACAACTCCTGAAGGCCGTTATGTTGAGTTTTTTTCTGAGTCCAATCTACTGACTCAACTAGTGAATGACCCCACGTATATTCCACGCGTTGGGGGGCATAGCTTAAGTACACTAGACCTCTTTCTGACGTCACATCATGAAAAATACGATGTGTCTGTCCTTGCACCTCTTGGTAATTCGGACCATTGTACTATTTCCGCTGCTTTTCCATATAATAGTTTACGCACTGTCTCGCCGAAAGCCCCGAAGCGGATTGTATGGCTTTATGGCAAAGCAAATTGGGTTGCGTTGAACAATTTTTTTCGTAATTTCAATTGGAAATTGTGTTTCGCAGATAGAAACATAAATGCCGCGGCCAAAATGGTTCAAGAAATAATTTTATTAGGTATGCGGTCCTTCATACCTCATAAAAAAGTCAACGTTAAACCAAAGGACCACTCTTGGTTTAATGAGACTTGCAAGTCTGCAGTCAGGTCCAAAGAGGAAGCATTTCGGGATTGGCGGCTCATTAAAAATGCCGATACCGAAAGGCTTCGCATCGAGGCTAGAAATCGCTGTAATGCCACGATTCAGCGCGAAAAGTTTCTTCACGAACAAAACCTGCGCAAAAGAATCATCTCACTACCGAAAGGTAGCAAAAGTTTTTGGTCATTTGTTAAGAGAGTGAAGAATCAGACCTCATCGTCTATTCCAACTCTCTTAATGAACGACCAAATATTCACTGAACCAGCTGACAAAGCTAATCTATTGGCAAGCATGTTTGCAAAAAATGCTACACTCCCAGATAGCTGTCAGCCCTTACCCCCAGTCCGGAGTAGGTCTTCAGTAATGCCAACTATCTACTTTCGAACAAGGACAGTAAAAAGAGTCCTTGCAAACCTCAACATAAATAAAGCTTCAGGGCCAGATGGTATATCAGCCCATGTGTTGAGGAAGTGTGCCTCAACACTGGCTTGTCCATTACGCAATCTTTTTTTCATATCCTACACTAGTGGGATATTTCCATCATGTTGGAAGGTTGCTAATGTTCAGCCAGTTTCCAAAAAAGGCGAGGTTTCCGACCCTAATAATTATCGACCCATTGCAATATGCTCTGCGCTCTCTAAAGTTATGGAGAGTGTAATAAACTTTCACCTTGTGAATTATCTGGAGCGCAACGAATTACTTAGTGATCGCCAATATGGTTTTCGTAGGTCACGTTCTACTGGAGATCTTATGTCTTTCCTCACTGAGAAATGGAACCAATGTGTTCACCTTTTCGGTGAAAGTATGGTTGTCGCTCTAGATATTTCTAAGGCGTTTGATCGAGTGTGGCATCGTGCCCTCGTATCAAAACTAATTGCCTTTGGTGTTGGTATGTCCTTTGCTCGTTGGACTACGAGCTTCTGTAGTGATCGCTCTATCCGTGTTGTGGTAGACGGTTTCACCTCTAACGAACACTTCATTAATGCTGGAGTTCCCCAGGGTTCTGTCCTATCTCCTACCCTTTTCCTGGTTTTTATCGACGACCTTCTGTCTTCGACTACCAACCCAATCCATTCCTTTGCGGATGACAGCAACATTTGTCATTCCTATTGCTTCAAAAAGCGCCCAAGCTCTGCAGAAGTTGAGAGTAAGCGGCGACTTATGAATGACACACTCGCTCATGACCTCAACACAATCACCGAGTGGGGTCGTATTAACCGCGTTAATTTTAACGCTACTAAAACCCAGTGTTGTCTGTTATCTCACAGACGAATGGATTACTCCCTTCCTCCCCTCAATATGACTGGCTTAGATATTACGAGGTCAACAACTCTTAACGTTCTGGGCATATCGGTTCAACCGGATCTTAGATGGACAGACCATGTGTTCGATGTGTCTAAAGAAGCGGCCAAGTGTATTGGTTTTTTAAAACGGTGTAAGAAATACTTCACTCCAGTTGATCTTCGTACTGTCTACTTCACTTATATTAGACCCAAACTAGAGTACAACTCACACATTTGGGCCGGGGCTTCAAAAACCACTTTGGAGCTGCTAGATCGCGTCCAGCGGCGTGTGATGAAACTAATAGGCGATGAATCTGTCATCGCCTCTATTGATTCCCTTCACCACCGGCGTAACGTAGGGTGCTTAACCCTTTTCTATAAGTATTTTAATGGGATGTGTTCTAGCGAGATTCATGATCTGATTCCATCAATACGTATTTTCTCTCGCAACACTCGGGCGTCCCATCAGGCCCATCCCTTTTGCGTCACGCCGGTGTTCAACAGGACATCACACTTCCGTGATAATTCTTTTTTTGGCCGTACTATCAAGTTGTGGAACAGCCTGCCTGCGTCTGTATTCCCCGGCAGTTGTGACATCGGTGAATTCAAGAAGAATGTTCACCGACACTACTCCATCTATCCCCCTTCCCTCTAACCTTTCTCCTTTTCTTAAAATCCAACACGGTGCATTGCATTTATAGGGGGCGTCCCCTGAGCGTTGGCTTATGCTTTAAAAAAAAAAAAAAAAAATTTTTGAACAAAAAAAAAAATTTTAAAAAAAAAATTTTTTCGGCACTTAACTTCAAATAATAAAAATCAAAATCATTTTTTTCGAAATTCGGACTCTGGAAATCTATAAGCATTTTAGTTGGCTTTCATATAAAAAAAAATTGCTCATTTCCGACAAGATTTGTGCTCTCTAGCGATTTTTGAACCAGAACTCGAATCGGGACCACTGCGCAGTGGTACGCAGTATTTTCAGGGGTGCGCACAAGAATTGATTTATCTGGGATAGTCCATATTTGCCTACCACTCTGAAAAAATAAGTTTTTAAAGAAAATTTGACGTGGAATTTAGTGGTATTTTTTTTGTAATTTCATAATGAATGGCCATCGCTCTATTAACTAACTTTAAACAATTGTTTTGTTATAAAAAATTTTAATTTTTCATTTTGGCTGCACCCAGAAACTTTTTTGTTTTATTTGTATTGAATATAGAATGTTCAATAATCGTGGGAATCTGATGATGAGATCAGAGATGTGCTCTCTTTTTGCAAAGGCTTAGCTGTCGCAAATGACACCACAGAAAGAGGTGTTGCGTTTGTGAAAGACTACAACCAAATTTTGTCAAATGATGAAGAAAAAAAAAAAACAGCTAATGCTACAAATCGTAGAAGTATATCGCAAAAAGTATCCTTTTTTGTGAAAAGAGCCAGTTAATATGTATAAGCAATGAATGCAATAAAAATGAATATAATACAACCTAGTACTGATATGAATTATTTTTCGAAACTTTTTTAATTTTTTCAAAGGGATCCCCCCAAAGGGGTTATGATAGGAAGTAAGTATGTTCGGAAAAATGTAGGGAGGACCTGGTAATACATTAGACCACTCTACGGGTCACTCAGGGAAAGCTATGAACTATTTTTAGAAATTTTTTTAATTTATTGTGTTTTTTGTAGGGGGACCCCCAAAAGGGTGGCAGATAGACGGTAGCTATGTTCGGGAAAAATATTGGAAAAAAAAATATAATAGGACTTAGTGATACATATCAACCCTTTTTGGGTCACTCCGTGGGAGCTATGAACTATTTTTCGAATTTTTTTGTGTTTTTTGTAGGGGGACCCCCAAAAGGGTGGCAGATAGGCGGTAGATGTATACAGGAAAAAGTTTGGGAGAGTAAAAATAATGCGAGTTCGTCTTGCGTTTTACCCCTCCTGAGGCATCTGTGAAGAGGGGGAAGTCAATTTCATAATTTCACAAGAATGTCATTTTTGCAGGGGAGCACCCGTAAGGGGTTGTGATAGGGGGTAAGTATGTTCAAGAAAAATGTTGGAGAAGAAAAAATAATGGGACCTTGTCATACATTTGATCCCTCTAGGGGGCAGCTTCGGACAGATATTAATGATTTTTGATAGATTGAGGACCATTTCCCAGTTTTCAAAAGGGTGGCGGTTCCATCAAATGTTTTCTGAAATGGACCAAATTATACGTGGTTCTTATTGGCACCATTACGAAACTTTTGGTGCCCGGGGAGCGAAGTTTGGAGCAACTTTAATATTTTGAACCACCCTAGTGCCCACTAATATAACTCATAGAATACTTAAAAAAAAATTTAGAGCAATTTAAAAATGTGGCAGTCAGAAACTGTTCGGTTTGTAAAAAAACGTCTCATATATGAAATCACTCTAAGTCAATTTTTTTTGAATTATTTTTGAATCCAAATCAAAAATTTTTCACTTCAATTTCAACATTTATGGCTTTGGCGCACTCATAGCATTTATGTTTGAATCTATATAAATAAAATGATATCCGTTTTCGATGAACGGGATTCACGCAAAATCTACTGAATCAATTTCGATCAAATTTTTTTAGTTTTCTTTCTTAGGCGCTTGGTCTTAACATAGAATTAAAGTTATCACGATATTCCTCTTAAATATCAAAATATTGAAGTTTTAAAATTGCTAAACAAAATGAATTTCACACATAGAAAGAAGCATGTAAGCATACCAAATCGTTTAATAGCAAGTTCCCATCAGGCAAATGAGCAAGGCCTTACTCGGAGAAGGCCTGCTAGCACTGCTGCGATTATATAAGGACTTCTCAAAACTAGATTTTCATGCATATAAAAATACAATCACAGAAGGCATAATATGCCTTGCCACAACAGACGTGCTATCAGGCCTGATATAAGAAGGCAAAGAAGAAGGACTCCATTTACTTTAGCGCTTTTCTGTTTCTTTTTTATTTCATGTATTGCAATGTTTTATGATTCGGCATAACTTTTTTGTCATATGCATTGTACATATACGACATGAAAAGTATACACATGGTTAGAAATTAAGAGAGGTGTGCAGGCTAGTCTTCTGTTGTTTCATGTTATGTTAAGGAGGTAGAGTTTTGTGTATTCTTTGTCAAATTGTAAAGTCATTAAAAAAATATCAACGCAAGTGAGATGGCGCGGATAAAAAAAAAACAATTAATATTTAGAGTCTTTAAATTAATTAAAATTAAATTTTTGTCAAGTACTTCTGAGAGTTCTTCTACGGTAAGCGGTCTTAGAAAGCCTGCTTAGGAAGGCCTGTTTTCTGCGGCCATTTCATATAAAAAAGAAAGTACGTTTGAAAGGAGGGTGGAAGGCCTTATACTTACCAAGGAAGGCCTTCTAGAAGCACTGTTAGCTCCTGCCCTTGCCTACTGGGTTAATGGGTTAGTAAGGGTGTGTGCGTTTTATTTTCATATGGCAATGCAATGGAAGACATAAAACGGAATTTTACTCTCGCTCTCATTCTCAATTTGTCAACACAACAACGCAGAATTTTTGAACAATGAAGAATGAAAAAAAAATTACAGTAGGTTTACACATAGAAAACACACATGCTGTCCTACATGGCTTGACAACATGTGTGACTTTCAATATTGCTTTGAGTTCACATTATCGAGCATGCCATCAAACATCAATTGCAGAACAATTTATGAGCGTCCACATCGAAGTAAACTGCATGAAATCCTATTTAAAATGAAAAATGTTCACTAGGCTTGACAGTCAGTTCAAACAGGTTGCATGGTTGAACACGTCCAGCAGAAAAATCAACAATTTTTGAAATCCATCCAACAAGTGTGTCAAGCGGTCGTTCCTAGAGTTCACATTATCGAACATTGATGTTGTCAAGCCATGTTGGACAGCATGTGTGATAATGTGAACTGGGCTAATTGAATGTGTTAGTTAGGCTTTGTTGTTTGTCTTTCACATGGCAATGCAATGGTATATTTCTGGAAGAGAAAACAACAACAACTCTAGATCTGTGAAGAAGACTCCAAAATTGACTATAGTTCTATTTAAAAAAAAATAAAATTGTTTGCCTTCGCAGAAAAACAGGCTACGCGTACAAAGTCGCAGGCATCTGCTAGTCAAACATAAAATTATTGATTGTTTTCCTGAGTGTATGATATTATTGATATTGAGACAAAAGCTTATCGCTGACATAAAGAAGAATATGAAACAAAAATGTATGGTTAATTTTTTTTTTTTTTGATTCCGACAGGAATAACTCAAATAATAAAGTCGGAAATATTTTCAAGAAAACTAAATATTTTTTTTTTTTTAAATTTTATTTTTAATTTTATTATGATACGTGTAAAGCAATATGTGGTACTCGTTATGTTAGGCGCAAAACTAGTAGCCCACCATCTTTTGCTGTTTTATCAATAAGAAGCCAGTTTATTTTAAGATATAGACCACAAAGCCTGCGTAGCAAAAGTATCACAGACATGAAGTTATACTTAAATCAACTATGATATATCAACACTTTGAATCAAAATTACTGACACAATTAAAATAATAAGCAAATTTATTAAATTGCAATTAAAGATAATTGCAACTACTTATTTAAAAATTGCACAAAGTTTATATAATAATTTAGTTTATGTATGGTACATTTATGGCCTACATTGTAAAATCAAATATAATTTTGTTTACTTCAATAAAATGCCAATATGAGTTAAGACTTTAAATGAATTTGCATTTGCTTGAACAGAAAGTTTTTAAATTTTTTTTTTTCTCTAAAGTTTTTGGTTTACTTGTAATGTATGTGGAATATCTAATGCATTTACGACTTCATTCTCTTGCTCAATGCAATAAAAGAGTTTTGGTTTTTTTCATATGGTAATTGCCAAAACCCCTGAAGGTCATATGAATCATTAATATTAACTACTGTTTTTCCTCTTTAACTGCTGCTTCCACACCATATAACAATAATATAATTTTCTACATAACTCGCATAAAATTGAAGAAATTGAAGAAGATTAATTGAGTGTTTAATTAAAAGTGGCTGCGTACAAAACTTCCTTTTGTTTACGCCCATTCATGTTGTTTGATAGGCCGTTAAAAATATTTTAATCATAAGGAAAATCAAATATCAAAGCAAAACTATACTCTCGTATGGCACGACGTAATAATACAACTGAATATCAAGTAATTACCAATTTAACGGTGGCTTGTGGACCAAGTTAAATGACACACTGACAATAAGTTTAATTACAGACCCTTTTTTTTCTATCTTTTGTAGAAAAATAAAAACATTACCTTAAGAAATAATAAAAAAAACACAACAAAAGTATCATGCAGTAAATGTTGCATTGTAACAATATGAGGTATTTAGTCAGCCAACGAAATGCACTCTTGCATAAAAGCAACCAAAGTAGCAGAAAAAGCCGACAATAACAGAGCGAAACAACAAAAAATGCAAGGCCTACGAAATCGAGTTAAATATATGAGTACGCTTTATAAGACACAAGACACCCATTGCCGTCGCACGCAGCAGTCAATTAAACGCAACTTAACCCAAGAAATTGCGTGCAATCAGTGAAGCAGTGAAGTCTCATAACGCCACACTCTTGGAATAATCGTTTAGATGATAAATGAGAGGATTGGTCATAAGATGACTTTTTTCGATTAGGTTTAGTGATAAAACGTTGCCAAATTGGCTTAATAATGTCCACGTAAAATATTTTCCAATTTTAAAACGTCTTTGCGCAAGCGCGTTGACTTTGTAGTTTGCTTTGGGTATTTTTCATCTGCTTTTACTAAACCATATTTTTCTAATGTAGATTTTAATGGTTATAGCGAGTATAGAGTCAAATTTAAGAAGAGACACTTATAATGATAACAGAGTTCAGCTAATACAGCTATTGATCTTCTTAGCTATTTAACTTTAAGCTTAAAATTTAGTAAAAAGCTATCTAATATCAAAAATATAGCCATCGAAGTCCCGAATAAATGTATATATTTTCTTTAAATCTTTATGAATTGAAAAACTTGAAAGATAATTTGTTAAGCTATAATAATAAGATTATCTTAAAATTATTCTATAAGAATAATTATCTTAAAAGTTTTCCAATTCATAAAGATTTAAAGAAAATATATACATTTATTCGGGACTTCGATGGCTATATTTTTGATATTAGATAGCTTTTTACTTTGAAGTCAATTCCTTTCTAGCTCTCGATATATGAAGATTTTTCTTAAATTTTTATATCTTATAAATGATAAGTACAGAGTTTAGCTACTACAGCTATGAGCGCTCTTAGCTATTTATTTTGCAATATCAAATAATCACGAAATTTATTTTTTCTCCGTGTATGGTTTTGTTTTTCTAATTTATTTATGCAATTTTTTCGATTTGGCGCCAATAAATAATGTTAATAATTTGTTGTTATGCGGGATGTTATTAGAATTCTTTAACCCCAGAGGTATGCAACACATTATTGCCATATTACATTTCAAACTCGCATTGAAGTTCATGTGACCTTTTTCAGAAAATTTATAACTTTGTTCAGCTTGCTTGACCTTTTTCAGAAAATTTATAACTTTGTTCAGCTTGCGCAAATATGCGCAAAGTTTTTTGACTTAAATTGAAAGAGTAGATTCTAACTTTTCAGTCTTATCCCATCTAGCATTTAAATGGTCTTCTTTTTTTAAATCATCCATACGAGTCATTTTAGACTAGTATTTATGACCAAAAAGTGATTATAAGAAATAACAGAGAAAAATATTAAAAAAAAATTTCAAAAATCAAATTTCACAGGAAAACAGTAACAATCTTATCACTTTTTGATCTACGTCGTGATTCGAATGTGACTTTAGAACTTATTCTTAAAAATATGTATTTTAAGTTGCGTTTTGTTTTGTAATTCACAATAACTTTACGACAAAAAGACATATACGTTTATGTTACAATAAGTAAAATTATAGGTATAGGACCGACGATTGTGAAAGGAATGGCAAGGACATGCGAAGGAACGTGAATGCGAATAAATTTATGGTAAATCATTTGATAACGTTTAAGGTTCGCCATGGATATTGTAGCCAAATAGAAAAATAAGCCAAAAATGATAGGAATAAATAGTCTAAAATATGACATAAATATGACTCGAAAAAGACTCGTAAGTGATAAGAAATATGACTCAAAAATGAGTCGAACTGATCAGAAAAACGGATCATAAGCGACTCTTCAAGAAGAGTCGCGGATAGGGTACCATTTTCTTCCGATAAAAGTATCAATTATGATCAGAAAATGAACGCATTTATGACCATTTTAATCAGACAGGAGCCCCGATAAAGACTCGAATGTGATCGGAAATTTCATAAAATGCTGGCTGGGATGCAGTCAGAGGACGTATGTAACTTGGTAATTTTACAAGGGAAATTGCAAACGTTGAACTCTAAAGAGGCATTAGTACATATCTTCTAAATCATTTATGTAATAGAGATTATTTGTTGGTTTAATTAATTTAAAAATACTTTATTGCAATAAAAATGCAACCACGATGGTAGTAACAAAAATATTTTATATAAATACAACATTGAATTGCTTGAAAAAGTAAATCGTACAATATATAAAGTGACCATGATTAGTTTTTCGATGACAAAATATCACTAAAAATTAATGTCATCTACTTAGTGAAACATCCATACTATTTATATAAAATTGCTTATATGAATTAGTTTGTATGTAACATGGTTTCTAATGGTTTGTAACGCTTTGGCGCAAAACATGCTGAACCGACTTTAATAATTTCTTTTTTTAAATAACATATTTGTGCTAAATAAGGTTATTGCATACATATTTTTTTATTTTTTAAAGTCAAATATTCTTTTTTCATGATAACGTTTTTTCGAAACCTCACACCAAAATTGTTGTTTGATTCTTCGTTCCTCAAGCTTATGCTGCTTCTTGAATTATGTTTTGTTGTTGTTGTTTTTTTCTCCTCATTTGTACTGTTTGTCTATGGTTTCGAAGTTCAAAGAATAAACTCTGTTTTGATTATTTTTTTCTTGTTACTTTTAGAAGAGAAAAGATAGAATCAAATATGAAGAAAGAAGGTACCGCGGATACCACTAGTTTCTTTATTGCAAAATTGAATTTTTTCACCAAAATACCAGCAAAGTCAGCAAAGATATTTGACCATTTTTCGTAAAAAAAAATGTTGATGCTGTCGGTGGAGAAAGGCCGATCATTGATTTGAACATGATCAAGAATATGCAAGAAAAAAAGCATAGATATTATACATCTCTCGGCCACTGCCGGGAACTAAAAAGTTTTCAAAATATTTTTCTCTTGTCTGCAGCCTTTCGAACAAGAATATATGTCATTGTGTTAGAACAAAATCTGTTTTAAAACATTTATTGGATTCCTTTGAGCTTTTTGATGGATACATGCTTTTTTCGTGATGTCATAATCTTAATGATAAATTTAGTGATAAATAGTATTTTAAAATATATCAAAAAAATTGGTCTTTTTCAGAATTAGTGGTCCAGAGTCATCGAGAAAGTGAACTAAAAACTCAGCAACTATTTTTTTATTTGTATTGCAGTACAGCGCAATTAGCGCTCAAATCTCAAATTTTTCAATATTTTTACATCGAAATATAAGACAATAAAATGCTATGCTTCAAAAGGTAACAAGCTCCATCAAATATTTTGAGTCTTTAAAGAAAGTCCAAACATAAACAAAAGTACAACCCAATGAAATCAACATTATATTGCCCCTGAGTACCATAAAGAAATCAACAATGATTAAGTTGTGAACAAAATCGACCTTGAAAATTTGAAGATAATAAAACCGGCATTCTTCTTAATAAACTTTCGTAATAATTTAATGCAAACAATCATAAAATCATAAAAATTAAAATAATAAATAATTTTAACACATTCGACAGTTTTTTTTTTTTAATTGTTGACATTTTGGTTTTTGCTGTTGCTGTTGTTGTTGTGGTTCATTGATGTTTGTTGTTAACCCAATTCACATGCTTTGCAAGCAGAGTGCAACCAAAATGTTGGTGATGAAATTTTCGTTGATGATTTAGTGACTGCCAAAAGACAAAAGAAGATTTACCAAACTCTTAGTGGGTTGGGTTAAACCTTTTTTTTTTTGTTTTTTTGAAGCTGTTGAGTATATCACTGTTGAGCAAATAAATTTGCTTTTAATTGTCTTAGTTTTTTATGTTAGCTCCCGCTATAAAAAAACAAAAAATGTTATAAAAATTGGGCCTAAGTCAACATTAAAGTTCATCAGCTACAAAAAGAAAAAAAAAAAAGAAACATTTAAAGTGGCTGATTTAAAAGTGATTTACAAGCGGAGAATCCCAAGTTGATTCGTCACTTTGTGTCGACTAAATGAAAACAAAAACATTTTTAAGTAACTGGAAATTCACATAGCACAATTAAATTGGGTAAGAGTGGTCAACAAAGTCATAAAAGTTACAAAAAAAAAATGTTTTTTTCAATGAAATCTCAGTTTTCTAATTTGGTATGATGGTGAATGATAAATGATGATGGTTTCTTTGTTTTTACTGTGATGACATTTGGAATTATGAGGTGCAAGAAATAAAACAAACAAAATTTGAGCAAAACGATCTTATTACAACGAACAAAAGAATTAAATTTTTTGAAAAAAAAAAATTAAAAAAAAAAAATGAATCAACATTGGTAAAATTCATAAGAAATAAAAACTTTCAGTTTGATTGTAGAAAGGTAACTTGAGATTTATAGATGATAAATATCCGAAATTTCTGACTTGATGGTGAAAATTCGCGGCCAAATTTAAGCTCTACACATTTCTAGTCATAAGTAAAGTGCAGCAAATTATATGTTTTATTTAAGTGCCTGCATAATATTTCAAAGTTTTGAACTACACATGAAAATAGTTATCAGTTTTTACCCTTTATTTCTTAATGGAAAATCACACAAAACTTGAAATTATTTTTATTTTTTTTTCTTAAGTTGATTTTTTCTACTGAGTTGGTCTAATTAGTCTGAATGATTGATCGCTCAAAAATTCAACCATTTTTCATATCAAATGAGATCTTTTCTTTGAAGTTTTCCTATGTGATTTAATGTTTAGTCATTTTTTTGAGTCATTGACGCCACCCCTCAGCACAAAAGCAGGAATCACTGCGAATATTGTAATTAATACTATATTTAAAACTTATGCATGAACTGTTTGACGTAAAAAAAATAAATTATTTTTTCTGTTATAGTTAATATTTAGTCCCAAAATTCGATTTTTTCACATCTTTTATATGGAAAAATCAAAAATTATTTAAAACAGAAAAAAAAATTATAATTTTTCTACGTCAAATTTTTTGCAAGAACGCAATCTTTATTTTTCAAGCAAATTCAGATATCTATTCTGTGAAGAAAAAAAAAAGTTACGAGCAAAAAACACGGTTTTTTTTAGCCAAAAAGGACCTTCAGGAGAATCAAAAGTGCTCCATTGGTTTTTCTCAGAACGAAAAAAAAATTACGCATGCATACGTCGTTTTTAAGGGTTCTTCTAACTTTTGAGTCGGTGTCTGGCTGACTTTATTTTTCTTCATACAAATCGACCCGGTTTGATGTACAGGATGACTCAAAAATCAGAAACCTAAAAATATTAACCATTATGCTATTTGCAGGCCTACTACTATAGCGTCTACAATGTATTTTCTTAATGCGTTCTTAATTTCTAATATAAAAATTTCTATCTCTCAAAAAGTACTTGAACTTTACAGTGTAACAAGTTTCTAAAGTTTTAATATACCATTTACGAAACATAGCAATTCTTATTTAAAATAGTGCATTGATATAGTGAAATAATTACATACATCACGACATAATTTCGAGATATCAAAGAGAGATAGCAAAGTGGAAAAAATGCTGCATTTACATGAAGTTACAGGAAATTGTGTAATTCATTTTTGCTTGACATCCGATTGCTATAATCCTTTGCTTAATATCGCTTTTGAAGTAATAGAAATTTTTTCCAAAATCAGAGCACATCTAAGTAGTGTTTTTAAGCTGTCAGTATTTTTATAAATGTTATAGTCAATTAAAAATAGCTCACTTTAACATTATTGAACTTATGTACAACATGTCGTATGAGTGACATTAAATTATATTTCATACAAAATAAAAGTTTATCACCTAGAAAATTTCAAAATTTAAGAAAATAAAATTGAATTAAAGAAAAAAATATAATGTGTCGGCTTAAGTAGCAGAGCAAAAAATAAGAAGCCGAGTAAAATTTTTAGATTTTCTCATTCTTCCGGTGCAATTTCGTAATAATTTTCAACGCCAGATCTATAATTATAGCATAAGCTTTCAAATATAAGGATTTTAATTGAATATTTATCTTAGTTGTTTATAAAAAGAAACTATTTTGTTGGCTTTGTGTTTCTTTGTATGTATGTAAAAATTTTCAGAGTTTCTTTTCGGTTATGCAAAGGAGCGGAAAGTTAAGGTAGCCACATTTGCTGCAGAAATTGTTAAACTCATTACTCCATTTGACCATTTACTTCCTATTCATTGTGCCCTATAGATAAACAGCTGAGTTTAGTCAGTAGAGTGTCTGTTAAGCCAATACATCAGCAATATAGTTCAACTTAGAGCCCCTGGCGTTGTATTAACATTTTTTTTCAAAAAAGCTGACGAATAATTGAAATGGAAAAAGGCAATAAAATTTAATGTACGATTATCTTATTTACAGCCAAAAGGACGTTAACGCACCAGGTTATATTGATATATAAACCATTAGCTTTAAGTTTCTTCTAAATTTATCTGACAAATTTTCGAACACAACTTTAATAATTTTTCAAATATTTTCTTCTTAAACAAACACCTTTTATTTCCAGACATTTCAATATTTTATTCAAAATTTTTAGTAAACAATTTATTGTTTTTTTAAATTGCCATGGGAACGACAAAAAAACAAAGCACACACACTAACTAACACATTCAATTCCCATTCAACGATTTGTTCTGCTTACATGCTTGTTTCTATGTGTGAAATGAATTTTTATAGCAATTTTAAAACTTAAATATTTTGATATTTAACAGGAATATCGTGACAATTTTAATTAAAGATTGAGATCAAGCATCTAAGAAATAACCCTAAATAAATTTGATTGAAATTGATAAAGCAGTTTTTGCGTGATATGCGAACATCAACAACAGCTATCATTTTATTCATACAGATATTCTAAAACTCTTTGATAAGAGCTAATTTATCCTGTAAATGTCGCGCTTATCTTGTGTTCTGGTCATCAAAACGATTGTATCGAGATATGTCGACAAAACTCATTTTCGGCATGCAACCTCGAAAAAGCAAACTTTTATATAAAGGATCTCAGAATTCCTTAAAATCAAAAACTATTTGCTTTCGCAATCCGGCATATAATAACAATCCTATATTTGCTAGTATCTGTACTTTTTCAGTAAGTTTCCAGTTTCTTACAAAGGCTTGGATTGCATTAGGGTTTCGAGCAATGAGACGTAACTACGTCATCGTCGAAAAATAGGCAAACGCATTCAACCATTTTACATCGCGACAAAACGACTTTATTTACTCCCCCTCTAATTATATGTATTATGAGCTAGAGAATATGAATATCTGTCTTTGCCAACGAATATTTCATCTAGCGTCTCCATTCATTTTTCAATTATTCCTATTTAGATCAAATACTTTGTCACTTTGAATCGTATATGAAATCATTTTAAAGATCGACAATTTTATGCAATCCTTCTGGATTAAGTGGGAGCCTAACACTTAATGAAAGTTTTTGTCACCTTAAAACAAAGTGTGATATTTGATATTTTTTTTACAACTGGGATAGTTTTTTAATTTTTTTTTCGCCTTTGCTTCTTAAAATTATTTTGCAAAAACTTGTTGTAAATAAATTAAAATAAATTGATTTTTTTGATAACTGGTTTTTTGAAACATCTCATAAACTGAAACGAACTGAAAAAAAGAGTGGTCATTTTCGGAATCAGTTGACAAAAATCACTCAAAAAATGAATTAAGTACAATGTTATCATTTTTGTGGACAAAAAAAAAAAACTTTTCTGGATCTACTTATACTGCCTAACCCCTCCGCTCATATTAATTTATTTTTCTATCGCAAAACATCAATAGTAATTCTAGTCAATTTACTCATTCGTACAAAAGCATTTCTTATTAAGAGTTTTATCCATAATGGAACTGATACCATCTTAGCACAACATTCGCATTCCTTTAAATTTACATACCATTATATTATGTAATTTGATAATAGAATTCATTGCGATAGTAGATTGAAAAGTTCGCGATTTCATTTAGTGATAATATTTAAATAAAATTACCCTAATTTTTTGATACCAGCGCATAAGTTCTGCCAGAGTGGGGTATCTTTCTGTCTAACTTGCCGGTTCCGGTTTTAGTCAAAGTAAATTTTTTTTTTTAAGATAAGATCTTAAAAAGCAGTTCTGATTATTTCAAGTTTCTAAAACAATGGAGGCTCGTTTTAATATCAGCGCTAAAAATAAGAATGATTCGATATCCTTGAAAGAACAAACTTGTTCTAAGTGAAAAAAATGTTTGCAAAGAAAGTTCGTGTCTTGAATCTTTCGTTTGGTAGTAAACATGTGATTTGACATTTCAACTAAAGTGTGTGCAACTTTTCTATTTATATGCATATATATCTATTTTTTCTAATTATTAGCAAATAATAAAATGTAGCTGTTGATTTTCCGCATTTATCGCATGCGAGAAAAACTTACAAAAGAAATGAACCAAAGCCACTAAGTAGCAGTTGGACAAACTTTCATTTTAATTTCAACACACACACGCAGATCATTTGTGGTATAATATAGTAACAGCAACAACAAATGCAACAATTAAAATAACAACAAAAGCTAATTTACTGCTTCATTTACACTTGAAGCTGCAGCACCAGCAGCATCAACAGCGCCAGCACTCAATGAGGTAATCAAGTCATAGAAAATTAAAACCAAGACGCAACACCACAAACTGGAGCAATGGGTAAATGAGTGCGGGTGTGTTTTGCTATTTCAAATATGTGGGTGAAAAGTAGGTACAGTACACTGAGAAAAAGTATCAGAGATGTTTGTTTTCAATTTTTTCAATAAAAAATACTCCGAAATTCCGATTATATTAGAAATTTAAAACTATAAAAAAGATCTTATGATGCGGCGATTTTTCGAGCATGAAATCGATGCACTTTTATCTTCTCTATAACTAAACTAATATTTTTCTATTTGTGGCTTATTTTCCAAGATTTAAATAAAATTCATTTTGGGCCTCTTGAAAAATCATGAACTTTTAAAAACTTTTTTTTTTTAAAAAAGTTGTCTCTATAATAAAATCATTTCTCTAACTGCAGCATACAAATGTGGTAACTAAAGTTTGAACCATAAAAATGTCACGCATACGCTTGAAGATGAAGCTGCAAGTGATGCCTCAAGTTGTTTGCGTTTGCATTAATAAATTAGCAACAGCTTTGGGTACTTCAAATGCTTCAAGTGTTTGAAACGCTTCAAGCGACTTAGGTGTCTGCCCTTTTTTAAGAAATTATTTTATTTTATTTTATTTGTTACTTAATCATGGCATAACTAATATGTGAGAGTACACAGTAAAAAAAATGTACTTTTAAGGTAAGAGAAATTTTTAGTGTTTTTATTAAATTTCACTTTTTAAAAGTAAAATTCTTTACGTTGATGACAATTAAGTTTTCCAAGAAAATGTGAGCCAATTGAAACTAATTTTGTTTCGAGTACACTTTGCTTCTTTTTGCATTTAATTTTTTTAATAAAAAGTAACACGCGTTAAAATTTTTGTTAACAAATGCCATATTCTTTTAAAAAATCTTAGTTTACTTACGTTCATGAAAAGTTTTAAATTAAATGTTTTATTTCAAACTCAGTAGACTGACGTCTAAAATTTTTCTTCACTTACCTGTAAAGAAAACAAAGAGAAAATGTTGGGTTAGCTTAAGTATTTATTTATGATATAAATTAAAAAAAAATATAATATTTTGATATTGAAGTGGGTAAAATGTTTAAAAATCATGTGACAAAAATTTATTTTAACATCGCAATCTATTAAAAAAAAAATAAAATTTGTAACTTTTATACGAAGGTTAGAACCAAATGTTTATTGTTATTATCCTCTTAGACTATTTACTTCCTTTTCGCAGAAAATTATGAAGAATTGTAGGTCTTTAAACGGACATTCAGTAAAAGTAGAACAGCAGTTGTTCAATCAAAACTGATAGACGGAGACTTAGTAAAGAAGGATGCAACTTGTAAGTAGCTCAATTTCATAATTTTTAACTTTGTGCAGAGAATAGCCCACTTGGGAACGTTCCTCACATCGCTCTGAGCTTGTCTTGAGACGATACTGCTTAAGGATTCCAAGGCTTTTCTATTAATAATACTTGAGCTTAGAAATGCTCTAGCGCATTCTTTACAGAGGCCTTAGCTTGAAATATGGAGGTAATTTTCTATAGATGTTAGTTGTATACCGAAAATTCCAGGGCCAGACCTACGACAATTGCTATAGTACACCATTCGCGTGATTATTACAGTCATAAGTTTAGTCTCTAAAAGTTAGAAGAAGATTTTCAATTTCCATTACAATCCAAAGTAGGAATAACTGAGCGTTCACATTTCCATACTGTCTGATTCTATTTGGGTTATGTCTAATAGAGTGCAAAGAGTAAAAATTAAAAACTGCTATACTGCCGTGCTAAGCGAAAAGGGCGTATCTCAAAAAAAAAAAAAAAATCCGAGATTCTTATGGCATCGGATAGCTAAAGAAATTACGCGTCTAATGGCATACTCCGAATTCCGGCATCTTAGTTCAATCATATAAAAAATCTACTAAGAAAATTTCCTCTATTTCAATTTTACATGCATTTCAACAAATTGACATAAACAAAACATCAATTATCTCGAAATTAATTTATTTGATATACGCCCTTTTCGCTTAGTACGGCAGAATAGTTCCTTCAGAAACATAAGTATAGGAGTTCCTCAGGGATTTTTATTAGGTCCTGCCTTATTTTTAATTTACATAAATTCACTTTTTGATCAAAAATTTTTAAGTAAAACAATAGCATTTGCTGATGATATAACATGTGCATGTGATACTTCTGTTGAAGCTGTTTTGGAAATTAACCACGATCTTAGACAATGGTTTACCTTTCATAAATTAGTGAGTGGTAATAAGACTGGGAAAGACATCATGTTACCAAATCTTATTAATCGACTGGAAAATTAACTGGTCTGAGTATTTTGCTGCTCTTAAAATATATTTAATGGCAGCCATCAGACAGATCTATTACCTTAGGGCGTTCTGCTCGTCTAATTGGCTTCAATGCATTTATTTTGCTTTATTTCATTCTAAACTTCAATATGAACTTACTTGTTGGGGAGGTGCTTGTATCAATAAATTATACCCTTTGCTTATAATGGCCCAGAAACATGTTATTCGTATTCTTTGCAGAAAAAGTTGTTATGATAACTCCTTGCCACTTTTAAGGTCCTTAAATATTCTGCGTTTGAAACACTTCTACACTTCTTTTTTTAAAAAGACTGGTTACCTTTTAAATTGCTATCCATCTAATTATAACTTAAGAAGAAATAATCAAAATCTAGGATTGATTCCTTCGCACAATTTGCAAAATTTTTTTAACTTTAACTCAGTGGTAGCTCATAGACTGCTCAGCCGTCTTCCTTGTCGTTTAAGATGTATTGGGACTAATTTCACTTTTTGTAGAGGAGTAAAATTATGGCTCTCAGCGTATTGAAATTATTTTCTGAAAGCGAGTGTATAGAAACACAATTGCATTGCAATGCAAAACATCAATATATGGCAGAAAATAGACCAAACAAAACAACCACCTAGAAAATTGACACTTCCGGATGCAGGAAGATAGAAACAGCAACTAAAACCAATACAAATAGTTCACAGCAGCTGGAGCGGGAATATAGCATATAACGTATGAAATAACAAACAATTTACATAGTAAATATAAGAATAAGATGATATATTTTATGATATATTAGAAATTTCGGTAGATTTCGAAATCACACGAGAATGTTCCGCAGTTTTTAATAATTGCCATCTCCTTTTATAGACGCGTATGATAGGCGAGGCGATATTAAGTTTTCATTTATATATATCACCGTTATGGCGGGTTTTTCTACAGCCGTGAAGTTGAAGTAAACTATATTGTTATTATAAATTTTACCAGCTGATATACTTAGTAGGCCTTGCTTATGAAAAAGTTTGCTTAATTCTGCGCAATAGTTTTTCTTTGGTCTCCTATTAAATATGGAAAATCAAAAATAGCATTTTCACCATATTTTACTATCGAAAAGGTTAAAATACTGTTCAAGCAAAAAAAAAAAATGGAGAAGCATAACGTTCTGAAACGCCAGTTGAAGCTGATGTAGACAAAATAAAGGCATCGATTGATGAAAAACGCCAAATATCATTCGGGTTGAGAAATTGTTTGTTTACAACAATGTTAAACGCAAGCGATCATGGTGAATAAAAGTTGAACCGGCTCAAAACACTTCGAAAGCCAATATTTATCAAAAAAGGTGATGCTGTCTGATTGATGTGATTTCAAAGGAAATTTTTTCTTCAGCTTCTACTGGAAAATACCACGATTAATTCTAATCTGATTTGTCAACAGCCGGACAAACTAAATGATTCTCTCAAACAGAAAATGCCAAAATAGATCAATGGAAAGGTATGGTGTTCCACCAAGATAAGACCTCATTTAAGTTTGTTAACTCACTAAAAACTTTTATATTTTGTATAGTATGTAGTACCACACTCAACATATTCTGCAGATCTGACATCTTGAGATTATTACTTGTTCCGATCTCTACAAAATTTTTTTAGATTTCAAAACTTTTATTTCAAATAAGGACGCCAGAAATGACTTGGATCAGTTTTTTACCAGCAAAGGTCAGAAGTTTTATGAGCGTGGAATTACGCTGTTGCCAAAAAGATGGCAAATGGTGTTGGATCAAAAAAGAGAATATATAATTCAATAAAATATTTATACACAATGAGAAACCGTTTTTCATTTTCACCAAAAAAACAAACCTACCTTCCGAACAACCCATTAGTTTGAAATTTACTTTTTAGAGTTAGTTATTTTTTGAAAGAACAAAGCAAATCAAATTTCATATGTTTGAAAACATTAAACACGATTTTCTCAAAATCGTCTTTTTAACTCCGATTTTAAAAAGTCGATAGCTTTTTATTGATGATTTTACTAAGTATTGGCTAGTTTTATTGCTAATACTATTCTCCTTAGGACTATGACTAAATCTTTATTTCAAACGCTGGCAATATAGCGTCCTTTAATGCAGTTTGCATAACACATTATCATATTGTAATATGCTCCCATTGAAGAATTTAAAAGTAACTTTTAAAAAAAAATTTAAAAAAACTTTTCCTCACTGTACCCGGAAGTGTTCGCCTAGCACTTTTTTTTTGTAAATTTTTATGCTCACCCAACGAGCATACAACTAACTTATTAACCTAGAAATTACTTGAGGGTACAAAAACCTTTTAAAGAGTGTTACTTAAAAACCAAAGCAAACACTTCACGAAAAAAGTGTGAAATTATAAAAAATTTTCATATGTTTATTTTTGTTTTCCATAAGTATATATTTCTTTTGGTTAATAAAAAAAAAATAAATAATAATAATAATAAAAGCAAGTCATGCAAGTTGCCTGCATTTGTGTGCTTTATTTGCTTGTCGGTGGCATAATTAGGCCTAGAGGCATCTTCTTCTGTATCAACAGCAACAACAACAACTTCAGCTACATCTTCAAGTCATAAAGAGATATACAATTATGTTTTAATTATTAAAGTAGTTGGCAACACTTTGCTTCTTTTTTGGTAGATTTTTCGACTACGCTGTGGTTGCTGGATTTTAAAATTTTTGGCTTAACTTTTTTTTTTTTATAATTTTTATTGTGTGCATTGTTGCGTTGGTAACTGTTGTTGTTGGTGCTATGCTGTCTTATTATTATTAAAATATTTTAATTTTTGTTGTGTTTTTTTTTTTTGGTTTTTTTGATTTTTGTTATGTCAATTACGGAAACTAATGTAATGTTTTCTTAAGTTTTGTTTTTGTTGTTGTTGTTTTTGTCTTTTTTTTTTGTTTTTTTTTTTCTTTTCTTTTTTGGCTTAATAAAATTTGCCCATTTAATTTTGCAAATTTTTATACTTAATTTAACATTGAGCATATGATTGCAATATCAAGTTTGTTGCTTAAGTCTTTTGTTTTAAAATGGCAATGCAATAAAAATTCACAAAATTTACGTAACTAAAAATTAACATAGCACAAGAATAAATCATACTTTATGTGTTTGTATTTATTTTCTAAAAAAAATTGCTGTTTTTTAAGTTAATTAACACTAACATTAAACGCCAAAATCGTGAAACAAGTTCTCAATTTGTGTTCAAAAAGGCGACATAAGCGTTAAGTAAAAATTTCACAGTTATAAGCAAGTCAACTTTTTTTGCTAATGAGGTTCACGCCAAAAGGTTATATTAACTGCCTTATATCAGTTAATATCAAAAAAATATTTATTTCATATTCTATACTACTTCAATCGCTAATCATTTTTAAATGTTAAATATCATCTGGTGCGTTCAGAAACGGATATGTTATGTTTTGAAGCGATCGGAAGTAATTTTTTATAATATCTACGTTACAAATTGTCTGATTTTGATGACATTTTTCTGGTTGTATATCATAATGAACAGCATTCCTGCTATATAAAACTGAATACATTACATACCCAAGGGTAGGAAAAAGCAGCGCTTTTAGAAAGAAGTCCGGTTCTTTGTCAGAAACAGGTCTTCTCAACTCCTTCCAAACGTACTTTATTTTGTATATGAAACTAGTGGTACCCGCGGCTTCGCACGCGCATGTATGGTGTTTTTTTGTAACGAAATTACTTTCTTAACACTATTTTCTATCTTCTTTCTTCAAAATTAATAAAAGAAAAAAAACAATTTGAAAGAGTTTGTTCTTTGAACTTCGAAGCTAAATACAAACGGTACGAATTAGTATAAGAAAAAAATAGCAACACATAATTTAGGAAGCAGCATAAGCATAGACATAAGCAACAAAAAATCAAACAACAATTTCGGTGTGAGGTTTTGCAAAAACTTAATCCTAAAAAAGAATATTTACTTAAAAAAAAAAAAAAATAATTATGCCATAAGCTTCTTTAACACAAATATGTTGTTTTAAAAAAGAAATTATTAAAATTGGTTCAGTACATTTTGCGCCAAACCGTTACAAACCATTTCCAAATAACCAATTTTATATAAATAAGTAGTATAGATGTCCCACTAAAAGAGGCCTGATAGAAATGCTCTTCAAGCAGGTCTTTTAGCTCGAATTTTTTATCATTTTTTTTTGCGGTCAGTAATTTTAGCGAGCTGAATCATAATGCTTGAAATTGTTCAGATTTTCAAAAAAATAAAATTACACTGAAAAAAAAATGATGCTTTTAATAAGCTTTTCAAAAACTGTACATACTTATGTAAAACTCAGCCACTGTATTCTCTATATTTTCAACTAGAGTTCTTAAGGAAATGTAGACCTCCTCATTAATGTAAAGTAAATTTTTTAAATAAGATTTTCCTTGAATTAAAACCAAACCTAAACTCTACGAAACAAGTTTCGCAAATTCATAAATATCAAGTGTATTCAATTTTGGTATAGATTATTCTACGAATAGCTTATGCCTAAATACTTTCCTATGATTCAATGCCGCGTATACTTCTGCTATACAAAAACTTATTCCTGTTTATATTGCACGGCTGATTATTTCTTGTTGTTGTTGTTTTAATATCTTGAGTTTTGTGTTTTTTGAAACGATGTAGTTCTAGGGTCATAAACACTGCTAAGCATTCATTATTATTATGTTAAATAGTACGTATGGTATTTGTTGTCTTTTCTTTTGTTGAAAAGAATGCTTAAGCTTTTATTATTATTATTCATTAATAATTCATTAAAAGCAAAATATTTTGTAGCATGATGTCTGATTTTTCTTTAATTTTTATGTTAGTTTTTTTTTAATTTTATTGGCTAAATTAATTGTTATAACTAAGAAGCAGAAGAATAAGCCTGCTAATGTGTAAATTTAATAGCAATGAAGAACATTCATTTTTATATGTTGATATAAAAAAAATGAAAGCCTTGGCTATTTTTAAAGTTGACTCAGTCTGACTCATTTACGAGCAGTTAAAGAGCTATAAAAATTGAAACTAAGTATGTTCCTGAAGTGAAAAAAACGGTGCGGAACACAACTAATTTTCTTTATATTGAAATAAATGTTAAAGGAATAAATTACGACAAAAAATAGGCAAAAATTTGCTGCTCTTTCTGTGCACGGTGTCTTACAACCCCAATGGTTTATGGTATATCCGACTACATTCTGTCGGAAAGAAGATAAAAATTGCAAGTTTCTATGAAATCAATAAAAATCAAAATGTTTTGAAAGTTTATAAAGTTGAGTTTATAAAAAGAGGTATTTAAAATATTGATATTAACCGCAGAGTATCAAGTAGCATCAAAAAAGTTGATATAATTCCTAATTGAATTGTAAACTATTGAAAAATTTTATAATGGTATCGAAAAGTAATAAAAAAAAGGAACCGGGACCGTAAACAATTGTTAATTTAAATAACGTAAGTCAAATTAATCACAATGAAAAAAAAAAAGATGAAATGTGAGTTTAAGTATATAGATGAGTTTTTTTTGACATGATTTTTAATTTTGTAATTTTTATTTTAAAAGTCAAAAATAATCGTTATTTTTGATTTTTATTTTTTTCGATCAAAAATTTATTTCTTTAGATCAAAAAATATCTTAATTTTGAATAATTATATTTTAGATTAAAAATAATTTTATCTTGTTATAGATTTTAATATTTTCATATCAAATGTATCCATTAGTTTCCATTTCAGTCAACGGGAGGCGTTTTGGGTCTAATAATTTTATTGCACCGATTTATGAAGCTCGAAAATGGATTTTGTTTGTCACTCACTGGCGCACTGCTCTTCAGCTTATGCAAAGTCTTAAGATACTGTGCAATACTATTCCTATTTTCCCCTTTTTTTTTTTGAAACTATCGATATTCCTCATTTTCATTGCACTGCGATATTTTTGAAGATATTCGATACTTTTCGAAAAAACTCGAAAGCTATCGAATATACCCGAAAACTATCGAAAAAGTCAATATTTGTCGAAAATTATCGGAAAACATCGAAACTTATCGAAAATATCAATATATTCAAAAATTATTGGAATTTTCCTCAAAGATTGATCCTTATCGAATAGAAATACATTGTTCAGTGCTCTTATCTTTTTCAGGTATAAATAAACTCCATACAGCTGTTGACAACTAATTGGAAACGAAATTATTCGTTGTGTTATTGGTAGTTTTTCTCATTTATTTTTCTCTGTGTATCAAAAAATTTATACACAATATAAATCTGGCACATCTAAGCTTTTAAAAAAAAAATAGAACAGAATTGAATTCAAATTCCTAACATAAATAAATCTTATGAGTGTTTTTCAACTCAAACCTCAGGTTTGACTGTGTCAACTAATTGGAAACATAAAAATACTTAGCAAAAAATTAAAGGAAAAACTGGATCAAATATTCTAGAAACAATATTGTGATATTTCCGTTGCTAGTAAGAACACTTTTTGACCAAATTTACTTATTAGCATATCCTTTATCATGGGTATTGACAATATGTACGTCAATTTTTTAGCTTCGAAGGACGAACATGAGATATAAGATATCATTTTAATAAGTATGACACAAAAAAAAAATGTTCCTCGTAGAAAGAGACCTTGTAAGACTTCTGAGCAGAAGAATCGCCAGATTGTGCGCAAGGCGAAATTGGATCCTCGTAAGACTTCTGCAGACATCTAATGCGAAATAATTGATCAATACGATGCACAAATATCCAAATGAACTGTCATTTGTCGATTGGTTGAGGCTGGACTCCATGGACGAATCTCCACAAGAAACCATTGCTTACAGTTCAGCAGAGGAATTCGCTAAGACACATGCCGGTTGGCTGCTCAAAAACTACCAATAACACAACGAATGATTTCGTTTCCAATTAGTTGTCAACAGCTGTATGTGTGTGAAATGACGCACAAGTCAAAGTAAGAAGCCATAATTTAATTTTTTGGGATTGTGATATTTTCCACAATAATAATATTTATCTCTCGTGAGAGTCACTCTGAATTACTTTAATACAGTGGCTTAGCTTACACTGCCTTGAACAACATACACATCCTTTGCCTGGAGCTATCAATATTTTATGCAAAAACTATCGATTGCTCAAAAAATTAGTAAAATAAAAAAATATAAAAATAACACATGGAATCATTTGCCAAAAGCCGTAAATTCAATTAAAATTGAACAGAATTTTCAAACCGATTTCTTCTTCTTACCCTAATGTGCTATTCCTGGGTGAAGTAAAAAAACTTCAGAACAATTTTAAAAAACTCTAACATCAGCCACGCTTCGCTTGCTTAGTTAATGCAAATAATTATTTTTTCCCATTAAACTATTTAAGTCTTAACAAAATGTTTTGAAGAATGGAACAAAAGATTTCGACAATAAACATTTAATGCAAAACTATAAAATTCAATAATAAATTTATATCGGCAACCTATTGTTTGAAACAACATAAAAATATCAAAATTTTAAAATGTCAATTAATAAAGAAATGTTAAATAGCTGCCCATTTCAAAATGTCAGTATGACATAAAAAAAAATGTTCGTTGAAATAAAACAAAAGAAAAAAACACAAATAGATAACAAGAGACAGAACATAAGCAGGAATTAGATAAATTAAAACAACAATAAATCAATAACTGCAAATATTTTATTTACATAAATTCTCCTTTTAAAACGTGATAAATGCAATGCACACAAAAGACTTAAGAAATAAACTTGCGAAAAGCGTCAAATCGGCCTTCATAAATATATATAAACAATAAGCAATATAGATAAATTGATGTTTTTTATGAAATTCCTATTAAATAAAGCAATATTTTATTGTAAACAAATAGAAAATAAACAAAAGACTTAAGCAACAAACTTGCGAAAAGTATACACACTGCAGCAACTCTTGCAGCAAAAATGCCCCGAAAACAATTATACAGCTGTTGAGCACCGAAGTACTCGCTTTAAAGAGAACAAAAGCGAATATCTAAAATAAAAATAAGAAATAAAGCAAAAGGCAACTTAAATTAAACGGCCAAAAATTTTACTCTGTTTTTTATGATTTTTATCTCTGCACAAACTAAAAACTGCAAAGAATTTTGTTCAAATTTGTTACTCTGCCTGTAGCGGCATACAGTAGCTGCTGCTGCTGCTGCTGCTGCAAGATAGCGCAATAATTTGTACCAACAAATTTAACGCCCTTAGGCATCAAAATTGCGAATTGCGACTGCTAAATTAACGTCTAAGGTTAGTGCACATTAGCCCACATGAAGAAGTTTTGCTGCCGGCAGCCAAGCAGTCAGGCAGCCAATATATGGCAACAGCACAAAAGAGCCATAAGCTAATTGTTTTCCGCTTTAACTCTTTTGCTATGGCATTTTTACGTAGTAAATGAAAAATTTGGTAATTCTTTGGAAAAATCTTTGCAGGCGCTGCAAATAAATTGAAATTGCAATTGATGCAAAGAAATCTATAAATTACAAAATTTAATAAAAAAAAACATTCACTTTATTAGTTTATGTTTAAAAAATACTTAAATTTAATTTGCAAACATTAAATATTTACATAGGAAAAATTCGCTTAACATTGATTTAAATTCAAGTTCGTTACTTAAGTCTTTTGTTTTTTACAGCTGCTGTAAGTAACTGTTAAAAAATTTCAAATTCTATTGCGTGCTGTGGCTGATCTAGCAGCTTCCACAGCATGTGTCGAAATGTACACCAACAACAACAACAACAACAACAACAATAATAGCGCTTTACAACAACAACAATAATGTCTATAAAAATACAATGTTTTTCTGGTGATTATCTACACTTCATTAATCAGCTTCGCAATATTCAAAGAATACATGTGGAAAAAAAATTGTTTTTTTTTCTGCTGTTGTGGCATTTGGTGGTTATTTGAGCTATAGTATTTGTTTTTATATTACATGCTATTTACATTGCAGTACATAATTAAATGCGTGTATCTTCTTTTAACGCATTTATGTATATGCCAAGTTGTTGTCTTATGCCTTTTAAATTTGCAATGAAAACTTTATTCAACTTTTGAACTTTAGTTTTTTATGGTTTTTCGTTTGCTCAATCAATTTGTAGACATAATGTCAATTAAATCAATATTGATAAATATGAATGTATTATTTGTTTTTGTTGAATAACTTCCACGCGCTCTTATATGCAAATATATATATATATATAATTTTTAAATAATTCAATATATTTATATATATATATGTTATATTTATAACACTAACACTGAAACGAAACATGCCAAGTGTGTAAAAGACAAAAGTGTTTCATTTGAAGTATTGCACAAAGGAACCTTACAGAAATCTATATTATATATTTTAAATGTAATGTTTTACATGCAATCATTCTGAACTGTTTCTGAAAGATTTCATATCCAATGTTTCCTGAGACTTTCAAATTAAATCTTTCCGACACGTTATACACAAAATCTGTAGTGTTTCTGAAAGCTTCAATATATACTGAATTTCCTAATGAAATCTAAAAAATGTTTTACGATTCCTTGTTACATGCTCTGTTACGTATAGTTTATTGTCAATTATAGACTAAAAAACGTCACAAAAATAACTGCATTTTAAGTATCAACGTAAGTAATGACGCAGGACAATTGAAACATTAATTCAAAGTCCTTATGACGCAAGTGCAAGTCACGCAGAATAAAAAAAGAGTCCAATGACGTAAGATAAAAGTTGCTTATTTTTTCCCCTTAATCTCACAAGATTTCTATAACGTTTCAAAAAGGTTTCAAATGATATCAAAAGGCTTACATTGATACATTTTAGAAAACTTTCTGAAATGAAAATAAAATATTTCTGAAATGAAAATGAAAGCTTTCTGAAACATAACTGCAAGATTATTTTCGTGATTTCATGTGAAATATTTAAGAAAGGTTACAAAACGCTACACACACCAGCTCAAAATAAAAGGCACAACTTTAAGTTTTTAGCTCAAGCTCTATTACAAGATATTTTGGCTAAGCGACTCAGTCTATCGTTCACGGCGCACAGCACAACACAGCAGCTTAAACAGCATGCTGACAAGGCGAAATGAATATCCCAGCAAGTATTGACTTTGTGATACAAAATGTTATCTGTTATAAAAATTTATATTCCCTGTACTAAAAAGTTGACGTCAGATTTTCATTACCCTCTCTAATGGTAAGGCTTAGTGAGATTTTGCCGTACCCTCTCCCCTTCTATTTTGACTAGGAGAGGAGGCATTACTAACCCTTAGCGGTACCACTTCAATTTTATAACAATCCGGCACATTGGGGTCTTTCCCGACCCCACGTTGAAAAAAAAAAATGTTTAAAAAAGCGATTGAGTGTTGAGATGACGACTCTACTTTATGAAATTCAATGATTATTAGGAATATTTTTCAAAAAAATTTTTGTGTTACATGAGGCTAAACTTGAGTATTTATTAGTTCGAAAACTATATTCAACATTTTCGTGGGTCATTCACGACCCCATGTTGTCGCTAAGGGTTAAATTTAGTGTTTATGTAAAGCCAAGTACATCTTTTCACTTGTTAACAATATGATTTAAATGAGTGTTAATTTGAAATTTTGTTTCAAGTGTAACACTTAGGTCATTGAATATGTTAACAGATTAAGATTATACCCATTAATGCTGTGTCTTATGTGCTGTGCAGACTTTCTTCAGAATGTTATTTTCGTACATTTACTTAAATTAAAGTTCATACAGTTAATGTTACACCATTCAGCCAGTCTATTAATGTCAAATTGTTACAGATGTTGAAAGGAAAGTGATTTAAGGGAAATAAAAAGTTTAGCATCATCAAAATACATTAAAAATTTATTATTAGTGCTAACTAAATATAAATCACTTATAAATAGTAAGAATAGAATGGGGTAAAAATGGCTAAATTGTGTTACACTGGAAGTAACAGAGATGTATTTAATGCATGCTTTCTGATTGTTAAATATGAGCATAACCGGCATAGTAAATTGCTGGAAAGACCCAATTTATGTGTTTCAGAACTAGCTGGATACCACCTACTGAGTTCAAATGTTCTGAAAAAAAAATCCAACGCTCATGCGTTAATGTGATGGCAAATGTTTGTTTGAATGATAAATGATTATTAAAATGTTTTAACAAAACGATTATTCAAAGTAAAATATTTTTTTATTTATTTGTCAAAAATACTTTCAGTTTAAAAAGTAAGAAGAGATGTTAGACATTTATAAGAAAACATACATACATATCACATTTCATTGTTATGTTACCACAAAAAAACGCTGAAATTATGCACCTACTCTGCGAGACAACACCTTTACTTTTCTTTAACATTTGTGCGCAAGACTGCGAGTGTAAATCAGCATCGCAGCTAAAGTTGTGGTTGTCAAAAACGAAAGTGTACATCATTTGGCCAAATTTGTTGCGGTTTTGAGTATTTTCACCTTTTTGTTTCTTTTGCTTAATGTTATTTGTGATCTGCAACTGTAACAATAACCTACTGACATTTGCTGCAATAAAGTTTGACATCATCATAGAGTAGGCGTGGGTGTGTAGTTTTTTTTTTTAACTACACTTAAGAGCGTTTTAAGCGTTTATTAACAGCTTTTTGCATAACTTACCATTTGAATAAACGTAATTTGTTTAAATATGTTTGTTATATGAATACAACACCTTTTTGCATTAACTGAGAAATTTTAATTAACTCATTTATTTACTTTGCGCTTCAACCCATTTTTGGCTCATAAATTTACGAAGTTTTTGCTTCAGAAAAAACAGCTTGTGATTTTAAAGAAAACTTTTAATTTTTATTCACAAATAATTGCTTGTAATCATTTCTGTTTTTCGTCAAGTTTTGTATTGTGCCATTTTAAAATATCTTTTGATTTATGGTACATTAAGTGACATACTTAAAAAGCTAAATCTGCATTTAAGCTATCAACCTAAGCACTTGGAAACATTTGTCAAATTCATTAATTTCGAGTTTGTGTTGCTTAAGTCTACCCGTTGACAAGCAATAGAGAAAAGTTTTCCAAACAAAATGAATACAAACTTTG